>CM050206.1:20269077-20414077 GCA_027475355.1 Coilia nasus | reverse complement strand
GACTGGTGTCCCCAGCAAAGTGTAAAGAAATCAGATGGAAGTGTAGCAGTCACTGGACTCATTATAAATTCTATACATTTCTGTGTTAGGTGTTTTCAATGTATATCATGGACCTTGCACAGCAAAAAAGTGTATTACCCACCTTATTCAAACTGGTTATTGGAAGTTCAGTGACCTGGTGCTGTGAAAAAGGTCAATCCAATTGGCTTCTGTGTGCACACAGGGCAGGATACGTGTGGATGAGAGGGGTTGTAAGCCGTATTTATCCTTCATGCCTAATTAAGCACAGGGTCAGAGAAGGGTTAAAAGGTGAAAAGAGAAGGAAAGGCTATATATGCCCCCCCCCCTCCTCCCCTCCTTCCACCCCACCCAGATACTCAACCCCCCCCAGTGCTAACAGTGTAGCCTGCTCTGCTCTGCTTTCCCTAAGGGACCATCCAGCTCTACTGGAGCTGCTGGGAGACTCACATGATCTGCTGATCCTCACATGTGTGGGATTGGGGAGGGTTTTAGGAGGTCTGCTGTTACGTGTGAATTGTGCCAAGTATGCTGTCACATCACATTTCATTACCAACCCCATGCCAGGGCACACTGTGCAGTAGACTTATGCATCGCAGGTTGATCTTAGGTTTTGGTCTAACTGGGCAAAGAAACCAGACCACAGAAATCAAACTCATCTGCAATACTGTCTGCTTCTGCAAACAACTCATTCTACCACTGAGCCTGACCTGAAGCCACACTAATACCAACTGTTAACAATTTAACCTGAATGTAGCATAAACCTTTGCAAAACTTACTTATACGGGAAAATGGTGGCATTAAACATAGCTGCACATCTTATTCCTCAAATGAACTTTAACAATAATCTTGTTTTATGCATCCACACACAGAACAAGACCAACAGAGTGACACAAAACCCAGATTTATCCGGTATCAATCATGGAACACTAAGATGTACCCCGTGTGGAAACATGGAGACACACGCTACAAAAACAGCTGGATGGGTGAGTGAGGGCATCATCTGCCATGATAGAGAGCAGGATTGCTAGAGAGTGTGCTCAGGGGTGTAGTGGTAAAATCAGAGGTGGGTAAACTATGAATGAGGTGGATGCACCAGATGTTTTAAAAAGACATGGAAAACATGTTTGAACAGTCCCAGTGCATTTTAAGGGTCTCTAGTGCACATATGGATGACATAGTGTGATTTTGGAATGTTAGAAATAGTGTTTGGTACATAAATTCTATTATAGGGTGAATAAACTGACTTGATAGGTGAATAAACTCTGTTGAGAGGTGAATAAACTCTTTTTCTGAGATTTGACAGGTGGGTAAACTCTGTTTACTTGCGTTTATTCTCCACTACATCCCTAAATGTGCTCCCATACTCTGATATCTCCTCTTATTGAAAATGCTCTTTGCACTGTTGACTCCTTTAGGTGGGGATTTAAAGTTCGATGTTAGCAATGATGCCCCGACCTTGACGGGAGCCAAGATCACCTTCACCATCGATATCCGCTTCCCTTCCAACCAAAAGGTGTTGTCAAATGGAGAAGTAGTGTGGGCAAAGAACACCACTGTGGATGGTAAGCCACAAATATTACAAGGCATTGATAAACCACAAACCTGATTTAAAAAAAAAAATTTTTTTTAAAAAAGCACTTCTTAGGTGCAAATAACTTATGATACGATGCTCAGCATCTTTCTCAGAGTCCAGAAACGCGTCTGAACATTAGTCGTTCGCACCTAATAAATATTTCCAAACGTTCTCCATGTCCTCTGGTCCTTCCTTGGTTCAGTCCATAGAAGTGGCCCCGCTGCTGACTTTGCAGTCATGTTCTGTGAGCACCTAAGGCTTGAGTGCAAATGACCCTCTTTTCACTGATTTTGTTACTCTCCTCAGGAAAACCGTGTCATGAGGGCCAATCTGTGTACTCTGAGCAGAGGTCATCTGAGGAGTGGAATGCTGTGTTCCCCGATGGTGTTCCCCTGGGCAAACACGGGGATAAGAAACCCCCCTATGTGTTTGTGTGGAAGTCCTGGGGTAAGATCCTTTACTCAGTGATTCTTTAAACAAAAAGCAAAATATCATTCAGGACCATGTAAACATACATACTCACAGGGGTGACGTTTGACATTTTGGGGCCCTATGAAAGAATACAACTGTGTGAATAATAGTGTCCTCAAATAGTGTCCTCAAATGGCCCCCTGTCAGTGCTGAGCTCTTAATCTTCTGCTCACCTCCTCATTGCCAATGCTGGGTTTTAACTTCCCCCTAACCCCACCCTCATTACTCCCCAATGGCCTATGCACCCAAGAGAAGCAAAAGGCTTAAGTCAAGTCCACATCCCCACCCGCCCACCCCGTGTGGTATCCTGCATATGATCCCAATCTCCACTGTTAAAGCGGGAGTGAATACCATGTCCTTCAGAGACACATCTTCCTCATCGTGTTTTCAATAATTACATAAGTGCAGGTGAAACTCAGATGAGGTCTGATATTGAGGATGGTGTTCTCTCTGCAGGTCAGTACTGGCAGGTGTGTGACGGGCCCTCCTCCTCCCTGACCATACCTACAGACGGCATCCCCCTGGGCTCCTACTCCATGGATGTGGTCATCTACCACTACCGCAAGAGGGACAAGTTCATCCCCATCGGCTACGCCTCCACACACTTCTGCATCACAGGTCAGTCCCACAGAACACCTTTACATTGTAGTTGGGTGCACTGTAAAACGCACTTCTTAAAACCAACTTAAAACGTTTAATACAGTGTCACTGTCATGTTACATTGGTCTAACTTGCACTATTGAAGTAACATATTATCATAATACCTGGTGTATGTATAGTAGTACAAGTTAAAAAAATATAAAAGGATCCATGCAGCTAGTTGTCTTAAATATGTTTAGGTTTTTGAAAGCATTTTAAAGTATTTTTAAGTTAGTTCCAAGCAGCCCTCTTTACAGTGTAAACACTGTAGGCAAACAAATTGCTGAGATAAAAAAAAGTACCGTCAATGGCATAACATAGGTCACCCATATTGTCTAATATAATATCCACAGTGTATATCTGGTATCTCTGCGCATGTGTAATCCTATTTTTTGCTATTTTACCACTACCAGATCAGATTCCCTTTGAGGTGATGCTGTCTCAGGTGAATGACATCGAGGAGGACGACCAGCGCTTCGTGCAGAACCGTGCGGTGGCCTTCGGTATCACCCTGCACGACCCCAGCCAGTACCTCAGCTCCGCAGACATCACCTACAACTGGGACTTTGGGGACGGCAGCGGCACCGTCATCTCCAGGGAGACCAGCGTCACGCACACCTACACGCAATCCGGTGGCTTCCGTCCCAAGGTGGTGGTGCAGGCCGCCATCCCCGACCCCACCTGCGCCACCCCTCCCAACTCCCCCACCGTGCAGAGCCCCACCTCCAAACCCCCCGCACCCCCAGCGAAGGATCTCAGCACAGGTCAGTCTGACCACACCACAGAGATATGTACCCAGGTTAAAACTCTCAGCTTTAAAAGAATCTAGAAATAAGCTTTACAAAAACTCATCCATTTTTTTTTATTCTTTCATTGCTTTTGGAAAGGAATCACAGAGGTGCATAGAACTTTATGGCCTTTAAAAAATGCATTCCTATTGTGTATCAGCAAAATTGTGATCACAAATCTGTCAAACAAATGTGTAATTTATTTAAAAACAAACTTTCTACTAGCTTTTGAGCAGAATAAATCATTAGTAAAGACGTTACATGTATGTAATATTACATGTACATGTAATGAATATATCTTTTATCACTTTTATCACACTATGATCTCACCCTAATTGTGCCTCACAGCTGATACACCGGCACAACCAGAAGAGGGCGTCACTGTGGCACCCCTCACTCAGCTTTCCTCCGACCCTGACGTGACCAGTGCCCCAGTGGAGGCCTCTGGTGCTGGGGACGAGAGTGAGGACGAGCCCCCTACCGTACCTGTGGCCCCCGAGCTAGAGCTCAGCACAGGCCCTGCAGGCCCCATGGAGTACATGAATAACCGCGCCTCCTCCATCAACCCTGCCATGGACACCGTCACCACTGTCATTCCCACAGCCACCATGAGGGTTGCTGCAGAGAGGCACACAAGTACAGCCGAGGAGGAGGACACTGGAGTCAACTCTTACATGGATGCTGCTACCAGTGAGTCCTTACTGAACTCCTACTTTGCTAAAATTGAACTCCCTCCCTCAGTTTTCACTGAACATGACCATAGCCAAACCCTCTAACTCTTACCATAATAATAGGCTGTTATTAGCAGAGTTTCTACAGATAATTAATTTTTAATATGTGTATCTGTGGAATATCAATAGGGAAATATCTTGGGGAAGTGTGATGTACAATTTGTGTGTTGTGACTGCAAGATTTTGAGAAAACAAAGTCACAAGCCCCTTCAGCCTGAAGCATAGTCGCAGGTCACTGAGTGGCTCTTCTGTGTGTCCAGCTGCTCCACCTGTTAAACGGCCCAATGAGGAGGAAGACAGGGAGCAGCGCCAGAGTGCTGCGGTCATCATCAAGAGGTTCGCTCCTCAGAGCGACTGCTTGATCTACCGCTTCGGGTCCTTTTCCACTGGAATCGAAATCGTCGGTGAGTTTCTATTCAGCATTCAGTGGGGAAATCAGGGTTGTGTGGTGATGAGGTAAAGGCGCAGGACAGAGACCATGGCCATGTCTGAAATATTCACTCGTTCACCATATTGTGTGCTATATAAGGAGATATACTGTTTTGTTGCCTAAATAGTGCACTATGTAGTATATGTGTGAATGATTCAGCTCATGTTAACACCCTGTTGCTTCCCTCTCCAGAGGGAATCGAGAGTGTGGAGATTGTGCAGGTGTCCAACGCAGTGCTGATGAGCGAGCTGGAGCCAAATGCTGTGGACTTCACCATCACCTGCAGAGGAAGGTGAGTGCACTAAACCATTCAATCATTCATTGCATACACCCTCAACACACACACACACACACACACACACACACACACACACACACACACACACACACACACACACACACACACACACACACACACACACACACACACACACACATTTTCTCTCTGTGTCTCCCTCTCTATCTCTCTATGTCTCTGTCTCTCTCTCTCACACACACACACACACACACACACACACACAGACACGCACACGCACACGCACACACACACATGCATTTTCTCTCTATGTCTCTCTCTCTCTATCTCTCTGTCTATGTCTCTCTCTCTCTCTTTTTCTGTCTCTCTCTCTCTCACACACACACACACACACACACACACACAAACACAGATGTCATTGTCGCATGATGTGATTTGAGAGTGCCTTACCTGTTGTCTCTCTCAGCAGCCTACCCACTGAGGTGTGCACCGTAGTGTCAGATGCCAACTGTGTCCTGCCAGTCAAGACAATGTGTCACCCCGTGCCGACAACTCCAGACTGTCAGCTGGTACTGCGGCAGTTCTTCAACGACTCCGGAATCTTCTGTGTCAACGTGTCCATGACAAACGATGTCAGCCTTGCTGTCACCAGCACCAGAGTCAGTGTAAACATGGGTATGTGTCTGTGGAATCCACCAGTCCCTTCTCATCTTTCGTCTGTAGTTTTTTTTCTTAAGCTCACATTTTATTACTGTGCAGTACCAGTAAGCAACACAAGGGGGAACCCTAAATGCGCCCTGTGCATCGCAAGTCAATGTCGCCATACTAAAGCTTTGCGGGGCTGTGTCAGCAGCTTTCTTGTGGTGCTGTATCAACTCAACCCTGTTACCCCTAACCAGGGATCAGCTACTTTTGCTGTGCTTTGTTATTATTGCAAAACTTTCATGTTACATGTCAGGTTATTAAAACAATGCACACTACTTGTTTTTCTTCTTAATAGTTATAGTTCATGATCTAAGAATCGTATGGAGATGGTGTTCAGATGACCTACTTCTTCCCATTGACCTAATATTAACATTGCATTAACATCAGGCTATATGATACAGTGAGTGCTATCTTTGTCTCTAATTGACAGGCCCCAAGTCACCGTCCACAGGAGCAGTTGCTGTGGTCCTCTGTGCTCTGATAGTGGCAGCAGCAGTTGGAACAGTGGCATTGACCTACCAGTGAGTTAAACAGAATCATACTAAAACATTTAGGAAAAATGTATCCCAATGAGTTTACATTTATTAATGGATTATTTCAATCCCTCCAAGAAGGGAAATTCTATGGGTACTTTTTCTGTGGGGCTTCCCACTATTATTACACTAATAACTGCATTTGAATGTTACCTACAGTAGTTGTTTATCATTTATATCTTCAGTAATATTTGTCTGTTGAGTACTACTGAATGACAGTTTGTATATTTTGGTGTCACCGGTAACTTTCAGAGTTTCCTTTGAACAGACCTGTTCTTTCATGACATGTAAACAGTTAACCAACCTTTGTATTGGTAACTGGAATGCACCATAGTGAAACCCTTTGGGGGACTGACTGGCTTCCTGACGAATGATTCGTTTCTGTCCTCCAGACATGTGAGGGGCTACAGGCCTTTGACAGAGGGCCCAGCCTCAGAGCAGCAAGCCAGTGCTGAGCTGAGCTCCTTCCCTTCTCTCATGTGGAGCCTGCTGAGTGGCCATGGGCCTGGAGATAACCGCACCCTGCTCCGCAGGGTGGTATAATCCTGTCACCCCCCCTTCTTTCTGTGTGAGAGTGGAATTGTCCATGGCCCTGAGATCTGCTTCCAAGGTCTAGTCACACTGTAGGCCTTAAAGGAAAAGCCTGAATTTTTTATTGTTTCTAAGAATGTCTATATAATTTTTACTTTGCTTTTTAAAGAGTATCTCCGTTTTTGCTGTACTAGGCTTTTTATAATGGTTTTTAACATACATTTTTTCTACAAACCATTTTCTGGTTATAGGTTGTTTTCTAAACATTTTTATACTTTTACATTAGATGGTACATGAAACACAATTCAGATTCTTATCCCACATCATGTTGTGCCCAATGCCTTAATTTCTGATATTTTGTAACTGGCTGTTGATGTTTTAATAAATGGTTTACATTAAATGAAATGAGATAAAATACCATAATCAACCCTTTTTTTAACAGTTTACTTTTGCGTGCCACTTTATACTACACTCACTTTTCAAATACAGTTACATACTGCGTATGGTGCCCATAGACACCCATATTTTCTGATGCTTAATCTGTCCAGGACCAATGTCCATACACCTTCAGAGACAGACTGAAGAGAAGAGAAGGTAGACATGTTAAACAGATGTTATACACCACTGAACTGCTTTACCAGATTTGCTCACAACTGGCAGCGTACAGCATCCTGGCCATGAACTATTTCATCTGCTCGCTGCAAACCATAAATGTATCATTGATTATTATTATTATTATTATTATTATTATTATTATTATTATTATTATTATTATTATTATTATTATTATTATTATTATCATTGTTGTTGTTGTTGTTGTTATTGTTATTATTATTATTATATGGAGTATTTAGCATGCTGGGAGGTTTTGCCACACTAATGTCCTGCCAATAAGAAAATGAAGGACTGTGTACTTAGAGGTAGACCTTATCTACCACCCAGCACAGGGGTAACTAGAGCACAAGTAACGGGCAGAGTCACTTGTGGAGGGTGGAGCACTAGCCTATCCCGTGTGTGAATGACACAACACTGAGGATGCCGTCCAATCAGAGTCAGTGTGGGATTCAGGACATAGTCTGATGAAACTAACTGTTGAGATATGGATGTTTCTAAGTTAGGCCCTCAGTAAGAACATTTAGGGGATGTACGAAGACATCAAATGTTGTAGAGACCATATGGATGATGTGTGACTGATCACTATGACACTCCTTTATGAAGGAATTTAGAAAGAGAAGGAGATAAATTATGTTTTTAAAGGCAAATTTTTGACAGGTTAAACAACGGGTTCGCATGATGTAGTTTATATGTCCTTTTAGTCTTTAGTCATTTAGACAAAAGCGTGGTTTTGTTTCCCTCGAATAGTTGCCTGGGAGTCTTACCAAGATGGCAATACTAGCCAATGCAGACGCTTTCATAGCAACATATGCTACATAGTCACAATGTAGGTGTCAAATTTGCCAACCTAGCCACTGGGTGGTACCATAGAAACTGTGCTGTTTAACTGTAGATTTTTAACAGAAACAAACACATCTGAATCATTGTATGCATTCATTAGTGGCATGCATCTGTAGAGGTTAATGAAAGCAAGGACATATTTGTTTAACAAGCCCTCACAAGCTGGCTTTAGGCACACAGCGACTTAATAGAGTGAGGGGTCAGATCACAGCAGGGAAGCAGCCATTGTCCTAAGCACAGATCGCATGTCCACCATGAAAACCAGGCTGTTCTCAGCCTATAGCCCACGACAGGGCAGAAAGTCCCCCTCGAGCCATGGAGCCGACACCTCCCATAGGTAGCAGGGGACTCTCCTTTATCCTTTACCTAAACTTTGTTGTGTCATCTGGGACTCTCCGCCCGTGTGCTCCTCTGGTCATGTTACCCTGAGCTTTTCAGCGTGGCCACCACATGCTGCAGAAACAGGAGGCGGGAGAGGGAGGCCCACTGCACAGCTGTCACCAGCTGCCACTGCTCGCGCCCAGCCCAGGACCTCGGAGAATGAGAAGCACCTTACTGTTATGGCTTCCCTACCCTACTGTTTTGCTGTGTGTGTGTGTGTGTGTGTGTGTGTGTGTGTGTGTGTGTGTGTGTGTGTGTGTGTGTGTGTGTGTGAGAAAGAGAGAGAGAGAGAGAGAGAGAGACAGAGAAAGAAAGAAAGAATGAAAGAGTTTTTATATATATATATATGTGTGTGTGTGTGTGTGTGTGTGTGTGTGTGTGTGTGTGTGTGTGTGTGTGTGTGTGTGTGTGTGTGTGTGTGTGGTGTGTGTGTGTGGTGTGTGTGTGTGTGTGTGTGAGAAAGAGAGAGAGCGAGAGAGAGAGAGAGACAGACAGAGAAAGAAAGAAAGAATGAAAGAATTTTTATATGTGTGTGTGTGTGTGTGTGTGTGTGTGTGTGTGTGTGTGTGTGTGTGTGTGTGTGTGTTGGGGGGTGGTAAGAAAGGTGGCTTTCTGCTTGGCTTTTCTTAGGGAAAGACATGCAAGGTGTTGGTCAGAACAATAGGTTTGACCTGAACAACAGGTTCGGAACGGTAGACATAATTCCCCCCTGAGTCCCCATTCATTTTCTCGGCCAGTGATTTGTCTGTTGTCATTGAGAGGTGCCAGAGCATGAAAAGGATCAAACAAGGATCCTCTCAGCAGCATCGAGGACATCAGGAACACAACGAGATCACCCTCAATACTGATACTCTGAGGGGAAAATCTGATTAGCTAACTTCCCAATGGCTCCACAAACTGGGATTTTGTGAAATAATGTGGCCCAGTAATAACCAACCGGTAAGAACAAAGTGGATTTAACAATAACAGGATAAGGACCTGCCATTCAATTGTGTTGTCAGAAGACTACATCCTTACATAATTAGTTTTCCTGTTACAAGTTGAAGAAACACTTTCTTCTCCCTATTAGACTGACTTGCTCAGTTATAATATGGCATCAAAAATATGTTGACATAAGCTTAAGTGGCTTAAGTGGCTTAAGTTTAGAGACAGTCAATACATTGCCACATGTCACATATAGATTTTAAAAATACGGTCAAAGTTTCACCCTTATCCTTTTGTTTGCACACTTCTGACCAATACCTGACCCCATTTGTGTTGGATGTACACACTACCACTGTGGCCTAGCAAAGCACGGTAGTCAGACAGCATGCTAGCATGTGCCTATGAGAAGCCATGCTGGAGAAAACACAGAGGGAATGTGGTGGATGTCTGTGGCTGATGATGTTCAAAGCAGCATGCTTTCATATACTGAAAGAAAAAACAATGAGCTTTTGCACACCTTTGAAAAAACAGGTACGTTGGAGGTGACCCATGGTATACAACTTAAAATGTACAACTGTACAACTGTAAAATGTGAACTGGAAAGTCCATGACTGAAACGTTGTGTGATTAAGTAAATCTTGCTTGCGGAATGGCCAGTGTGTGGGAGTTCACATTTTACTATTTCCCTACTGAAAAAAAACAACTGTCACATTGTTTTTAAAAGCAAAGAACGACTGTGTTAAATATGAATGATATCACTTCTCAGTGAAATGGGGAAGTTTTAGTGCCTTTGTGGCTAGCTTATTAAGACAGCTGCTTCCCTTTTAGGCTGCTTAAATAACCTCACATGCATTCACTGCTCCATTGATTTTCTCTCACTTTGTAAAACATTAACATACTACACATATTTAAAATGATGGCATTTGTGTAACATCTGAAAAAAGTTGCTGATGCAGGAATGCCGGAATGTGTGCTACAGCTAATGTACAGCTAACGTCTCATTTGGCCTCTCTTTTGAATTTTGAAACCAGTGTTTACAAGAAATATAAAATATATATTATCACACAAAAGAAAGAATTCAAAAAGGAACAAAGATATAAAACAGCAGGACAAACAAGCTAATGGGAGTTTGGCTATTAATTTCCAACACAATCAGAGGAAATATGCCCCACCTAGTGTCATGGGTGGTGAGCATAGTGGCCAAAATATTGTTCAGCAAATCTTTCAACACACTTTGACAAACTCTGTTATAGCTGTACATTAGCTGTAGCACACATTCCGGCATCAGCAAGGAGAATGTTCCAGAACCCTCCCCTATCTCTGTCCTTCTCTCCTCCTCTCCAGTTCACTGTGTCTTTCACTTTCTCTTACATGGGACATACACACAGACATAGCACATTCACACACGTACACAAACACACACACTCACACACGCACACACACACACACACACACACACACACACACACACACACACACACACACACACACACTTCTCCCCCTCTCTGTCTGTCCTAGATTTGAGCTATGTGACATCATCTAGCCTGAGCAGAGCGATCACGTGACCAGTGTTCTGTGTTTTGCCCTGTCAGTAGGACAGAAAGGCTTACAGTTTCTCTAACTGCTTTCCCACTTTAAAATTCAGTACTCATGATCCTCTCCACATCTGTGTGTGCATGTGTGTGTTGTTGTCACATGTGTGTGTTTCTCTCTCTCTGTCTCTCTCTCTCTCTCTCTTTCTCTCTCACATACACACACACACAATCACACTTAGTCACACATTATCTCAGACTACTCTGCCAGTGGGGAGGGGACGGCGAGGCACAAAGAGAGATCTAAGTTCTCTCACAGTCGCCCACACAACCATCTCTGGCATCCAGGGACAAGCTATCATACTGTCATACTGCACTGTCTGACTTTCCTATAATCAACCCTCCAGCTGGGGTTTTTGTTTTTTTGTCTTTGCCACTGGCCTGTTACTATTTTCATAGCACCTCTGCACTGCTTTGGTTTTGAGTCTCCTTTAACCAGTGGTGAATGACTGAGTAAGCTGACTTGTCCACAGTAGACTACTTCAGAAGTATACAGAAGAATACTTCTTTTCTATTTGATTCAGATGCTATGCTCCACAATGCAACTACAACAACACACTTGTACCATTGCATACATTTGGAAACAACAGAGACCCTGTTGCCATTTACTTTCATGCTACTGATAGAATTGTCAGCAACAAGGTCCAGACCTCAAAGATCAACACATTTGCAGATGGATTTATGACCACAATGACTTAACTACACGTAAACGACTTTACGAACACAGACACATTACCATGGCAAAAGGTGCAAAGGAACTTTGTGTTGTCGCCATGGCAAAAGATCCCAAACAAACCTAACCCTTGCAAACAACCCTCATCCCATGTCTGGGAGCTGGAAGGCCTCTTGTCTGAAAGACAGAAACCCTGAAAGCAAGACCCCTACAGAGCATTCCAGCGCAGCAGCTGGACCCGGGATTTGAGCTTACTCAGGGATGCTGAAGGGATCCTTTGGGACAGCAAAGCTGGACACAAATTCCTACATCTGTTGGCGACTACTTGTTCCTAATGTACAAAGAACACATTAGAAAGCTGCGTTTGACCTAAGCTGTGCTCCAGAAGATGATTTTGGTTGAGGTTCTTTTAGTGCGTGCTGTTGTGTGGATTTAAATCTGATGAGATCTAACAGCAGACTTTTACGTCCGGCTCATCCCTAATCTAATCTCTGTCTCAGAAAAGCATGAACTCATCCACTCAGTCATCCTCTCTCCAACAACACAATCATTATCACGCGTTCATCTTTTCCCTTAAAGATACATTGCAAATATCTGCTGCTGCTGGATCCTTTGCTCTGACTGCATATATCCACTGCACCATCTGCATGCATATTTTATGTGTGGTATTGATTGGCTCTGGCCTGAACACAATTAGCATTGCATTATGGAGCAAAGAAGAGAAGCACTGATGTTGTACATTAGGGTGTGTCTTAAACAGGCAGTAACACCATTTAACCAGAAGTCTGTGCAATATTGTTGTCCTTGTTTGTCTTTCTTTGTTTTTTTTTCCACAGATCTGTTGTTGTTGTTCTACTATAAAGAAAATAAATAACTGTCATGCAGGGAACTATGTGACACGAGTATTTTTACGCAGTGCTATCTCAGCCCGTATAATGCTGAATGTCATATTACGCAGCACAAAGTGACCTGGATTATAATTTTTTAAATTACGCATTAACATCACAATATCCATCCCAAGTATTCAAGGGCGACAGAACAGAGAAAATACCCCCTCCCCCCATACACATACAAACACACACACACACACTCCAAGTATGTTGGATGGAGTGTTAACATGTAGCCCACCATAGAGTAACCAGTGTTATGGAAACCAAAATAAAGTCTTCCGAGTACATATGCCACACGAAGCCTGTTACCATGGCTCACTTAGAAACAAAATCCACCCTCTGTTTTTGTGTGAACCCTTTGGGTCCAAGGCAGCGTCAGCCACAATAAATAACACTCATAGCCTGTTCTCCACAACACATTGCAACCCAGCTTTATCGCTCATAACTCAGTCAAAATACTACTGTTGCCTTTTATTACTAGTGTTTCCCTTTCCATAACCATGTGTTAAGGTTTTAGACAGTTGATGATGTTTTCCTCTTTTGAATGATCAGCATATGGGACATCAGCACCATGCCATAAATTAACCATGAGGAGGTGCAGCAGCAGGACTCCGGTGGGACATATAGGGATTTAGCAGGATAGATGATACCCATAGGAGGGTAGTCATCCTTCTGGCTGACCAACCGACCAACCCCCCTTACCCACCCCACACCCAACTGCACTTCCCCCCAGCCTCCAACCCCTCCACACACACACACACACACACACACACACACACACACACACACACACACACACACACACACACACACACACACACACACACACACACTGTCATTCAGGGTTGATAACACTCTCCCCAGATAAAGGCAGCTGGAGCAGGCTTGTGTTGAACCTCCAGGAGACCGATGGGTATCCAGGCAACTCTCCTATTCATCGCCTAGCAACGGACGCAGCCTGCAGAAGAGGGTTTGGGGGGTTGGGTGTCCGTAAACTGCTGCCCTATTTACCATCCAAGACTAGGTCACCTGACCCTTTGCTGTCTCCCATATGCTGAATCACCATCCTCAGCCTTGAATTTAATTCACACCACTAATAGATGGATGAATAAATTAGACACAGGTCTTTCATATAGGCTAAATATATGGGTTGGATTTAGCTCAGGATGTAAATGTTTCCATATTCACATCTGTCCAATCCTAATACATGGTCCATGGATGAGGGCATATTAATCTAAACCCATTTGAAAACTGGGCAAAATGTTCCCCTCAAAATAAAGGGCATATGTCCATACTATGTAGATTGACTAAGCTGTAAAATTCTAATTCTGATCAGTGCTTGTTCAGTAACCGGTGGTTTATGTCATAAAAACATCAGATAGATGGATAACTTCCTTCGTTCTCCTGCGGCAAAGGAAACGGCAGCTGCAGTAACAGGAAAAGTGTGACGATTTGGGTGTTAGTGTCACTAAACAGCAGTGATCTCTTTTGATGTGCTAACCTCACTAACCCATAGGGTTTGTCCACAAAATTTAAAATCACCCCCTACAAAATGCCTAACAGAAAAATAAATGAAAGGTTTTTGCAACCATGCAAGTAGCCGACAACACACTTGGGTGAGGCTGTTTAGGCGGTCCTTAACAAAGGAAAAACGACTACATCCAATGGGATCTTTTGAGATTTTATTGGCAGGAAGATCTTCCACCATCTGACCAATAAAAGTGTGAGAGACGCAGTCGCCAGGGCGACCCCTGTATATATACACCGGCTTCGTATACCAGACATCTATTCTTCTTACATCGACCCCTCGCTGTCGAAGTGTAAGAATCCAAACAAGAGCTTACCCCACCCTTATTTAAAACCTCAAGACCAGAAGCAAAAATGGTAAGAATTTTTCCACATTTTCCCCATTTTATAGTAGTCTGACATGTATGATTGACGTGATAGCTGTAAATGCTTGGTAGACATTTTGTTGGTGATGGTTAGTGTGCAGATGAGACAGGATGGATGGGATTATAAGGTCAAGCGCACAATATGTAGAAAAGGCAGCATAAATTCTAAACAAACACAAAAGGTTACATCTTACTTTGAAATGTGAGTTTTATAGACTATATTGCCCGATATGATGAATTCCAAATTAATGCTGGGAATACGTGGCGCGCGGAGCGGGCTAAGACAAAGAATCGGTGCAAATGTGATGTGAATTTGTAATTTGGATGCAGCCTGTCACTGACACTCACAAGACGTAGCCTATCCATTCAACCCTCAGGACACAGGCTATCCATTCTCTAACATCGCTTCTTTCCACGTATCATGCGTGTTGCGTCCATTTTAGGGCAAAGACGCATGACCTTATTTCATTAATTAATATATTTATTAAAAATGAATTGTAAGCGAAACTCAAGCTCAGAGTTTCTCATTTCACTGTGTGAATGAAGGTATCAATTACAGAGTGCACCATTAAGTATTAATGTCGGTCGGTGTCTGTGCAGCAGATACTGTGAAAAGAGCAAAAGACCACCAAGTGATACAAGCACATCGATAGCTACTTGCAGAGGAACTGCGGCATGATCATCTGCTGTGTCCCAGCTTAGTCCAGCATCAAATGCCAGTTTTGAGGAATCTAAAAACCCACTGTCAAGATTTTTAGTTGGTGGTAACAATTAAACATTTAGCTTTACAATCTTTGCTTCACAAAATCAATTGTAAACTTATTTATCCCTTCCTTTACAGCGTGAGTGCATCTCCATCCATGTGGGTCAGGCTGGCGTCCAGATTGGCAATGCCTGCTGGGAACTATACTGCCTTGAACACGGCATTCAGCCGGACGGGCAAATGCCCAGCGACAAGACCATTGGTGGAGGAGATGACTCGTTCAACACCTTCTTCAGTGAGACTGGTGCTGGAAAGCATGTACCCAGGGCTGTATTTGTGGACCTGGAGCCCACTGTGATTGGTAAGCCCAGATATCAGAAACTATTATGAATTATTATTAAATTATTATGAAAAGAGAGAAGGGATATTAACAGATTACTCAGAAACAATAATGATTTTATTCCTCTTGCCTTCAGATGAGGTACGCACTGGCACCTACCGCCAACTGTTCCATCCAGAGCAGCTCATCACTGGCAAAGAGGATGCTGCCAACAACTATGCCCGTGGACACTACACCATTGGCAAAGAAATCATTGACCTCGTACTGGACAGGATTCGCAAACTGGTCAGTATTTAGGGTCAGATGTTTGTCATCGTGATTTTTATAAGAATCTTACTTGAATGTTCTTTTCTTTTCATTTGACTTGGAGTTCATTTTTGTGTGTTATAATACATGTCTTTCATCCTGGCTTTTTTAAAACAATATAAACATAATTATTTTATGATTAATAAATTACAATATTATTTTCCTTCATCAGGTATTTACTCTTAATTTTATCCTCTGTCTTTTTAGGCTGACCAGTGCACAGGTCTGCAGGGCTTCCTGGTCTTCCACAGCTTTGGGGGAGGCACTGGCTCTGGCTTCACTTCCCTTCTGATGGAGCGCCTGTCTGTGGACTATGGCAAGAAGTCCAAGCTGGAATTTTCCATCTACCCAGCCCCTCAAGTGTCCACTGCTGTGGTGGAGCCCTACAACTCCATTCTGACCACCCACACCACCCTTGAGCACTCTGACTGTGCATTCATGGTAGACAATGAGGCCATTTACGACATTTGCCGTAGAAACCTTGACATTGAGCGTCCTACTTACACAAACCTCAACAGGCTCATTGGTCAGATTGTGTCCTCTATCACAGCTTCCCTCAGATTTGATGGTGCCCTCAATGTCGATCTTACTGAGTTCCAGACCAACTTGGTGCCCTACCCTCGTATCCATTTCCCACTGGCCACATATGCCCCAGTGATCTCTGCTGAGAAGGCATACCATGAGCAGCTCTCAGTCTCTGAGATCACAAATGCTTGCTTTGAGCCTGCCAACCAGATGGTCAAATGTGATCCCCGTCACGGCAAGTACATGGCCTGCTGCCTGCTGTACCGTGGTGACGTGGTGCCCAAAGATGTTAACGCTGCCATTGCCACCATCAAGACCAAGCGCACCATCCAGTTTGTGGACTGGTGTCCCACCGGTTTCAAGGTCGGCATCAACTACCAGCCCCCCACTGTTGTCCCTGGTGGTGATTTGGCCAAGGTGCAGAGGGCTGTGTGCATGTTGAGCAACACCACTGCTATTGCAGAGGCTTGGGCCAGGCTGGACCACAAGTTCGACCTGATGTACGCCAAGCGTGCCTTCGTGCACTGGTATGTAGGTGAGGGTATGGAGGAGGGAGAGTTCTCAGAGGCCAGAGAGGACATGGCCGCCCTGGAGAAAGATTATGAGGAGGTGGGAGTTGACTCCATTGAAGGTGAGGGCGAGGAGGAGGGAGAGGAGTACTAAACTGTAAAACGAGGTACAAAATTCATCAGAGGCCAGACGCATCAAATGTTTACCAAGCCACGAAGGGAAAGTGAGCCCTTGAACCAAATGTTATCTATTTGCAGGTCATGATTTGATAACAGTCAATAAAATCCTTGGTCTTAAATGTTTTTGTATGGTGTCTTTCCTTAAATAATCAGTTAAATGTGACCTGTGGCGAGATGTGATGCTGAGTTTCAGAGGAGATGTAAGTAGATCTTTCACATGATTTAAACAAGCACATGACTGAACCACAGCCGGGTAGCAACTTGTCACTCTAAATTGCAAGGATAGCTACTTTAAAGCACACACAAGAAGAGCTATGGCATCCATTTCAGTTTAGTGGCACAGCAGCCTATTGTGTCTTGTTTCCGAATGTGGTACAACTTATATTTTGCCAGCTGTGAACTCATCATAGTGTCAAGAAATATATTTCGATTGGTGAATGAGAAAACCAGAAAACAATAATTCTTAAAAAAATATATTATAATGAGTTTATTATATATTTATAATGAAAAATAATTTGCCTAGATTATTATTTAAGTTTTTGAAGTGGTAGCACCCAACAAACAAAACAACACAACTTATACAGCTTTAGATGAAACCAGTGGTACTGGTAAAAACCTATCTTTTCAGTCTTAACCATCTCAAATCTTGCTGAGTCAAACTGTGGCCCAGGACACTATAGGCAACAGCATTACATTTTCAGAGATTAAAGTGATTTAAAATCAGATTTCCCTCAGACAACAGCTCAAATGCTACACATTTTGCTACTGTGTGTGACTTGTGTGGATGTCTAACTCAGGTTTCAGGAGGACCCACAGGACATCCAGCAGACCCACAGTGTCGGTGAGTGGGCTGGGTTCAGAGGTGGCCTTCATGTTCCAACTATGTAAAGCTGTTGGGGGCTTCCCTTCCCAGCTGGCATTAGGCCACTGCCTATATGGGTAACAGCTGCAGTGGCCTTGTGAGTGCTGAATCATACCGACAGTCATACTCACCAAATGCGCACGCTGACAAGGTTTGACTGGAAGAGATTACAGGGTATCGGTCAGGCTCTCCATCAACCTAATGGTCATAAGCAACAAAACAAGCACTAACTAATGCTACAAATCAAAGATTATTCCCTTAAAGGAGAAATTTGGTGTGAATCAATCCACAGCCCTGTTGTTTGAGGTCACAGAGTGCTGTTCGGTAGGAAAAACAATGAGAAAAATGTATACAACATAGGCCAAATAATGAACTGGTAGCCAACACTAACTGAATGGGGCATAGAAACTAACCTTAAGTTCCATTCCCCTATGGCCCATTTACTTAATGTTAGCTGCCAGCTTGCTATTCGGCCTCTGTTGTATCATATTTTCGAATTTTTCTTACTACGGAGATGACACAGTGATTTCAAAACAACAGGGCTATGGATTGATTCATACTATCTTCTCCTTTAAAGAGACTAAAAGAAAGGTTAAAGGAGCCTATGTGGACAGCAGAGCCTAATGAGGTGGTGTAACCATGGTCTGTAGCTTAAATGAATTTTTTTTTTTTTTTCCCCGCAGCACCAAATTACTAACTCTGTTCAGTTGGGTGGTTCTCAAACAGAGGTGTGAACATCAATGACATATTTGATCCAACCACTGAACTAGCTGATAATCACCACAACTCATCAGACAGTGTCAAGTGCACTGGCAGAAAGAATACATTGCAGATTTTCTGAAGCCAGGATGTCCATCTCTGTCCTGATCTAATCTGTCCTGATTTCTACAAGGTTAAGTTTCAGGCATTGATAATGCGATGACTTGGTCTAATGAGTATTTAATATGTGTGCAACATTAGTAGACTACCGGAGGACTTATGGATTCAACTGCGTATATCCTATCTGTTTTTTAAGGTAATGTAGACAAGGTTAACTAATGCCGCATGGCATACTCCAAAATTGGATTTTCTGGTATTTAACATTGGAAACACGGGACAGTGCAGTTATTATTCAAAACTTTGAACGAACCAATAACCAGCGGTGTCGCGGCCATTTCCAACCAACCAGACAAGAGCAGGGTGCCGGTATCCGCCGGTCCCTCCTCTGCGTGACGCATTTTTTAGAGACTATAAAACCGCCCCACCCCGTATAGTCATTCAAACTTCTCACAAAAGACTCTTAGAAGGTCAAAGTGTGAGAATTATTTATTAACATCCTCCACCCTCCCATTACATACGTTCTAAAATTTTAAAACCTTCAACATGGTAAGTGGACACTGAAAACCTTTTCTTTTCCTTATGTGTACAATTTATAGTTTAGCTCATATAGGATATATTTTGAACAATGGCCAGTGGTATTTTAGAAGTGTTTTAACCAGTTATTCTGCTGTATTATGCTGACCACGGGGTTAACTAAATCTTAATCTGTGAAATCATGATGCCAAGTGTGGCGGTACTACTTTGAAGTAACTTAATGCTGTTTATTAGAAAGGCGTGTAAAATTATAGTTTACTTTAGTTAAGATTAGTTAATTATCGTGGGCCCAATTAGAAAGTTACTGTAATATTTAGTAGGAAAGACGACCGTAAATCAATGTCTAAGACAACTTTTTTTGAAACAGATCGTATGGCATTGTTCTGACTGGTGCTGAGGATAGCCATGTATCGACTAATTTCCGGCTAAAGGCAGCTGGTTAAACTGGTCACGAGACCGTGTATGTAGGTCATCCCTTGAACAAAATTCTTTGTGAAAAAATAAAGGACCGAATATAATTTACACTTGAAATGTGGGGCTAGAATAGGGGCTAGAGATAGGTTTTTCAAGTATTTATGCATTTTTTACGACTTTAAGTAAAACTGGAAAAGTCTTCACAGAGGAAGTGACTAACTTCCACGTGGAGGCTGCATTCTTGTGTGATGACGGACAGGGACAGCTAGTTTAGATTCATGAACTGTGGCGTGGACCTGCAAGTGATGTTGAAATATGTCTATAAATGAATATTTATATTTTACTGACTTAAATGGAAAAAAAAACCTTGTTTATAATTATCGAGTATTATGCAGCTGTTACAAATGATACTGTGTGATGGTAGATTAAATATAATCCTGTGCACTTGGTGGTATGCAGTTCTTTTAGTTAAAACCCTGTGGTCTTACTTAATCGGTCTAATCAAGGGCACACTGTTTTTTAAATGAATGTGGGCCAGGGCATTAAATCTCAATCACTGTGGTGAAAAGTACATTTTGTTTGGCGCTGCTTGGTGGACCGAAGTTGATTTTTGTAAAATTCTTTTTTAGCGTGAGTGCATCTCAGTCCATGTGGGTCAGGCTGGCGTCCAGATTGGCAATGCCTGCTGGGAACTATACTGCCTTGAGCACGGCATTCAGCCGGACGGGCAGATGCCCAGCGACAAGACCATTGGTGGAGGAGACGACTCATTCAACACCTTCTTCAGTGAGACTGGTGCTGGAAAGCATGTACCCAGGGCTGTGTTTGTGGACCTGGAGCCCACTGTGATTGGTAAGACCCAGATCAAGTTTTTTTATTAGAAGAGAAATGTTTTAGTAAATCTCCCTTACATACTTGGAGTGTTCTTTTCTAACCAAGTGTGCCTTTTCCAGATGAGGTACGCACTGGCACCTACCGACAGCTGTTCCATCCAGAGCAGCTCATCACTGGCAAAGAGGATGCTGCCAACAACTATGCCCGTGGACACTACACCATTGGCAAAGAGTTGATTGATTTGGTGCTGGACCGTATCCGCAAATTGGTAAGAACCATGTCCTCTGGGCACGCTATTATTAACAATATTATTATTGTTGTTGTTGTTATTATTTTATTACTTATGAATAACTGCCTATTTTTTGCTTTTCTTAGGCTGACCAGTGCACAGGTCTGCAGGGCTTCCTGGTCTTCCACAGCTTTGGGGGAGGCACTGGCTCTGGCTTCACTTCCCTTCTGATGGAGCGCCTGTCTGTGGACTATGGCAAGAAGTCCAAGCTGGAGTTTTCCATCTACCCAGCTCCTCAAGTGTCCACTGCTGTGGTGGAGCCCTACAACTCCATTCTGACCACCCACACCACCCTTGAGCACTCTGACTGTGCATTCATGGTAGACAATGAGGCCATCTACGACATTTGCCGTAGAAACCTTGACATTGAGCGTCCTACCTACACAAACCTCAACCGGCTCATTAGTCAGATTGTGTCCTCTATCACAGCTTCCCTCAGATTTGATGGTGCCCTCAATGTCGATCTTACTGAGTTCCAGACCAACTTGGTGCCCTACCCTCGTATCCATTTCCCTCTGGCCACATATGCCCCAGTGATCTCTGCTGAGAAGGCATACCATGAGCAGCTCTCAGTCTCTGAGATCACAAATGCTTGCTTTGAGCCTGCCAACCAGATGGTCAAATGTGATCCCCGTCACGGCAAGTACATGGCCTGCTGCCTGCTGTACCGTGGTGACGTGGTGCCCAAAGATGTTAACGCTGCCATTGCCACCATCAAGACCAAGCGCACCATCCAGTTTGTAGACTGGTGTCCCACTGGTTTCAAGGTTGGCATCAACTACCAGCCCCCCACTGTTGTCCCTGGTGGTGATTTGGCCAAGGTGCAGAGGGCTGTGTGCATGTTGAGCAACACCACTGCTATTGCAGAGGCTTGGGCCAGGCTGGACCACAAGTTCGACCTGATGTACGCCAAGCGTGCCTTCGTGCACTGGTATGTAGGTGAAGGTATGGAGGAGGGAGAGTTCTCAGAGGCCAGAGAGGACATGGCCGCCCTGGAGAAAGATTATGAGGAGGTGGGGGCTGAGAGCCTGGAGGAGGATGAGGAGGGAGAGGAGTACTGAGCCATGTTTGCTAAACTTGTCTGTTTTTGCTGTCCTGCTCTGCTCTCTTTTATATGTGTTGTCCCACTGTCTTGCCAAACCTTTTACATGGTTTTCTACTGCCAATAAAGATGAAGTCTAAGCAACTTGTCTTTGTTTCTTGTGTATCTGATCCATGAATAATTGGCTTTAAGGCCACAGACCAAAATATAATCTAGTGGTTGGGAAGCAGACTTCTGAGAAGATGGATCTTAAAAAAGCTCACTACACACATGGGCAGGGGTTTATGGTTGTCCCTTAAGATGACACAGATAATTGTTAGTATAAGATGCACCGGTATCTTTTACACTTTTAGGCAGTGCAATTTGTAGATACTCTTATTTAGGTAAGAAGTTGCTCAAAGGCACTTAACTACTTGAGTGTTGTTGGGAGGTACTGTAGGCCCTGCCATAAGTTGATAGTCTTCATTGGATCATTGCATGGTTTGTCTGCTTCGTATTACATTTGCGGTTCAGCAAATTTCTTTTTTCTTTGACAAGTGGTACCTAGGTGTGTTCAGTGTCTCACGGGAGCCCTCTGCTGGTGGGCCTGTTCTCTGCAGCAGAACATGGCTAAGATGATGGTACACCAACAGTTACGAGTTGTACAAGGACGTAATACACTGAGATTTTGTAGGGATGTCAAAGCACAGGTGACACATGACAAAGCCTGGTCTGTCCACAAAATCAAGATAGAAAATGAATTTATTTTATCTGTTTCTTTAGATGAAAGTGATTTGATACAAGACTGATTTAATTGGGGGAATTGATCTGTTAATCTTTTTAGGTAAACCATCAATATTCTGATGTTTTTTTTTGTTTGGTGTCTTAATCCTCCCTATTTGGTTTAACATTTGTAAATATTTTTCTAGACATATTTATATTGCTCCAAATAATATTAATGTATTTTGACAGTTTCTGTGAGGCATATCAGTCTCCTCAGTGCAGTAAAAAAGCTTTGTCAGTGAGGAAAATGATTTTCAGAACAGCAGAAATCTATCTTTGTATTCCTTGAAGTAAATGTCTGGTGCAGCATCTCTTTCAGACAGGTCAAATGAGTCATCCTGACATCCCTGCTTACACAGGCTACTACTGGGTTTCAAAAGCACCACTTCATGAAATAGACATGGCTTTTAAACTATATGTCACAGGTGAATGAAATCAAAACAATACATCTTAGACATGCCCTCTGTTCTTAGACCTGAACAAGTGCACACTGTGATGTGTGGTGTGAAAACCAGGAATGTGTACAATGACTACGGTGTAGCTATAAACTTGGTAATGGCAACTCAGAGTAAACTTCGTACAGCACTAAACCACCTCTCTGTTGAGCATGTGGCTACAGACAGAGGGCAGCATTGAGCCACTTAAAGATCTGGCTCCCACAGAGTGTTGAGCCACTTAAAGATCTGGGCCCTCACAGTATGCAATATGAGAAGTTTGGCTGACACAGAGGTGGTACTCTTCCTAGACATACCAAACCATTGAAATGTACCGAAACTAATACATTGAGCCCTGTGTAAGTGAGTATAAGGGTGTGTGTGTGATATTAGAGAGCTTTAATGTAGGCCACTGGTAGTTACTGCTCATCACCAAGGCCAGGCCTACATGGCTCTACCAGCTGTAAACTCCCCAGAGCTACCCTCACTTTAACCAAAGTCACCTAATATTATGAACTTAAAGTACATCATTTAAATTATACAACAAAACCATGCCAATGGAGAATAATAAACTAAATATGGCCATGCCCTCTTCTCACACAAGGCAAGCTCAGTCTAAGCTGTTTTCCATTGTTGTCCCTCAATGGTGGAACAAGCTACCAGTCGCTACAGGAGTAGGGCCATCTCTCTCGACCTTTAAGAAGTTTGTGAAGACTCTTCTTTTCCGAGATTATAGATGGGGGTGTGTCTCTAAAGTGTCCCTGCCCTGGGAAAGACACCTAAGGCACATCTATCTCCTTGTGTGTGTGTGTGTGTGTGGATGTCTGAAGTGTCCTTGCTCTGGGAAACTTACTTAAGACACAGGTATCTCCTTGTGTGTTCCCTCTTTGTGTGCACCCTAGGCTGCACTAACTTTGCCAAGCATTTGTTTACTCTGTGACATCTGTTAGCTTGTTTGTGTCCTCCTTTTGTAAGTCGCTTTGGATAAAAGCACCTGCTAAGTGTAATGTAATGTAATGTGCGCCTATTTAAATTTGACCAAGTATCAACTCTAAATTAAAGCTGAGCATGACCTCACACCCAGCCGAGCTCAGCCTTGCTTCAGGATTGCCTGGATGATCAGCGACGCACGCATACTGCGAATGCAGCAAGTGGCCCTCGGTCCGAGATAGCACGCTTGACTCGTCACAGCATCTGTTCATATGTGCTGATTTGTTGTGTAAGTGAAATATGTTCCCAAGTGAGATCTCGGCGAGCGGTGCTCCCGTGTGAGTCTAAAATAAGGACGGTATTCCTGCCATTGCTTTCTGACACTTGACCGACAGGTGGGCAGTAAAAATACTGCCTTTGTTCTGTTCACTACAGCTTCAGGCAAAAGCAAACAAAACAGACAGCTGCTAATTGCCTTAATACCTAGCTGCACTAACATGATGAATCATGTCATTATCAGCTATAATAAACTGAGCATACGAAGTCCTGTTGAAGTAAGATGGCAGATATGGTGCAATTGGAAAGGCACTGAAGTCACAGCTGAAGTGCAAAAGTCTCTTGAGTTTCCAACTGAAAAATTGTTTTATTTCAATTTGACCAATGCAAGGCTGAATGAGCAGTAATAAATATGTAGCCTATGTGACAGACTTTAGTTAGGGCCATAATAATGTCAAACTTGCAAGTTTGAGCCTTTTAACAGAAAAGTGACCACAGGGTTACAAGAAGATAAAATAAGGAGCTACACAAACAAAGTAGCTTTCTTAACTGGGATGCTGCCCACACATTGAAACATACAAGTAAACCATATGTCCATAACTACATATTTTAACAGGGCAGTTAACAAAAGTGTGTTTGAGTGAATGCTCACACCTGTATGAAATGTTTTGGCATTTTGGTGTGTGTGTGTGTGTGTGTGTGTGTGTGTGTGTGTGTGTGTGTGTGTGTGTGTGTGTGTGTGTGTGTGTGTGTGTGTGTGTGTGTGTGTGTGTGTGTGAGGTTCAAACAGCGGCCCCATTTTTTTTTCTTTGAAATGATGTCTGTGGAACTGTGGAACACTCGGGAACATTCTGTGTCTTTAAAGTCTTTAAATAAAGTCCTTTATGGACTGACTATTGTGTTCAAATAATACAGTCATACTTCATACAGTCATGTCACTGCGCCATTTTTGTGAAGAGGCACGAAAACAATCCTTCTGAACATGCACACATATCAAATATGGGGCAGTACACTGGAGAGATATTACAAGCCAGCAGGTGTTCCTAACACACACACATCCTTTTGACCAAATACGCTAAAAATAAACAATGGCCTCTAACACATATGAATTAATATGAATTATTTTATCATTTTAAAATATTTTAGTCTTTTAGTTGAATACTTTTCATCATTTTTCACAAATAACAACCCCAAAAAAACATGATTTTTAAAAACTATCTACAGAACAGTGAGGTCAAAACCAATTTCTTCTGCCAACCAATCCCAACCTCCTACAGTGTATTATTGTGCTCAAATACACAAGCAGACAACACTAGTAGCACACATTCCATGGCACCTACTCAAACAGCCTTTCCACATGATCTCAAATGACACAATGGTTTCATAAAGAGTGCCAGGACCATGCACCCCTTATCTCTATCTGCTCTAGCACGCATACCCCTTACATAACCTTGGCTCACAGTCAGACAAGCGCAAGCTAGACACTTTACAGATCAATCAGTTCAATTAAAATTACTACTGCATTCTAACACGGCCAGGTGAATTAATAGCAACATGTGATTCCTGCTCCCGTGACAGAATAACCAATTTGCTATTTGTTGCATCTAGAACACTAACCCATGCAAACCAGACCAAATCATCACCACTGTAGTTGAGTTTACTGAACTACAGTGTCTGAACAGCCTACTAGTGAAGTTAGCAAATTCTTTAAGACATCTTGCTTAGTATATGTGCACAGTTACAGATAGATAATGTTTTGATATTGCTTGAAAACAGAAACAATCCAGTGATATAAATAATAACTCAATAAAGGACAAACATATTTTCTTCTCTTTTTCATGTAACGGACACCTTCATTTTGGCTTCATGACATTTTGTTTTTAATTTCGTTAGGCTACTTCTTAGTTTTACCATAAAGAAATGCAAGACTCACTAAAATACTTTGGTGTCTAAGTATAATAGAGGGTCCTGATCCTGATTTCTCCTTGATCGTCACGTAGCCCTTCACCATCAAAAAACCAACCACAGCCTGCACGTCATCGAGATAAACAACACAGATTTCACCACTCGTCACAGCCGCATCCTTACAAAATAAGGGTCAAGTCTTTCTCTCTACACGAGAGCCTGCAGGAAGACGAGCTTCCCCTCCAGAAGTGACTGCTCTAGATGGGCGGGCAGGCAGGCAGACGAGCAGGCAGCGCAGTGGAGATCTTCACATGTCTGAACACAACAGCAGCAGAGAAGAGAGAGAGAGAGAGAGAGCCACAGGGCTGAGGTCCACCTCCGGTTGGGCTCAGAGAAGGCTGCTTGTGCAGGAGGCCTGCGTCAGAGTAACAGTCATCCCAGCCCATCCCATCCCTGGGCAACAGTAGCTCAGAGCTCCAGTGAAGAGTCTGTGGTCACGGTGGTCCAGCGTAAGGGTGGAGCCGAGCTCCTCCTGATCCTCCATCAACACACAGGTGGGGAGTCCTGAAATCAGACGCAGGTGTTACCATCTACACTGTAGAAAGTGCTGACTAGAACCGTCTTAAAAAAAATTAAGACAACACGATTCATGGAAGTTGCACAATTTGTCCTGCACTATTTCTTCAGGTCTCATGGACATATGTTGCAAGTTAAACCAACATGAAAAAAAAACATGCAGCACATTGCCCTAATATTTTGGTTACACTTTTATTTAATGTCCCAGATGTATCTACATCAGGACGCACAGTGTAACAGAGTTTGTAAGAACATGAAAAATTATGCACTTGCACTGTAGGGTTAAGGTAAGGGTTGGGATTAGGGTTAGTGTTAGGTATGTACAGTGTAAGTACATAATATTATAATAACATAATCTACTGTACATATAGGTACACAAAAAAGAACCATTAAATAAAGTGTTACCATATTTGTAAATATGTTTAACTTGGTTCTTAGCAGCACAATGTAAAGTGCCTAAAAGAATCTAAACTTATTCTAATTTTCTGGACATCACTAGCTCTGGGCTAAAATCAGCGAGCAAACAGAGCTAATCTGAAAAAACTCAAAGCAGTGCCTTTAGTTCTCCTTCAGAATCCCATGTAGTCTAATACAACATGAGAGGCGATTCCTCAGTGTTGACAATAATAGAGCTGATCTATTCCAAAACATCTTAACTTACTGACATCGACAAAGCTAGCTCCTGCAAGCTGGGCTTACCTGGGTTGCAAGGCTTCAGGAAAGGATGTGTACAAACAGGATGGCCAGTCCAATGTTCAGCAGTATCACCATACAGATCATTATTGTGTTAGGGCTCTGTGTAAATGAGGGGAGAAAACAAAGTCTTACTAACACGAATCTCTGTCGCTCCATCAAAAATCCTCAATTTCTCAAAACTCAGAGAACCCATGCATTTAATGTCAGTGGTATGGTATAGAAACCCCCCAAACAGCTTGTGACATTAGCTCAGCTGGGCAGGGGTGTCAGGAGCCTGGCGTCTTGGAGCTCGAACATTCCTCAGGCGGCTCCATGTCCCCCAGCCATGTGTGGAAAGGCCCTGGACTTCTCATGCCAGCTCAGATTCAGCCACCCCCTGCTCCACTCCGAGGCAGGTGTGTGTGCGTGTGTGTGTGTGCATGTGTGTGTGTGTGTGTGTGTGTGTGTGAGAGAGAGAGAGAGAGAGAGAGAGTAATGTAGGTGATCAGGAACAGCTAAGCTTTGGACCTGACTGTTCCCCACACACTGTTACACACCATATGATAGGGTGTCAGGGGCATATGGGTGATGGCACATAGAATGTGTGAGTGATTGGATGTGTGTGGCCTTGCGTGTTGAAAATGAGCAAGGAGGCCATTTAAAGATATACTCAAACCTGCCCTACAAAGACATTGCATAAATGTTTTTTTTTTTTTAATAAATATTTATTTTGCAACTAAAATAAATATTTATTTTGCAGACGTCATTCGCATAATGTTCATGCTTACAGATATATTGCATACTTTCTATACAAATATATGTTTTTATCCCTTCTGTCAGCATCACGGACAGCATTGTTAGGTCTGAGAAGTAATTCAAATTGTGTTTAATCACAAATTATTTTTTTGTTTATTAAGAGTTGCTTTTGAGTTGAAATTGGTTTTGTGACAATTCTGTGCCCTGGAATGGCTGTTGTAAAGACATTATGGATAGGTTATAAACAACTGGTATAGAACTGGTAAAATAGTTTTATATATTGAAGAAAAATGATTAAATAACTAATTTACTCAGGTGAAAACATTATGTTGTGGATTCCATCCATCCAGCAGAGATAAAACTAGTTAGTCTCATTGGCTAGACATGACTAGAATTTTGGCTAGACTGTTGTCCACCTTACTTTCCATTGCATTCCATTGAATGTAATTTCTGGCTGCCTGTGCTCTTTGTGTGTGTATCTGAGCTGTGTGTGAAGTGTGTGTTTGTGCTGTTATTCACCCATACCTCATCCTGCTCTAATAGTTCTGCCGCCTCGCTGGGGGTCTTGACCACGACCCTCTGTCGGGCCTCCGCTTTGGGTTCTGGCTTTGGGGGCGCTTTCACCACGGCCCTGGCTAGAACCTTGGGCTCGGGCTCGGGTTTGGGCTCGGGTCTGGCCACGGGTCTGGGGGCCGGGCTGGGCTCCCGTCTCGGTGAGGGTTTGGGCGATGGCCTGGGCTCGGCTCTGGATGCCCTCTTCTCGCTCTCGGCGACCGACGGCGGCCGTGGCCTGAGCTCTGCGACGGAGGGCGGACGAGGCTCTGGTGTCGCCGCCTTGAGGGAGACTTTAGAGGGGGGGCGAGAGAGGGGACGAGATGGGGGGCGAGAGGGTGGGCCTGGAGGGGCTTCTTCCTCTTCTGCCAGGGCAGGAGCAGGAGCAGGGGCAGGGGTTGGGGTTGGGGTTGGGGTGGGAGCAGGGGAGCGTGTGGGAGTGGGTACTGCAGCGGCAGGAGTGGGCGATGGAGTTGGGGCAGCGACGGAGCCCGCGGCAGGGGAGGGTGTGGGGACTGGAGAGGGTGTAGGCGCAGCAGGAGCAGCAGCAGCAGCAGGGGGAGCGGATTCCTCCGCTTTGGCCTCCTCAGCCATCATCTGCAGGGGTTGGATCTCCATGTCAGAGCCCTGCTCGGCCTTGTTGCTCTGGCGGCTGGGGGTGCGGGAGGGCCCACGGCTGCTGGGAGGGCGCTCCTCTGCTGGGGCAGCTACAGGGGTCGGGGAAGGGGCCGGGGCCGGGGCTGGGGCTGGAGCAGCAGAGGGGGTGGTGGGCCTGCTGTTGGGGCGGCTACCCTGCTTGCTGCTGCCCAGGCTTCCGGATCCCGATTTAGGCTTTTCTCCATTCCATGCCTTGGGCCCCAGCAGGTTGGGGTCGCCGCGGCCAGCCGCCATCTCCGCGGGGCAGGGGGACGGGGTGCGGGTGCGGAGGGGAGCGGAGCCCGGCCTCAGGCTGTCCATGGGGCTCTCCGGGGGGGTTGGCGGAGGCTCTTCTGCCAGCAGTGGCTCGTGCAGCATGGGGTCGGCACTTTCGTTGCTCTCTGCAATCTCCTGCAGGGCTCGCTTCTTCAGGTATTCCGGGCCTATGGAAAAAAAAAACATTACAGTCCGAGTCGGAGCGTGTGAGTGAATGCTGGCTTCCGAGATGGGAATTACCATGTCAACATTACAAATAGGAATCAATGTAGATATTGGCACTGTCAGCAGAGTATATGTGATTGCTCCATTTTTACTTTGTTACAGTAAGTGTCTGCAGTTTATTCTGCCAATTTTGTACCATTTATCTTTGGAAATGAATGAACAGTAAGTCTGTTCAAAAAAGTATTAACCTTTCCACAGTTTCATATATAATGTACTCATGCATTTCTACATCCAAACACTTCATTGCTGAGTCCAACATAGGAAGTGATAATTATGAAGACTGAGTGATGAACTCTGAATATAACTCTGAATATCATAGAAGTTATTTGACGCTGACACTAATACAGTAATTATTGACGGAGATGCTCCTCTGATGGGACCGAGCCCACTGCCGCATCAGAAATGATTGAATTCAAAGGGCAGGAGATTAGAGACATTTCTGGCTGATGAGAAGTGTGCGTGGCTCAGAGCTTCTGGGACAATGAGGACAAGCAGACAGTGATGGATTTGGCTAGACTAGACTAATTATATTTGAGCTGCTCTGGTGGCTATCTTTGTGCCCAATAACACTCTCCTGAAAGTGTTTCTTTATGGGGCTATGTGAACATAATTACCTGATCTAATGAGGTGAATCATGTAATGTATAGACTGTATTCTTAATAGTGACACAAAAACTGTCCTGCTAACACAAATGAAAAACTCAGCTTCATTGAGAAGTCTGATGAATAGTTGTTGAGTTTTCTGATAAACTATTTCATTTCTGCTCTGTAAATACGTATGTGGGGAAAATCTTTTCAAATTATGGTTATGCGTGAGTTTGTGTATAGATCAGTATTTTGTGGTATGTGTGTGAAAGAGTGTGTGTGTTTCTGTGTGTGTGTGTGTGTGTGTGGGGGGGGGGGGGGGGGGGATGCGGTGGGTTGGAGGTCGTGCGTGTGAGAGTGTTTGTGTTTGCATGTGTGTGTTTGTGTGTGAAATATAATGCACCTCCTTCTATAAGCCCCTCACAGACTCTAGAGTGATTATTTGCTGGTTGTTTCTATTTGAATCCTCTGGCCTCAGCTACGCAGCTCTTGGAGGAGCTCTGGTTACAGTACAAACTGCCACTCATGGCTGTTTCACCAACTTCATGCATGACCCACACTGTGGTGTTTTCTAGAACCGCATGACGGGAACTGAACCCAGAGCTGCAGCAGGGATGGAGAACGGAGTGAGGGGGTTAATGTGCGAATGGGGGTCACAGGGGCTTTGTAAAGGCGAGCTGCCGCCGAAGACCCAGAGGCAGAGATTTGATCCTTTGCCCCGGTGGGACGGGAACCTTTTTTAGCCCCCCGGAGAAGGTGAGTACCCTTGGGGTGAGCTGCACTCCACCCCCACCCCCACCCCCACCCCACAGGCCCTGAGTCAGCAGCAGATATATACAGCAGGACCGAGGTGGGGCCTTCAACACCTAGCCGGGCCTTACCATTCATGCTGACTTTCACTTCACCTTCAGCAAAACCCTAGAAATGCTAATAGCATGGTAATGGTAATTTTCCGTTCATATGATTTACTTCCCTTTCACTCTTTAATCAATCAATGACACGTGACATGATAAATGTATGCCAACTGCTTGATGCACAAAGGTGGTGTGTGTGTGTGTGTGTACTTGTGTCTCAGTGAGGTGTCTTATTTCTTGGGAGTGAGCTATATGTATGCCTGACATGTCTGCCTTGTGTGTGTGTTTATGTATGTGTATGTGTGTGTGTGTGTGTGTGTGTGTGTGTGTGTGTGTGTGTGTGTGTGTGTGTGTGTGTGTGTGTGTGTGTGTGTGTGTGTGTGTGTGTGTGTGTGTGTGTGTGTTTGCTGTGATTATGTGGCTGAACCCACCTGGCTGGTGGAAGGATGGAGACAGCTCCTTGGCAACCACCCTGGCAATGCTGGACTCCTGGTTGGCAGCCTGGGCTGACTGGTCAGCCGCATCTCCCTTGGACTTGGCATGGTTGGTCCTGTATTTATAAACAAAAGTGTAATTATCTATATGAAATATGATACCAATCTGCCAGACCTGATCCAAACTCGCCCCACATAAGCTAGACAGCTGGAAAACTCTATGTGCTACAAGTAACCTGAGCCTCCATATATCTCACACTAAGTAGTTTTTTCAACCTTAAAATAATGTTTCCAAAATCGTTTCAGTGGTTCACCAACTTGTAATACGGTGAAAGGCACTCCTGAATTCACTTCCATAGCTGCACTAAGTAAGTTTGGAGGAGCGGACCGTCTCTCTGTAGTTCTCTATGACACATATCCTAAATATCACCTTTCACATCATAGTGTGTCCACTTTGGTGAACACAGTCTTTTCTGTTTGACACCATCAAGGTTTTGGCATAGCACTTATGTCATGCAAACAGATGTCTGCAGTCGCACACTCGCTGGTATGAGAACATGACATTACTGGACGACTGTGAGCAATGTCACAGTTATATAACAAGTGACACGCCAGCCAAAGAGTGACATCACGGGAACAAAGTGACATCACTGGCAGACAGTAAGTGACATCTCCTGGGTATACAGTAAATGGCATGACTGGAATAGAAGAGAGGACATTGGCATAAACAACACTAACTAGGGCCCAATGGCTGTGCATTATCCCACTACACTGCATTACACACTGCCCCTCATGGCTGTTTCTGGAACAGTCATACCAACCTTCATGCAATATACACACTGTGGTGTTTTCTAGAACTGCATGACACACACTCTCTCTCTCTCTCTCTCTCTCTCTCTCTCTCTCTCTCTCTCTCTTTCTCTCTCTATGTCTGTCTCATACACATACACCACACAATACTAACCTACACATGAAGTAGTGTTTGGGAAAGAAGGCAGTAAACACTCACACACAACCATAAATAATACATTTTCCCCACATATGTGGAGTAGATTTTCCCCCCATATGTGGAGTAGATTTTCCCCACATATGTGGAGTAGATTTTCCCCACATATATGGAGTAGATTTTCCCCCCATATGTGGAGTAGATTTTCCCCACATATGTGGAGTACATTTTCCCATATGGAGTAGATTTTCCCCACATATGTGGAGTAGATTTTCCCCACATATATGGAGTAGATTTTCCCCACATATGTGGAGTAGATTTTCCCCACATATTCACAAAGAGGAAATGAAATAGTTTATCAGAAAACTCAACTTCTCAATGAAGCTGAGCTCTCCTACACACACACACAGACACACACACACACACACACACCTGTGACAAGGGCTTTTGGGGAAGTGTCTTTCAGAAATGGCTAATTAGTGTATTGTTATTAACAGACAAAACCCCTGCCGAGATCGAGTAATGTTTTTCCTTGAGGGCCAGAGACGCTGCTGTCCACAGCTGTTCCTCTGGCAGATCTCCGCTCCTGCTCCGCTCCACCTCCAAGACATGCCTGCTGCTGCTCTTCATTTGGAAAGGTGCTCCCGCAGTTGTCCTGCTCTATAAAAAGCCCCGGCGAGCATCCACAGCGCTCCTCAAGGCCCAGCACTGTAAGTGACACTGGCAGGAGACTGACTGCAGAAAGCTAAAGGCCACCCTGCCACAGGAGAGAGAGAGAGAGCTGCGCTAACGGCTACTGACACTGAAAGAGGAGTCCGGCGTGTTGCTACTGACACTCAGTGATCCGTGCCAGGGATACTGACTGAAAGAAGGTTGTTTTTTTTTTTTTTTTTTGCTCCGTCTGTTGGAACACTGCCATACTCTAGCAATCTACAAACTGAAGGCTCACTCACTGGCAGTGCCAATACACCCAAGGCACTGGAGCAATCCAAAAACCAATAAAATCGCTCAAGATATTTCGCCACATGATAAAACTGGTGTTTATTGTTCTGAAAATGATTATAACTACAAATACAGTCTTCAGTAGATTAGCAGTACAGTAGATGTGCTGCTCTGCAACTGAGACAGACAGAGCCTTCCAGAGCACTAGTGCACTAACTGACACACCTGTTCCATGCATATAATCTACCCTAATGCATGTTTAAACTCCTGACAGTGGACAGCCTGTTACATGCTGTTACATGTAGTATAATGACATTGATAGACAAATAGGCAGTGGATTTTTCAGACACTAAGATGTGAAATCTTTCTGTGTATATGCAAGATTGACATTTTTATTTCTTAATCTGTTTCCCACACAGCAAGACTTCTTGTCAGCAAACACTGATAAGCTGTGACAACATTGCTCCTCATCACTACAAACTATTGCAACATATCTGCATATAAGACAGACTACATTTGTCTGTTTTTTTGTTTTGTCCCATCTACTCTAGACTGTCCCAACAGTACGCTGCTTCTGTAGTCTTTCCACCTGATCCACGTATAGAAAGCCTGTTTTACCCATTTCCACTATATGTACTGTATGTGCTAAGTACATATACCCCATATGTCTTTTCCCCCTCCTTCACCTTCTTCCCTACTCACTCTTTTTCTGTCTCTCTATCCAGCTGGCCCACTGTGTGTCTATTTCCTGATGTCTCCATGCTATTCATATATGTCTGATGGACTCCAGCACTGGTGAAGAACACGCTCATGTGAAGACACTCTTACACCTTGTGTCTGAAGAAGATATATAAAGGGAAGCGACTTCTTCTCGACAAACCTGTGCCCTTTAGTGATGTCTCAAAGTGAAATGATTTATGTGTTCTGTAGAAGGTCTACTTTACCTAAATACCACCATCTGCACTGTATCTAGCCCCTGGCTGTGAGAGAGCACATTGATGATCTGGGCCAGCTTCGCTTCCTTATTGGTGTTCTCTTGTACATGTCAGGGCTTGTAGTGTTACGTTCCTGACAGATTGTTTCCTGGCCCTGCCCATCTCCTGACTGAGATTAATTTGAAGGTCTTCAACAGCAGTACAGCAGTCTGCTCCTACTTAATAACATTTCCTCTGACTCACACAGCAATAGATGTTCTTGATTATTGTTTACTCTTGGAATGTCCTGGCCAGCTTTATTCCTGACAGAGATTATCCTCTGAATGCCTGGTATCCCGTAACGCTAGTCGCCTGGCTGGAAATAGCTGCATCCACTTGAAGTGTCCGAGGGGGGAGGGGTGGTGGTGGTGGTGGTGGGTGGGGGGAGTTGCTCTAAGTGGAACAATTAGAACATCTCCCGCCTCTTGCTGCTGTACATCCTAGACTGGCATCTGTCCACACTGAGTCAACAGACACCCTTGGGGGCTTGCCCTCCGACCCCACTGGGGTCCCTGGGCAGAGGAACTGATACTGGGGTCTGAATGGTGGTGGTGGGGGGGAAGGACTGAGGTGGAAGTGGAAGTGGGGGTTGGTCAAGGCTGGGGCCTCAAGCTGATGACTGAATGCCATTGAGTGGACCTCAAGTTCAGCTACTGGTACTGAATGCTTAGCCTTTTTATCTTTAGCTGGCTATTTTTACATGTTCTCTTGATAAACACGTCAGGCTTACTCTTGTACATAGCTATTGCTAAAACCACCACAATCCTTCCTTTGTCTTACACAGATTTTCTTGGCTATACATAGGGTGTATTTCATACTGCATTCTGTACTGTCCAGTTCATATGTACATTTGACTGTCAACTAGGGCTGAAAATCAATACGATTCCAATACACAAGGTCACGATACGCTACGATTCTCGATCTGATACAATATCTATATATTATTATTATTATTATTTATTTATTAATTATTTTATTTTTATTTCTTAGTATCAATGCCAACTTTGCTTTGCAAATTTTAATATCGATCTTTAATTTTTTAAATCCGTATCGATATGTAGCAATACATATCAATAAATCGTTTTTTTTTTTTAAACCCAGCCCTACTGCCCAGAGTTTCCTGTTTTTGTCTCCAGTGACCCTCAGCACTGCATCTCTATATGCTCCATAACATTTGATTGCTAATGCCTTGCGTTCAGTCAGAGACTGTATTGAGACGCATCAACACCAGTGATGCACTAGCCTTCACTGAAACATTCAGAGGTATTGATCGGGCTAACAGAGCCTGGCGTGCCTGCCTTGAGTGGGTGGGTGGGTGGGTGGGTGGGTTGTTGTCAAGGTGTCCGGGAGGAATGGGAGGAGGGGCTTTTGAGACAGATGGCATTTCCTGCTGACAATCTGCAGCCCGCTCCAAATGTACACACACGCACTCACACACACACGAACACACATAAAAAGACACACATACACATACATACACACAAACATACACACACACACACACACACACACACACACAAAGACAAATGAGTCGACTGTGGCACTCAACACCCCTCTGAGTCCTCTCTCTCTCTGATCCGTTCACTTCAAACGCACTCCACACTGAACTCTCTCTTCACTTGGCATTTGATATCCCAGTGGCCTTTAGCTCTGCTGACCAACACCTGCAGCATGTGAGTAAAACCACCAGGCCTGCTGCACATTCACTCATAGTAAACACTCGAGAACTCTTACTCCACTTAAGCATTCAGGACGCAAGCGATTTACAAATAGATAACGTGGGATTCGGACTGAAATAGCTGTATATGGTCTGTCTTTGTCCTTGGTTGGAGGGTGGGAGGGTAGATAAGTGGATGTCTCTCTGGGTCTGGACTCATCTTGCCCTGTTCTGCTTCTTGTCACTCGGGTCTGAACTCTTGCTGTCTCCTGGCAGCAGATTTTCCCGACTTGTGTCTAGGGCCTGGTTGCACTATACTGCCTTTAAGACAATGCACATGGTCGATGACAAAAAAAAGAAGAACTACGGCCTACTATCAGCATTTTTGGGGGATTTATCTGATTGCTAGTGTAATAGCGGTATGTATGAATGGGTTTTAAAAATTGATTTCCTGATTCAAATCAATGTTTATTTGAATAATTCAATATTGACTTTTGAAATCCCACAATTGACCCTTTTTATGCATGACTGTACTCTCAACTGATTGCTTTGCCACAGCAACATCTGCAACAACTGCAAGACAAGCACAGCCGAAATTGAAGCTTTTGTATTGAATTAAAACTCAATTAATGTAGCCACTTTAGTGTCCATCCTTAATAAACATCAGTGTTCTGTCGTGTGAGGGGGATTCCTGCACCAAAAACTGCATTAGTTCTCTGGGGGCCTCTTTTTGATATCTAAATAAAATGGTATTGTGCCTGAAATATCTCTGACTGATTTGATTTTAAATTGCAATCAGCAAGTTTATTCCAGATCTGGCTAATAGGACTTGAATCAAGAAATCATTGGTGATTCGTACCTCCGATGGTACAAAGCCTGTGTAAAATTAAGGTTATGCTATCCTGCTAGGCACGTGGGATGTGGACATGACTTTCAGCGCATAACTCCTCGCAGCATCCACACACTCATCCTGTGCAGGTCAGTCACTTTCAACTGGCCTTAAATAAAACTTCCGTCCACTTTGTCAGGCAGAACACCAGCGCTTTTAAAAAACCAAGTGTGTGAAGTTGTGGAGGTACAGACAAGTTTAAATAAAGACTTTATGGGCAATGCAGAAACTTCAAACCAGGTCCTATTAATAGAAGACTGGGCATGTTTGTTTTTAATAGCGGACTGCCCATGTTTATCTACACAGGGACTAGCTGTGTGCTTGTTATTCTGCAGAGTCAGTCTGTGCTTTGCCTCATTCTCTTAGTAACCCTTCAGGCCTTGCAGTCTTACTTACACACATGCCAGAAGCAGAAAGCATCAAACACTGACAGCTTACCAACCTGCACAGATCTCTGTGTATATGTGTAGTATAGCATACACTCAGTAGGTACATTACACATCCATATTATCTTGTATGTTACTATCCTGCTATCTTTATGAGGCCTGGCGGTAAGTGGAGTGGAGAGGCGCTCAGGTCCCCAGACCCTCACCTCCACTCTCGGGACCGTCGGGCGAGCAGAGGAGCTATCAGCTGTTGCATTCCCCGCAGATTGTGCCGCAACCCTTATTTAGTCAGGCCTGCCTGCCTCCCTCACACCAGACCGCGTGCGTCATTCTCGCCCAGCCGCGCGGGGGCCTCTGCCGGCACAGGCCCCTTCCGAAACAACGGCAGACCCACGCCACAAGCTGGGCACGCCCCAAAATATCCCGTGGCCAGCGGGGTCGGGCTGACCCAAGGCTGGCCTCCTCCTGTCTGGCTGACGTGGCTGTGGGGTTATTTATGACTCTGACTTCAGTGGGTGCAGGCTGGACCACGAGGCTGGACACACAGTGACTTTGGCCGTCACTTGATGGGGGAGTCCCAAGTCACTTTTATCCTGTGGAATTATACTGTGTTCTGTTTGCCACTGGCCCTCGTTTTTCGTCTTTTTGAGTTCACAAAATGTGCCGTCCCTTGTCTCTAGGAGCACGATTAGCTGAGTTGGCAAACAGAGTGTATGTAACTTGATTTTTAGCTGTGTTTCTATGGGATGAATCTCAGGCCACAAGGCAAATGGAACACACTTTTTATATGAGTATCAAACTCCATCTCCAAAAAACTGTCCTGTAGTTTCACTCTGTGGCCTTTTCGTATCAGCTGCTTCATCTGAGCTTTAAAGAAAAATACACAATCCACTCATCTCAACAGTGTCCAACCAGCAGGCTCTGTATGGTATTCAGGTCTTGCCGGACCAGACATTACATCACTGTTTGTGTGAGTGAACACTCAATAGACATCCTGATGGAGCTGATTTCTGTAAGCACCCATAAATCCTCGCTCCTCCTCTCTCTCTCCTCAGCACGCTGTTCTACACAAACAGACCTACAGCTGAGACCGCAGTGGTCAAGGTGTGTCCGGTATGCTGCCTATTCCCAGAGTCGGCGCTCTCTCAGGCCTGCCTGCTTGCCTGCGTGGTCTGAAGGGGAGGACTGTGGCCTGGGGTTGACGGGGAGGGAAGAAGCGAGGTGGGTTAGGGACTAAAGCCTTGGAGGTAAAATATTTAGATTTCTCTCTGCTCTCGGCCGGATCTGCGCTCCATCACAGAGACACTGCGCTTGTAAACACACACACACAGCCACTCTCAGGTGCTGCACTGCACACACACACACACACACACTCGTGTAAACTCACCTCCTTGTAAGGAGATGAGAGCGTGTGCAGGGAGCTGGATGGCAGACGCAACCTTCAGCTTCAGCTCTTGCATTGTGTGTGTGTGTGTGTGTGTGTGTGTGTGTTTGTGTGTGTGTCTGTGTGTGTGTGTGTCTGTGTGTGTGTGTGTTTGTGTGTGTGTGTGTCTGTGTGTGTGTGTGGAGATCTGGTGATTTCTATGCTTTTCTTGATAACAGCCACCCTCTAAGAATGCTGTACACCAAATAAACTCTACAACCAGTACCTTAAAAGCTGGCCCTGCTTGCTTTATTCACTATGAGTTCAACATATCGCATGCATATTTCTTCTTTTGTCCAATGGAGTAATGTATTATGCATTGTGCTTCAGCCACTGTATGCTATGTGCTATCCATAGAATCAGCTATGAAACAATTTATCCTTTCTGCCTCCACTACCATTTACCCCTCTGTACAAAATGTCTGCTGAGGTTTCTTCCTACAAGAACGTTTTAGGAAGTGTCTAGTGTCTTTATTGTGTTGCTCTTAGGGTTCTTTGGTAGACTTTTGGCTTTGCTAGGCACCCTGAGGATTTTTGGCAGCTCTTGTTGGTGCTGTATAAATAAAACTGAGTTGAACTAAACTGAAATGGGCTTGTTTGTATTGTGTGAGTGAGTGTGTTAACCGGACAAAGCTTTTTGCACTTGGCTTTGACGGTGATAATATCACTGCTCCTGTATTTACTTGTAAAGCCTTTTGTATAGTGTGTTATCTACATTCAAACTTCAATCTAAATTCCTCTTGCAGTAACAACACAAGTGCAAGAACACATCCAGTGTTCATAAGTGAACTATCAAACGTTGAGCATCCCCTTCTCAACAGTTATTGTGGTGATAAACGATCAAACTAGTGATCTTTACTACAAAACTCTGTGGGAAACTGTCCTAATTTCTCTTAAAATGCCAGTGTGACCACAATGATTTACACATTGAAGTACCACAAGCACCTAAACTGACACACAGACTGACAGTCACTGGTAGAAGACAGCAAACCATTGTAAGCCCTCAGGTGTGTGTGTGTAAAATGGACAGTGGTCTGGGTTCCAGAGGGATGGCGTGCATTTGCAGGAGTGAAAACTAAGTTGGAGAATGTGTGAACGAGAGTGCGGGTGTCCCACTAGTGACCCGCTACTCCCAGCAAATGGGTCAACTGTAAACTGACACCTTGGGATTGCGTTCCACACTGAACCTGACAGTAAATTCAAAATGTTCCACCGCAATCTCTACACTGTTTAGTGTCACTGACGATACACACAGTCACACACACACACAGACATCACTGTCCCCTTACACACACACACAAACACACACACACACAAACACACAGACATCACACACCCACAAGCATACTGACCTAACCATCCACAGATTTAAGCTCATACACATTACACTGGTCCAATGGAACAATTTCACAAACTATTTAAGCAAAGGTGTTGTTGCCTATTAAAAATAAAACGAGGGTAGACACACAAGTAACTTTCTCACTGAAGCTGAAAAACAAATCCAAATGAATAACAGTTTTCACAATTCTTTTTCTCAAAGCACTTAATTCCCATAATACATTGTCTAGTTTTTTCCTGGTTAAAACCAACAGGCCAACAGGCGCTAGCCTTGAGATTCCCTCTGATGGTCCACACCCTCGAGACTCCAACACATTAGAGCTGGCACCTAAATGACCACTGTCTCTCCATCCACTCTATGGATAGCACTCAGTTCTCAAAAACACAAAAAACACACATACACCCACACTGGTCATACTCTGCAAATTAGTGAGCTCTAATCACAAGACTGTGAATCAGTGTGAGCAGAGGTGCGGCAAACAACAGGCTGCTCACAACATCGTTCCTCTCACACGTCAAAGAGGTGGCAACAGGTCTACCTCAGGTCACAGCTTGTAATCTATGGTAAACTCAATAGCCAAAAATGAGAATAATGAAATACTTTAGATTTTTTTTCTCTTTTTTATTCCCCTTCCAGATCCTGTTTAGGACACTGGGTCCCTGCAATTGTGTCACTACTGTACTTTAAGTTCTCGAGGAACTCAACACAAGGAACTGAAATATGAATATGTATTTATGCATAAGTTCTCACTGCCTCTTAAACAACAGTGTTAAAGCACAGCATTCATAATTACATTCTGTCCATCTGAATGATACTTATCTTCATCTCTCTAGGCAGCCAGTGGGCAAACACCCTGTGATATTGTGACAAGGAGCAGCTGTGGCCTAATGGTTAAGCAGTTGGTCTTGAGATCGGAGGATCGCCAGTTCGGATCCAGTATCAGTAGAAAGAATGTGGGTAGTAAATAACTAATGCTCTCTTGCACCCTCCTCTATGGTTGAAGTGCCCTTGAGCATCTAACCCCACACTGCTCCAGGGACTGCACCCTGTACCTAAATAATTATAAGTTGTTCTGGATAACAGTGGGGGCAGTGGTGGCCTAGCAGTTAAGGTATTGAACCTGTGATCGCAGGTTCGAATCCCGGGTAGCGCCACTAAGTACCCTGAGCATGGTACCAACCCCACGCACTGCTCCCTGGGTGCAGTTGTCATGGCTGCCCCTTGCTCACATGTGTGATGGGTTAAATGCAGAGGTGAATTTGGTTGCTGTGCCGTGTGATCACAATGACAAAAATGGGACTTTCATAAATGCATCAGCTAAGTGTAGTGTAATACTGCATCACTCCTTTCTCCCAGTCTGATGAGCTGACATCCTGCCCTTACCTGGATCCAGCGATCTCGGCCTTCTGCTTGGCGATGGCCGCGGCCCTCTGGGCGCCCTCCACGCTGCGCTCCACCTTCTGCTTGATCTTGGTGCCCTTGAGCTGGATGACGCGCTTCTTGACGGCCTTCACCAGCATGTTGTTGACGTACTTGCCCTCCTCCTTGCCGCCTTCGGCGAAGGTGGTGCAGCCGTAGCCGTGGCGCTGGTTGTTGAGCCACTCGCCCTCGTACTTGAGGCCGCTGGAGCGCTCGCTGATGCCGTAGCCCGCGCGCTTGTCGTTCTTCCACTCGCCCATGTAGATCTCGGTGGTGGTGGCGTCGATGTCGGCCTCCAGCGGCGGGAAGTCCTGGCCCTCGCCCTCGGGCTCGCTGTCGCCCAGGCTGGCCGTGGAGTTGGCGTCGCTGGCCGAGCTCATGGCCGACTCACTGCGCAGGAAGCTGATCTTGCTCTTGTTGCTGGACAGCGAGGTGCGCGAGTCGGACTTCTTCAGCTTACCCAGCAGCGAGCCGCGCCGGAACAGGCCCTTCTTCTTGGGCGGCACGGCGTTGGGGTCGAACTGCAGAGAGAGCGCGAAGCCGCCGCGGGACGGCCCGGGGGCGGTGGGGGTCACCAGCGTCTCCTGGCCCGAGGCGTTGGTGGTGGTGATGACGGGCAGCTCCTGCTGCAGCAGGGTGCCGTTGCTGTGTTCGCTACGCAGGGAGGTGAGGGACGTGCGCAGGGGGGATTTGACCACCGCCGCCATGCCGTACGGCACGCTCTGACGCACGCCATAACCGTGGCGCATGCCCCCCATGAACTGGCCCTGAAATGTGCCTATAGAAGTGGAGAGAGAGAAGACAAGAAGGAGAACAGAAATATATGTGATTGTCATAAACACTCTCTGCATTTATTTTATTCATTATGGGACAAACAAACATAGACACAGATGCAAGAATGCAAACTAGCAATGTACGGTATACGTCATTTTTAGAATATACACAGAAGGCACATGAGAGAACAACAAGAGAGATCTTGCTCTGTGTGTGTGTGTGTGTGTGTGTGTGTGTGTGTGTGTGTGTGTGTGTGTGTGTGTGTGTGTGTGTGTGTGTGTGTGTGTGTTTGTGTGTGTGTGTGCGTGTGTGTATTAACTGTATGGTCTTTTTTTCTGTACAGCATATTAAATTGCCTGCCTGGCTGTATGAAATGCAAAGCCAGAGAAAGAGTCAATGTGAAGTGAAAACCATTCCCACAGCTAGGGCTGGGCGATATGGACCTAAACTAATATCACGATATTTCTGGGCTGACTGGCGATATACGATACATATGAATATTTCAAAAACAGGATGAGAAAAGTGTTTTATGTTAAGTTAAGACTGCTCTAAAAAAGCTGTGCAAATGAAAAAGTAAACAGTAACATACACAGGGGTACAGCTGAGTGATCCGAGAAAGCTCCGGCTGTCTGAACAGTGTGAACACATTAGGATAAGTGATTTTGATAAAGTGGTATTGTATCATCGAAAATATATCGATATGGCGATATAGTGTCAAATACATATCTTCTTTAAAAATATATCGATATTACGATAATATCGATATATCGCCCAGCCCTACCTACAGCTACATGTAAAATAGTCTAGACATCCATTTTGCATCAACCTGCACTACAGACTGCAGCGTAAGGTCCCGGAGGCAACGTGCTCGTCACACGTCAGCAAAGCATCAGCATTAGCAGTCTGAGCGGATGAAACTGTTGTGGTATTTATTTTCTGCAGACAAATATGGAGTATCACTATCTATGAAACCCTGTAACTACACACCCACGTGACTCAATGCTTCAATTCTTCCTAGCAAAGATGGCTAATCAAAAACTGACTATCGATGAACAGTATTAAGGTTTAAGTCTCACAACTCCAAATTAGCAGAAGTAAACTTTTTTTCTTGTGTGAGAGATCAACTCTTGTTTATCTAGTCAGTATTTGTATGTGCTTGGAAGAACTGAACCTGCGTTCCTGTGTGTGTGTGTGGGGAGGGGTTACTGCTTCCTGTGAGGGGCAATACTACTTCCTGTGGTGGATCTACCACTAGTACTGCCAAACAGTGGAGCCAGGCTACAGACTTACAGCTCTGTACACACTGCAGTTTGGTGCTGGTAAACACTTTTAAATCAGGATGCCCATTAGCGCCAGACCTCAAGGCACCTCCTACCTTATCCCTTGTCTGACAAGGCTGAAGCATACAAACACACACACACACACACACACACACACACACACACATACATACATAATACATACAAATACAGCCAGGGGCAAGATAGACCAAACACAGACTGTCACTCACGAGACTGATGAGTTGGCAGAACCCTGCTCTTATCCCTACACACACACACACACACACACACACACACACACACACACACACACACACCCACACACACACACACACACACACACAAATGTGTTAATTCTTTCTCTGATATAAGGCTGTAAAATGAGTTATTTCTATAAAATGTGTACGTATGCAGCTTGGTGAAAGCATCTGAGGTAGGGAGATCTAAGAGATCAGAAGCGATGGATGTCCTGAGGCTGGAGAAAAGATGATCAAATGTACAGGTTTTAAATCTATTTTACCATGAAAACTGATCACAGAGAAAAGAAAGAATAACTTTCCTTTCTACATCTGTTTCAGTCGAAACACCAACTGATGGTACTCTCTGGTATATACACTCATGCACACACACACACACACACACACACACACACACACACACACACACACACACACACACACACACACACGCTGGCACATTACCTCCTGCCACAATCACACACACATACATAAACCAACACAAACACACTGCTATAGGCACAGCTTTTCCTTAAACTGCACTGTAGATTGAACCATGACAGACAGGCTATTTTTTCAGACACAGAACACACGTCTGGTGCCCCCTGTGTGTATATGTGTGTGTGTGTGTGTGTGTGTGTGTGTGTGTGTGTGTGTGTGGTGTGTGTGTGTGTGTGTGTGTGTGTGTGTGTGTGTGTGTGTGTGTGTGTGTGTGTGTGTGTGTGTGTGTGTGTGTGTGTGTGTGTGGTGTGTGTGTACATTATTCTCTGTGTGGTATGACATGTGGTATGAGTTTCATATGTCTCATGTGTCAGTTGTGCTCCTAATGGAGATTTGCCTGAATAAATTCTTCTGAAGTAACAACAGCTCTTTTCACACTGCTCCTCATTTTAATGCTTGACGGTACACATTATTGTATGTAGTGTGCAATGTGAGAATCTCTCTCTCTCTCTCTCTCTCTCTCTCTCTCTCTCACACACACACACACACACACACACACACACACACACACATACACATACACACACAAACACAAAAGAACACATTTGACCACAGCCCACTGAAAAAGCAGAACGGAAAACACCCCACACATATACACACATTTACAGGAAGAACCATCTGTACTAACTCCAGGGTTTCATGGTTGCTGACCTATAAACTTGCCCTGTTCATCGATAAGGTCCAGGACCACATGGAGAACCTAGCATAAGGAGACACCTACGCTATACCTCAACATGGAACAGGAACTACCTGTGTCTACCTTGGCTGTTCCCGGGTTCTACCCTGGGCCCGTCCATACAGCCAAGCTACCTGGGGTCCATTTTTTTTATCACTTCCCTGTGAATGCTTAGATAGTTACCATCTAGTGAAGGTGACCAATGTCAAAAGGATATTTTTCAACACTACAGTAGTTCAAAGGCCAAACTAAACTGTAACTTATAACTGTAAATAACACAAAATGTCAGTAGTGCAAATGCATAATGCCCCATGCTGTAAGGAATGGTTGTGTTCATTTAGTGTGCGTGTGTGGATTCGAGGTAAAACTCTTAGTGTATAGGTCCACTTACCTCCATCTGCGTAAGTCTCTGTGCCGTATCCCTCCTGAAGTCCATTATTCCACGTACCTTCATACTTTGCGCCACTTCCTTGGCTGAGGCGCGTGCCATACCTTCCTTTGAAGCCGTGTGTCCACTCGCCCTTGTATACCCAGTGTCCTTTTGTCTCTATGCCCAAGCCGTGGCGCTTGCCCTGAGACCAGTAGCCCTCGTATGTGTTTCCACTCGGCCAGGTGTAGATCCCCACCACTTCAAATCCGTAATTCCAGGAGCCCGAAAATTCTCCTTGCCCTTTAGGTCCTGTGCAGATTCCGTGGCCGTGCGCTTTGCCCCCCTCCCAACCGCCACAGTATGCCCCACCATCATCAAATTCAAACCTGCCCCCACTCATGTTTCCCCTATATCCAGAAGAAGATTGGACCTACACTCAATCACGTTTTACAATGCAATTACTCCCACAGAACTCGGACTACAATGAAAGCGTTATGTCACCTCTGCTCCTCTACATCCAAAAGTTTTCCAAAGCGTTAATGAATATCAAATACATATTGTTATTAAAATATTCATGATTCCCATGCTATTCATGTCTCCGTACGCATGTTAACTTTCTCGTAGGAAGAATCCAGCCGTCTGATTTAGCCTATAAATCCGGCAGCGGAACAAACTGACAGGTACTTCTCTCTGATCCGAAACTTCTTTGACTTTAAACTTAATCAAAACGAAAACACTGGTTTAGATTGCTGTACAAAACTGTTGTCTTCTGTTGCATGTTGTTCCTTGACTTGACTTTTGGTTTAAATTACTCTTAATGGCCTTTGATCATCCATGGTTCGGTGGAGGGTGTCTGCACCCCTCGCCCCTCTCCCTGCCGCCCCTCTCGCGCGCTCTCCACGCGCCTGCTGCTGCTAGAAGCGTTATAACAGACCTAACAAGGCGAGCAGATCCTCTCTTGGTTCCAAAAATACAACCCAATCCTTCCCCCGCAACAAGGCACTTTTAAAAGCAGTGCCAAGCACTTGCTGCCGAGGGGCTGGGCGGGCTTATGACCATATCAAGTTTGGGCAGTTCTATGTTCGGATCACAGAACTGTGCGGACAACGTCGTTTACTGAATCTAGGATATGTCATGCTTGGTATCATGTACACTGAAATTATACATAACAACAAACGAAATTGCATTTAAACTGTGTCTCTAAACGAGTAGCCTAAAACTTGAATGAATAAGGTGCGGGGTGTGAAATTTGAAAAATGAGGGATGTGACATTCAATTTAAAGAGAGAGCTAATGTATGTGCGCCACCTAATCGTCGCTAAGTACATACTTTAGGTACCTAGTGTGTGTGTGTTTTTGAGTGCATGTGGATAGGGTGTAGGGGCGGAGCATAGCACGTCCCGTCTGTGAGTTCTGACCAACATTACAACGTCGTGATGTTTTGGAACCCCGTAAATCAGCACAGGTGGTATGCAAATTGCCGCATCTCGGATCAGAAATCTCGCGGCAATTAGAAATCGTGACTTTCTCTGAGGGGCAGCCTCTGCTTGATAGTCCTCTGAGAATAGTCTCCCCAATCACTGCATGCCATATTGTTTTATAATGGCACAGTCTCTGTCAATAGAAAACACATGAATAGTTTAAAAAGTCACACAGTATTCATATAAGTCAACATTAAATGTCTTGGATATTCTAAAGAGCTGTGGTTAAACTGTAAACCAACCGCATTCCATCCGAATAATAATTACCGGTAGCCTATCTGGTACCTACTGATTCAATTTCAGTTTTTTTTATAGCCTACCATAACTGGACACATGCTTTAATTAAGGATTTACCCAGGCTACGTGCGGAGAAGATATATCGACATTTCGTCTGCAGGTGAATCTAAAACACTATTATTATCTAAAGGCTCCCTCTCCTGGTGAATAACATTAATGTTTTTCCCCACATTTCTTTCAAGTTGTGCCGCCAATTATTTACATTAATAATATAAGATATATTAATAAATACATATAGGCCTATATATATAGTTTTTTTTTTGTTGCATGAACTTGTTTTTAGGGTACTTCGTGCTATTCACCGTGACATTCATGACAATGATACTGTATTTCAGCGTGAACCTCTGTCTTATTATTACTATTTTGTAGATATAGGCAAGTATTTGGTGATATGAATGACGTGTTTGTATTTTATATTGCACAGTGAAATGTGCACTTTGACCTTCGCGTGAAAAGCACTTCAGCATTGCCTTTCAGAGGCTTCCACGGCGCATGTTTGCTGTCTGTGATGTAATACACATATGCCCAATATTTCCAATGCTTCGCCGCATGTTTGCCTCGGATGGAGCACACTCGTTGCCACTAAAATCTGAAGGAAAGGAACAGTGGATTTTGTCACGAACTCTACGGATACTGGATAGACTGGATCGGGTAGAGAACCGAAGCGTTGACGTTTAATCAATGATGCCCTGTTCGTGGTGCTGAAATCTCTTGCGCTCTCTCTCCCCCTCTTGCTCTCTCTCTCTCTCTCTCTCTCTCTCTCTGACCGTCCGTTCCTCCCTCTCTCTCCCCTACACTCCCTCCCCGGTACCCTTTCACACGCACAAAATCCTCTGTCATGGCGTCTTCCAACCATGTTACCCCCACTAACTGTAGCTGGTGGCCCATCTCTGCCATGGAAGAAGATGGCAAAGTCACAGACGGGGACGAAAACCAAGAGCCTACGATAGAACCCAAGCCCTTCTCCAAAGATAGGCTCGTGTTATATCACTGGACGCAATCCTTCAGCTCTCAAAAGGTAATATCACACCAGGAAAATGGAGGTGTCTGTGTAAATGACATGTCATTTGCAACGGCGTTTTGGGAATGTTCTAAAATCGAATTGTAGTGGTATTATGGATCTTTCAGACTTGAGACTTTGGCTGGATCGGTTATACAAACGGTGGCTTTATAAAGATCTTACGAAACTGCTGCACCTTCTAAAATATCTAGTTCCAATAGGATACAGTGGGTTACATGACTGGTCAGTAGCTGACCAGCTATGTCTATGTACATTAGAAACGCTTATAGGATAAGCATTGACATTGTTACTAGTTCACTCAATTCGACATTATTTTGAGCTACATCTCAGGATAGTAGGCTAGTGTCTTCAAGATGATACTGAATAATTCATTGAAATGAGCTAGCTTTAGGAAAAAACAATCATCTTGAATTGACAGTCTTTGTTCCTTCATGGTTATGTTGCATTGGGTAGCTATAGGCTGTTAATGTAAAGGTTGATCTGTCGAACGTGACAAGGCGCTGGGGTTCTGTGCGTTTACATCGCGGTCACTTAGGGTAGCGTTTGGGTCGCCTGCACAGGAGCATGCGAATTGGATACAATTCCAGGAAGCGGCCCACAGGTACAAAAAGGCACTGTGCTTTAAAATGCAAGCACTGTCTTTCCCGTTCACTCTGGTTGATGTTCTCAAATCGTTTAATAGAGCAGAACATAGAGTAAAATTCATACTTTTTATTGATGTTCCAGGGATTAAGTAGTGGAATTGTGCTCTGCACCACGTCTGTGAGATTTCTGTCTCTCCTGTCTCTTGGCTTTTAGTGTAGATTGTGAATATGTGGACTTGTATTAAGCCATCAGCTGCTATCACATCTGCAGTTGAAGTATCCTGGCCACAGTAGCTATGACTACCGTGTGCATAGTTACAAAAGCATGTTGACTTCAGCTATCCTTGCCACCCAGCATGGGCATAATTTATGGTATGGAGGGACATATCCATACCAATTTTCACACAAACCATTTTTTTGCACACCTCACAAAGATCGTTTTCATATTGCCATATTTGAGATTTTGTGTTCTCACCAATGTTTAGACCAAACCTACACCCTTGCCTCCCAGTCAAGTACCAGTCTCTTCCTTCAGTGACAAGATTATCTCTTTCCAGTTTTGTACTGCCAGCCAAAGTTTGCCAACAGACCTGCTGGATAAAAAAAAGTGTTATCCGATATGCAGCACTTGTTGTTTCTTTGTGTACATTACAGTGAATACGTGGATGTTCGGGGGTGTATTATTGCTGAATGTTGATCTGAATAGTCGAAGTTGAAATGTGAGCTGGAGATCATGTGCATAGATTACCATATTCAGTAGCCTACATGAGCAGGCTATATTAGCACAGCAAGTATATCAAATTGTGACACATCCTTGTAAGTACACTGAATGGTTGTCATTATTTCGTCATCTGGATTACCTGAGTTTAGTATGTGTAGCTTTTGGGAGTGACTCTGGGTGTATGCATGAATTAGGTGGAATGTGAGAAAGTGGACATGGCGACCGTGTGTGTGTGTGTGTGTGTGTGTGTGTGTGTGGGTGTGTGTTTTTGTAATGTACTGATGAGATATGGTTGTAGGATGAGATGGATACACTGGGTGAGCCTGAAGGTGTATGGTTGTGGGACATGTTAGAGACTGAGGGAGTGGATGTGAATGAGTGTGTTTTTGTAGGTAATTCCATTAAGGGCAGTGAGTTGTTTTGGTGGTGGAAATGTCAAGCAGGTTGTGACGGAGCTGTTGTAGTAGTACTGTGTGTAGTAGTATTTTGATGGGATGTTTTAGGGGATTTCTGGTAGTGTGAGAATGAATGTCTGTGCAAATGTTTTTGGCTTGATTTGTGCAAGTACCACTATCTGGTATTTCTGCTATTTAGGCATGTAGCATTATTAGGTGCATTTAGCTGTTAGTTGTGCAGGATAAGTGGTTGTGCGAAGGCTCTGCACTTTACAGATCTCACTATCATGTCAGTATGGCTGCGTGGTCTTACTAAGAGTAAGTTGTACTGTACAAGTGTAGTAGTCTCTTCTTATAGATTTGCCTTGTGAGTGCGTTTCATGTGTAAGCCAGTGTCATCCTGGGTGTGGGAGGTCATGTGCTGTTGATGGCTTCTGGCTGGCAGTCAAAGCAAGGGAGCCTCCTATTACCACTCATTGGCCCAGTGCAGTGGCCGCATGGCCGGTGCAGCTAGCTGTTAATCTGCATTATCAGAGAAGCAAAGTCCAGCAGGACCCAGGCAGGCTGAAGAGGCCCTAATTATGTCAAAGAAAATGTTTTACTATTTTGAAAGCAGCATCGCATCAGCACACTGTAAACCCAACACTGACACAGCTGCACTGATTACCCCATAAAAGAAAGTGTGTGCCCTTGTTTGTGTGTGTGTGTGTGTGTGTGTGTGTGTGTGTGTGTGTGTGTGTGTGTGTGTGTGTGTGTGTGTGTGTGTGTGTGTGTGTGTGTGTGTGTGTGTGTGTGTGTGTGAAATTGGATAGGTGCTGTGGTTTGTGCTTTGTACGGAGCACTGCTTTTATATTGCTGTTTTTGTGGCGACTTTTCAATACTGTTACAGTATGCTTCACACTGTCAACCCCTTGTCACTTTCAACCCCAGAATGAAAGGTGTCCATAATACTTCTTGCAGCTCCTGTACTGTTTTGAGTGCCTTGTTATCCAGGCCAGTGGGCAGTTCCATGGAGCTGAGCTCTCTTTGGCCTGTGATTCTCACTGAAGCGTCTTAAACTCCTTCCCATCTTATTATTGCTGCACATATCAGCGCTCAGTGGAAACAGCACTTGGCAAGGGTGCACTGAGCAATAAAGACTTTTCACCACTTTGGCCTGCTTTGTTCAAAGAAAGCCAAGAGAAGAAGGCACCTAGGAGAATTGCATTTCACCTAGCTAGTCTGTATGTGCAGAAGGCCTACGAACAGGCCTCTGCCGCCATACGCATCCCGTCGAACCGCAGCACTGTCTGTTGCACATAAAGAGTGCGGCATGCTGCAGCCATTCCCGAGTTGAGCTACCTGTAATTTAAAGTCTGCGGAAGGAATGTGACTCTCCGCACACAGCACTGGCACTTGCACTGCAGAGGGCAGCCTGTGTGTGTGTTTGGAGATGCAGTGGATTTGCGCTGAGCTATAGGATGTCAGTGGAGGCACGGATGATGCTGAATGCATGGGCGTGGGCCAGACAGGGGCAGAGGACATCTTTCAGCAACTAAGCTAAGTAAAATAACTTGCGTTTTAAAGTTCATGATGAAGACTTGACAGCTGACATTATTCGATTGTTCAGACGATTAAAGTGCTGATGGTTTTCGAATGGCTGCCTCCAACTCGAGAATAAAGGAGGTTTTAACAAAGCTTTCACTGGAACAGGTCAGCTAGCACAGTTTTAATGGTTATTAGATTTTAGAGAAAACAACCTGAATAGAACAAGCAACTTTGCCTTCCATTTGGACCTCAGTTCAGCATGGAACAAGTCTGCTAGACAAGGCCCTTGCATAATGTTACAATGTTTACTAACAAGGCCAGAATGAAAGCCCATTTTTTATTTTAAAACTACAGAAGAGCTCCACAAGTATTAAACTGCTGCTGGCTAAGGGTTCTGCTGCCAAGATTGCATTTATTCATGTTGTGAACATTGTTGAAAGTATTCATCAGTCATGGCGTTAGTGGCCATGCAATTTATCATGTTTTCAGCTGGTTTGGCACTGATCTGATGAGCTTTGCGTTTTTTTTTGCTGCATAATTTGGCAGTAGGTTATGTGGTAGTGTCTACCTGAAGTTAAAGTTAGGGCTGCTCAATTAATCGAATTCTAATCGTGATAACGATTTCAGGGCCAAACGATCTCCAAACAAATAAAATCGAGGGCAACAATGTTTTTGTCCTAATTATTTTTTATTGTTTGTACTGTACATTAGATGTATACATTACACATTTCTGCTGTTTGTACATTAGACATCAAAGGAGACTTACTAATGTTTATGAAGAAAGGTATTAGGGAAAATCCGAAGGTAGACAAGAATGTTTTTTCGAAATGTTTTTGAATACATTTTTCAATAAATGAAGCATGTTACTGAAGAAAACAAAAATAATCGTTTGAATAATTGTGATTTCAGTTTTGGCCCAAATAATCGTGATTCAGATTTTTTCCATAATCGAGCAGCCTTAGTTAAAGTGTGCTTTGAATGGTTTGTTGATGTTCACATGGATCATATCAGGCTGAAATAGAGAGCTGTGTGATATGCACATACTGTGTCTGGCCACAAATCGATTGATTTACAGGTCAGACAGCTTTAGACATATTTTATTCAGGAAGTGTATAAAATGTGTTATATGATATCGACTTGTCATGCACCATATCATGCAAATCTGAGTGCCCACAGTTAAAGCAGGCTCGAATCCAACCTGTGCCATATTTTTTACCTAATTTCCTGTCATCTTTTCAATACCGTTGCAAAAAAGAGTAAACAGCCCAAAAATGAACTATAAGGAAAAAATATAAAATGTCTGCTTCTGAAAACATTCGAAAATCGAGAACCTTCTCACTAGAACAAAATGAACACACATTAAATTCATATCCCAGAATAGTAATATCTAAAACAAAGCCTAGACAGACGGTGGATGTATGTGTTTATTCTCCCACTTTTCCCAGGTGCGTCTGGTGATTAATGAGAAGGGCCTGCTGTGCGAGGAGAGGGACGTCAGCCTCCCGCTGACCGAACACAAGGAGCCCTGGTTCATGAGGCTTAACCTGGGCGAGGAGGTGCCAGTCTTCATCCACGGCGACACCATCGTTAGCGACTACAACCAGATCATCGACTACTTAGAAGCCAACTTCGTGGGAGGTACCATAACACACGCATGCATACACACGCGCACACACGCACACACACACACACACCCACACCCACATATACTTGTTTTTCTATGATTGTGAGGACCTTCCAATGACTCCCATTCATATCTAACTAAACAATGCTTAACTGTGCCCAGAGCAAAACAATCCCTGACCTGTCAGCAAAGAAATGTTTTTGCACTTTTATTTTTTTAAAGGTTTTGCACTTTTTTTAATAACAGCACAATTTCTAGTTTTCCTATCATTGTGAGGACATTTGGCCCTCACAACCATAGAAATGCATGACCACACACACACACACACACACACACACACACACACACACACACACACGCATGATGAATGTAGTGTATGTTCAAAAGAACTGTAAAATGCTTTGTTGGCAATTATGTTACCTGTTAGACAACATAGGACATTGATTGCATGTGATAACACACTCAGGGTGGGCATTAATAGTTAATATTTAGTGTCACTGTGCTTAATAGTGTTTGCCGGAGTAAAGTGATGCCCTGTAGTCTGTAGTGATGTGTCACATGGGGCTTGTGGGAGGGGCTGTTTTGAAATCTGGAGCATCACATGCAGCTGAGGATACCCCACACCCACCCACCCCCACCCTTCTATACCTCCTCCCCTTGAGGCTACTCAGGAATATAATGAGGACCAGGGAAGCCAGAGCCTAATTTAGTTGTGTGCGCACACACACACACACACGGTGACTCTCTCTCACACACACCCTTATGCACTCTTACACAGACATACATACACACACATGCACCTTCCCTTTCTCTCTCCCTGCCCCTCTCTCTTCCTGTCTCTCTCTCTTTCTCTCTGTTTTTTTTTTTCATTTTTCACTCATATTGGGGTGCATATATAAAAACCTTATCAGTAATAGCCAGTGTTGTACTTCCAAGGACTTGCTCGACTACATTACTAGATTGCTTTTCAGTTTTACATTGTAAATATGGCAAATTATTTCAACCTATAAATCATCACTGGCACAGCCTGAAGCAAATGCACAAGTATTTGTTTGTACATAAGTACACACTAGTCATTTATATTCATTCAACGAATTAACACCATACACCATGATTTGTAGATCGAAAAACCGTTGATATGCATGACAGTGTGAATAATACATGTAGCTTTACACAGACAGATCCATTGAAAGAGAAAGGCAGAGAAGAGAGAAGGATGTGGGAAAGAGAGAGAGAAAAAGAGACAGACAGAGAGAGAGCGAGAGAGAGAGAAAGAAAGAGAGATAGAGATTGTGAATTGCCTAACCCAAGCCACAGTGATGGAGTTTGAGGATTATTGCAGTAGGATTGAATGACACTCACGCAGCAGATTAATTAGAGATGCTACGCTCACACAGGCACTTACAGCGGGATTCCCTGGCCTGCTTTTACTGCTGGTGTAGCAGTCAGGCCCTCAAGCAACCTCAGCAGGCCTGGGGAGATGGGGGGGGGGGGGGGGGGGTAGTAAAGTGGAAACAGTATAGTAACAGCGTAGTAAAGTGGAAACAGTATTTGGTTCAGTAATGTGGAACATATTAGGAGACTGTGTCTAAACACAAGCTGAAAACCCCATGAAATCAGTTTGACTCTGTTGAGTAGGTAGTAGGTAGGTATGCAGTTTAACTTCAGCTTTTTACTGCTTTTTACAGTTGGTGGAAGTAGGGCAGGACTAAAACCCATCTTGCTTACCTCATGGGAATATTTTTAGTACAGTATGGCATTGGATGGGTGGTGCCTCAGCACTTTAAGCTGGCACCTCTACAGCATTTAAGCACAGAAGATAGCGCCTATATTTTCACCAACTGCAGATATAATGTTAACTTGTAACAATATTCATATTCACTCAAAATTGACAAAGTGATTAGTAACAACTCGTTCTTTGGTATAAAGAACTTGTTTTGACTGGCCTCGCCTAGAAATGTAGACGTGCCCTAGCATTAGCAAATGAAATTTCTATCCTGGGTACAGTCTAGCGATGACTCATTAAAGCTTAATAGCAAATCTGGTCGGATCAATCACATTGGTCCATCCTTGTAGGGAATTGCTGGGCGGGCTGAACATAATGGCGACAGGGCTGCGACCATAGACTGTATGTAAGAGAACTGGACAAACCCTCTGTGACATCATGCATAGACTTTCTCACAGACCGGATGAAGCCTAAATTGAAGGTTCTGGGTGCCACTACCTTTGCCACTAAATTATCTGCGGATTAAATTAATGGATTCTAAAAAAGATTCACCCTCCTCAGAGTTGTCATGGACTCGAAAACTACGGAAAAAAACATGCCTGAACCGTTGTTTGAACCAGGTTGTAAATACATTTATGTTTGCTTTTTAATATGGGAGTCTATGTAATGTTGATCACTCCTGCAGCCAGCCCCCAATAGACGTGTGAGGTATAGCAACTTTAAAACGTTAAGTTTTGGCTTCTTTATTTAGCCTGGAATGTTGCCATTTGGTAAACAAGTTTATAGCTCTGATTGGTTATACTATCTTATTCAGGCAGGAGCAGTCTAAAAAGACAACTGTTGATGCTGCCCCTTGGATTGCGCCTGGCCTGGCACCAGACCACACAATTTGATGTGCGCAGACTTGTCAGGCTATGACTGTACTGGGTCTTTAACAAGTTTTAGAGTCAACCTTGGTGTAGGGAAAAGCGCATGAGCTGTGTCTGCAACCAGCTAGTGCAGCTGTGTATATTTAATTCCAGGCATAGGGCCTAGGGTGATATGTGGAGAATGGAGATCGATGAGTCTGCATGTGTGCTTCTAATCCCAGGCCTGTGCTCAGGGCCCAGGTCTGTTCTTGGACACTGGTGATGGGTCGCGCCTGATGAGTCTGCATGCTGGCCAGGTGCCAAGACCAGCCTTGCCTCAGAAATGAGTTTCCTGATCTGCTAGGCCAAACCGTGTGGGCATCACGATGCTGCAGCACATATGCAGAAACAATCCCTGTTAGATGTGTGTGTGTGTGTGTGTGTGTGTGTGCATGTGTGATTGAGTGTCAACCGTGTGTGTGTATGTATGTCTATGCGTATGTAAACACGTGTATAAAACAACCCCTATTAGATGAGTGTGCGCATGTGTGATTGAGTGTTTTGTGTGTGTATGTATGTGTATGTGTACACGTGTGTGTGTATGTGTGTGTGTGTGTGTGTGTGTGTGTGTGTGTGTGTGTGTGTGTGTGTGCATAAATTCTTGGGATAATTTGTGTGTCTGTTGGGGATTGCACACAGAGACAGTGGCCCAGCTGGTCCCGGACGCAGACAGCCCTGTGTACGAACGCGTGCAGCAGTACCGCCACCTACTGGACGGGTTGCCCATGGACGCCTACACACACGGTTGTATCCTGCACCCTGAACTCACCACAGACTCCATGATCCCAAAGTATGCCACAGCAGAGATTCGCAGTAAGTGATACCGGTGATTACACAAATGCTTGGGTTCCCTTCGACATATGTTTCTGTGTGTGTGTGTGTGTGTGTGTGTGTGCGTGTGTGTGTGTGTGTATTTGTGGGGGCATGCACTATATGTGTTTGTCAGCAAAAGCACCTGGTACCAAGAGAACACTTAAATCAAATTACCTGTGCCAGTTCCGTCTGCAATGCACCCGCTGTGCCTTATACATTTCTCACACACATTCTCTCTCACACACACACACACACACACTCACTCATAACCCTGGGGTAAATAAAAGGCTGGGGAAACCCTGCTCTGCTGCAGACTCTGTCTGCCAAATGACAGAAAGACAGCCAGCTGCTGTTTTTATGGCTGCGTTTAATGCAATCTTCTCTTTATTAACAGATTTAATTGGTTGTCATGCTTATGCTTCACCCAAGAGTGCAGACACACAGGGAATTTGGGACATACATAATCTCCGTTAAACACCATATATTTACATTTTTGCCAAAATTTTCACTGAAATTACAACCTTTGTCTGGGGAACTGTTCTGAAGGGAGTTTGCATGCAGTTCAAGCAAGCAGCATATAAGGTTTGCTGTGAACTTTGCTGTGAACTTTGTCGCTTTGTATATGACTGTTCCTCCTATACACTCTACTATCATAATAAAGTGTCATAAAACTAAAGTACTTTGGATTCAGGAAAGAATTGAAAAAAATATCTTTGTTATCACAAATGAGCCATTGTCTAGTTTTAACAGGTGTGTGTTTTTTTCTTAATACATCCAACCCTTCCACCACACACACGCACGCACGAACACATGCACGCACTCACGCACACACACACATTCATAGGACATCTAGCTAATGCAGCATCAGAACTAATGAAGCTGGACCATGAGGAGCCACAGCTGACGGAACCCTATCTATCCAAACAGAAGAAACTTATGGTGAGCTACCAGCAACTATCATTCATTCATATCATCTCGCCTCATTTATCCCACCCCTGGCTAGTGCTTCATCTGCCACCTGTCTCATTCATTTCTCACTCACTCACTGCTGTTGATGGGACAAGAAAATATGGCCATGAATTCTGAAGGTGATCACACAGATCCTGCAGAGTGCTAATTCTAGTGTCACAAACCACCCTGTGTTCCAGTTGACTCTTCGCCAAGTCCATCCCACAGACGGCAAGTGACCAGTCATAACTTAGCAACTGTATCTAGGCAAGAGAGGTCTGACAAGTGGTCTCAAAAACCCCTTGGCTTTCTTGTTGTAAACTTTTAAACCACTGTGTGTTCTTATACTTGTAGTGATTTCATGGACATTTCTCGGTTCTAAGTTCTGTTCTCAAAAAACAAAGAAATTATAATATAGCCCCAACTGCTCTGATGTTGATTTCATACATGACACAGTAATGATGCTAATCTCATTAACCATGCCAAGTTCAGATGTTGATGCTATTTAACTCTCGATCAGCATTAATCAAATAGAATCAAATCTAAATAAAACAAATCACAGAGCTCTGTGACAGTTATAGTATAGCTACAAACTATAACCAAGTTACTAATAATTAATGATGCTTTTATAATGCTCAATTTTATCTCCTGCCTAGAATGCTCATCTTCATCTCGCTCTTTGATGAACAAACAGCTTGAGCTATAAACAGAAGCCTCTACCATGTAATTTCATTAAAGGTTGAGTTGTCATCCTAATCCTATATACTTCTTTGTCAAAGTCAACTAATTGCTTCTCGAAGTCCTCTACTGTCTCATTTTAGTGATTGGGCTTAGCAGTCTAAGGACAAAAAACTTTTTGTCATAAACACTCCCAGCCAATCAACAAAGTGCTTAAGGACAACCACAACATGGTTTCCTACATATTGTAGATTATGATTATGTTGGGGACAGTATTTATTACCACAGTTAATAAGTAATTCTACTGGGAAATATATTACACATCTACAAACCTGTAAATGTTCCCAAGGGTATCTGATATTTTTAATAGGATTCTATTATTTCTCTTCTTATGTCATGAGCTGATCTAATTACCCTTTTCCCAAGAGGACATTTCAGGTCAGTTGTGGAGATGTTGAAGGAAGTGAAAAAAATATTTCAGCACAATCTGAATCTGAATGGTGGAATATTTTTTCATTTTCTTTAACATGTGTTAGTGGTGAGGGTCTGCAGTCATCTGATTGCTCGCTATGTAATCACAAGTGTACCTCTCATATTTCATCTTGCCCTTATTATCATCACTTAAAGTCATTACATACCCAGAATGAAATGACCAGATCATTTTAAGCCAAACAACCTCTGTGAAGCATGTAAATGTTCCAGCTGAAAATGGAATCTGTACTGAAGATTAAGTGGCTACTAGGTCTACACGCATTTGCTTGAGGGAATTAGTAAAGGCTTGTCCTCTCTTCTGACAGCTGCTCTGCTTGAGGAAATGTCGTCTGACATTGCCATCCCTTACCACAAGGAAATCACATCCATCACTGTTCTCATTTGTGGTCCCACAGTTGTGGAACAAATTACCCATGTATCAGAGCAGGGGTCCCTCTCTATTTTTAAGAGGCACTTCCTGTCTTAAACAACATCCTCACATACACCTTATATGCCCCTTTCCAATTGCTCTCTTTTAAGTAATTTTAGGTTTTATTAAGAACTTAGTACTTCTATATCCCCTATATTACTGTGACATTACCAAAATGGATGGTAATGTAAGTTCAATACAAAAAAAACTTTACAGACTTGCTCCACATTGGCATTTTTTCATACTGTTTATTTTTGTGCAGGCAAAGATCTTGGACCACGACAATGTGAACTACCTGAAGAAGATTCTGGGTGAACTAGTAATGGTACTAGACCAAGTGGAAGCCGAACTTGAAAAGAGAAAATTGGAATACGAAGGTTTGCTCATTTTCTCTGTCAAGAATTCAGCCGTGTTCATTTACTTTCCAAACCCTATGTTATTCCATGTAATCACTATGCTGACTATGTGCTTGTGTGTGACCTGACAGGCCAGAAGTGCGAGCTGTGGCTGTGTGGACCAGACTTCACACTGGCAGACGTGTGCCTGGGAGCTACCCTGCACCGCCTCAAGTTCTTGGGACTCTCTAAGAAATACTGGGAGGACGGCAGCCGACCCAACATCCAGTCATTTTTCGAACGCGTCCAGAAGCGCTACGCCTTCCGGAAGGTTCTGGGAGACATCCACACCACCCTCCTTTCGGCGGTTCTACCCAACGCCTTCCGCATGGTCAAAAAGAAGCCCCCCTCCTTCTTTGGGGCATCCTTCCTCATGGGCTCTCTAGGGGGCATGGGTTACTTTGCCTACTGGTTTTTAAAAAAGAAATACATGTAGTGAATGTCCCCCCCTTTTCCCCTTTGTCTGTAGTGTCTGTGTAATTTGTGTGATGTTTCAACTTTTTTTCTGTAGCTTTGTTTTATGACAGCAGGAATACTCACAAGAGAAATAAGAACATTCCAAGACAGGGAGTTCTTCGTCCGACAGCACGTTTCCAATTTATCAATACCTTCATTTAGTTTTTTTCTTTCAGGTGTTTATTGGTGTTTGATTTGTTTTTTTTATGTTGATATTTCATTTGTATATCACTGAAGGTATATATCTAAAATTATCGCCAAGACAAATATTCATAACCGTTATACCATTCATTAGCGATTTTGTTTAATTTCAGTGATTAGATTATGACTTCACGACACAATGTTGCAATCTGATTTCTTTAATGCCAATTGTGGCTTTCACCTTTTTAGCCCAGTAGCCCTGTCGATCTTATGACTTACCTTCAAAAAAAAAAACCTGAGACTCTCCTTGAATTGTCTCCTGTTGCCAAATACTGCCAAACTAAATGATAAACTTTGTCTATATACGACATATTGGGTGACCAAGAAAGACACACATCCAGTCATTGCCATTAAAAAAAAATATTAGACAGTCGAAAATGATAGCTGACATGATGTGCATCAACTTCAATCAAATCCATTTAATCACCACTTCCCCCATCTTAGTAGGTCTGCACACATAGACTGCTACACACCAGACCTCATATTTACTCACTGGTGGGACTTACTCACTGGTGGGACTCCTGCATAGCATTGCATGATTTGGCTGTCGTGGTTCTGCATCAGTCATGTACTGTGTATGAGGTGTTTGGCTAGGCAGATGTGATAGTGATTTTAGGGTCGTTGTAGCTAAGTTGAAGACATACTATGAAAATTCAGATACAAGAATGAAGTGTGGTGTGAGAGCTCTTACCATAACATCCCTTCACATTGCATAACATAAACATGTCTGTGTTTAACATAAGCAGGGGTGATCTAAAGTATCTAAGAAATACCTGTGCATGTCAAAACTAAACAGATGGTGAATGTGGTGAGGTGTGCACTCTGTGTGTGTGTGTATGTGTGTGTATAGTATAGTGTGTGGTGCCAAGAGTGCTGCTAATATGACGGTGTGTGTGTGAGTGTGCTGTGGGTTCATATTTTCCTGTTCTCATGAATCCTGTCCCTCTGTACCTTCAGGATGAAGGGGTGTGATGTTTTAACTGAGTTGGGTTCTTTTTCGCTCGGGAGAGGGTGGTGAGGTGTGTCTGTCTTGTCTGTTCTGGTGAGTGTGTTGTCTGTGGTCACAGCAAGCACACCACAGGGTCAGCCCTCTACCACAACTAAGCAGTGTGATGTACAGTTTTTATGTCTCTGAACACTGCAGCTCTACCCAATGGCAATAATGACAAACCTGTGGTAGATCCTCATTTATGCTTGAACAAATACTGTATATATCACTGTTAATGTGATTGGTGTAGCTAACTATAGCATGACTGCAGAGAAAAATATCTCCACCCTTCATCTGATACCCTGGCCCACTCCTGTTGCTTCCTGCGGGTCCGTAGTTCTGAGAGGAAGTCCCTGTTTACCGTTGTTGACAAATGGAAATACTCTAGTTTCACAACTGAATCATCCTAAATGGACCACTTTAACTATGTCCAGCTGGTGTAGGCAAACAGTTGATAGGTAGGTCAGGTACCTGTTCTTTTCAGAGGGGGGCAGGCAAATGGTGTTTAACCAAAGATATTCATTAGTGTCTCACTTATAAATACAGTCATCTGCATCTATCTGTCCTCATGCACAAAGTGTTACCATTCACATATTTGTCTCTCCTGTGTATGTATGTATGTATGTAAATATGTATGTATGTGTGTATGTATGTATGTAAGTATGTATGTATGTGTGTATGTAAGTATGTGATGTCATGCATCTATGGGTCGTTTTGTTTTTAAAAAATGGATCTTTCAGAGATATTTCAAGTCTTCAACTGTTAGGAAGAGTTAACGCAAAAGCCATTTTCAGCCGCGAACCACATACGTATACGTCAGTCACAGAGCTTGTGCGCTCACACATTTCACCGTCTTCTGTGATGGTGTTCCGTCCTCATGGCACCGATACATTATCAACATGTACACTAGAGAGTAGAATCAGCACTGGAATGTAACCTTGCAGAAGTGTCCTGCGCCTCAGAGTTTTCTGGAACAGTTGATGCCAGTGAAAACATTACACCCTCTCAAAGCCCTTTGTCACACACTCCAGAAACCCACAACTCCCTCCGTGTCCGTACTTGTAATCCTCTTCCTGTTTACTGTAGGGGGAAAGCTGTGGGCCCTGGACCACTTTTCAGTCATGGTTTATACGAACCTACAGAGAAGAATTAGAGATTTGAGAGGGAATATATTTGTGGCCATTTAAGTTCAAAATAGATTATTTTCGATTTTGTATTTTTTATTTTTATATTTATAAATATGCATTTATTTAAGGTGCTTTTAAAATATTTGTTCATAAGCCTTAATTTGTTCAGTTGCCATCAGTGACAAATAAATTAAAAATGCTTAACAGAATGTCCAAGGCATGTGTGCTCATTGTGCAATATGATAGACACAGCATAACCACCCAAATGGGGCTTTAACATGGGTCACACTAGACTGAGGACAATCTGAATAAGACACTTGCTACTTTCATGACTGAAAAAACACACATTACTTTCTTAAGTTTTTACTAAGTGGAATATGCTTTATTTCTAAACTAAAATGTTGATGAGTTGTTACCTTGCTGCTAACATTCATAAACTTAGAAACAATTTGGAAGCCTCTCTGTTGAATACTTTAGAACTATTTTAACACAAACTTTAAATATTTCAAGAGCCCAGGAACCATGTTTTTGTATGTGATCTACCCCCAAACAGTTCAGTAAAAACAAAAAACTGTATGTTTTACAGTAAGCTCTACTGAGATGTTTAATAAATTCCCACATCTATCAGATACATTATAAATAATTACATTAAAACATAAACTTGGCGAAATCCATATTGAGAGTTATATCTATTCCTATATACATCCCAAGAATTCAATTTGTGAAAAAGTGACTGACAACACTGAGAAAGAAATGTGGGTTTTCTATTACTTGCATTACCCTTGCAAGGAAAGAGAGCAAAGTTCAGTCACAAAGCATCACTATCTGGTAATGTACAGTACTCAGCCTGTGGATCAGAGCAGCATTACGAACGTTACTGGTCCACTGGTGGTGTAACACAGTTTACCATGTTCCTCTCAACACCTTTCATGTGGAATTACTGAGATCAAGAAAACTGCAGTCAGCCGTATTAAACTAATGCATTTAAACACAAAAGCTCTGACTGTAAACATGTGACCTGAAGGCAACAACAACTTCGCCTCAGTGCCACTGGTAGCCAATGGAGGTGCATACCACAAGCCTCTTGGATTACACTTGTGATTTTTTTTTAGGTAGCTCAGTTGGCCACGGCCATGTTCGATCGCCCAAGGCACCCTTTCCATTTAGAGTGACATTTCAGCGGGATGTACATACATAGACACAAAGTGGACCCTAACAAAAAACAAATATATAAATATATATATATTTACACTTAAGTATTGGGAGCGCATTCCATGTGTCTGATATTTTGATGCAGTAGTTGTATAAGTGCAAACGGTAGTGTGTTCATGTCTCTCAGGCATGATGTTTGATGTGTCTCTGAGGAGGAAGACCTGGTGATAATGGCTTTCGGTACCAGACCTGATATGTGAAGTACCAGGCCAGCAGTCCACAGCCAGTTCCCACAACCTTGTCCAGCGGGCTGTGAAAGTACACAGACGTGCTAACAAACATGAAGAGCCACAGGTAGACTATTACAGACATGGCCATGTACAGCCCATTGAGCAGCGGTTTCCTAAACCCATGCGCATCCTCCACCATAGCTGCCATCTCCTCACTAATGACAAGAGCGGAGTAAGACAGAATGAAACTATGCCCTGATATGTCGCAGCCGTCCCAAATGAAGCCATTTTTTCTGCAGACGCCTTTACTCGCCAGGTCTCCGCGGATGACCTCCTTAGCGTTGGTCTCATAGCACGCCCCTGTAGCCTCCTCGATGAGTTCAAAGGTGTTCACACAGACGTACCAGACACCTGTGGCCACGACAAGCGCGCAGAGTCGCCGCAGCACGAACACGGGCGGCCTGTTCAAGGAATTCGAGAGGACCAAGAAAGGCACTAGCAAAAACAAGGTCCATCCCCATGAAAGTTTGACAAAGTACCTGCAAAAAAATATGTCATTACTCCAGATGCACGTTTGAAAGGGACAAGAACATCTGGTATATAAACACCACAACATTGCTTGATTGAGATAGTTGGCTTGGGCACTACCTTAGACAGGTAACTTTAATATATCCAAAAAAGCACACTCAGAAGCCGAGGTAATGTTAAAAATATTTTAAGTTTAGTGCTACCTTGCGGTAGTAACATCAACATTATCTTAACTGGCAAACAAGATTAATCGTTCTTGCCTGAAGCATGAATCTATATGAGAACAACTCATCTGTCATAGGCAACTCTGATAGCTAACATCACATTCATGCTAATGTCACTTATTAAGGCCAGCCAAGTGGCGGCAGTCACCCGGCAATCTCTATGCATCGGTATCATTTAGTTTACTGTGCCATTTCTAACTAAACTCAGTGTTAGGCCCAGTTAGCAAGAACGGCAAAATGAAACAGCTAGCCAAGTCATTCACAAGTCAAAATACTTACAAGTTCAGAACATTTTTCGTGTTACTGAAATATGAGTCTGGGACGAGGTCTTGTTCTTTTAAAAATGACCCTAATATACAGATTAGGGAGAAGGCACACGGTAAAATTTGAAGGTTAGCCGAGATCTTCCAAATCGCTCTGAGCTTTGTTACTATTTTATCCATATTAGCCATTAGGCGGTCTAGGCTGAACTTGCTCTTTAGTGGAACAGAGACAAAGGCAGGAATGACACGGGCTGTGACGTCTGCATGAGTCGGCCATGTGAGCACCTGATGGCCAATGAAAGTTACCAGTCGCCAGTAAGGGAGGAAGATTCCAAACCTCGGGTTAAAAAGAAGAGAAGGTTAAACACGCCTCCTGTCCCTTCAGGAAAGACCAAATGGTAATTTATTCGTACGAGACCCTAAGAGGAAAATGCTAAGCTATCCTGAACTAAGTTGTAACATCAGATACGTTACAAATTTGCAGCCTCCAAGAGGCGAAAGTCGTAGTTGTAATTTTGGAAACCACCTATAGATGGCGGTGCAGATGCACTGCTGCCGTTTTGGCCTGAAGTTTTGTATCCAGTCCTTTTACTGTCTACCAGTCTGAAACTATGAGAGGTAAAACATGGAGGTAAAAGCTTCCAAAAATGACAATTAAAACAATCAAATGAAAATGCAAAACTCCACTTTTGCCATTTCATTTTCAAATTGTCAATGCAATTATCCTGCTAAAATAGTCATGGACACAGACATAGATACAGAGTAATGACCCAGCAATAAGGCATTGAGGGCACTTCTGAAATTATTGCTTTTTTATAGGGTCCAACATTTCTAGCAGCCTACTATGGAGATAGATTTGTCTCATAAAGATTTTTATAAAAAAATAAAAAAATATATAACTATAAATACATTTATAAATATTCAAACACAAAATACAAATACAAAAACGCGACATACAAATAAATGATAGAATGTATATAAATACACAGGCATTTGTATATATATTTCCGAGATTTGTAAATATATTTCCGAGATTTGAAAACAAATGTAGTTCATATGTATGTGGAGTCTGCATTTGTGGATCCATTTTTTGCTTTTGTGTCTATTACGTAATTGTGAGACATTCCTACCGCACACCACGGTTTCACAAATAAATGTCACCGGATTTGAATTCAAATACCCTTGACTGGACATCCAGCAGATGGCAGTCTTGAGCAAAGGTGTCGTGCAGCTCGTCGGCAGCTGCTAGTTTGGTATTATATCCAGCTATCCAGTAAATGCAACTACATGACAACATGGAAGCAACGATCAGTAGTTTAAATTTATTAAACATATAAAACAAGTGTTGCCCACAGAGTGCAATATTGTTACTGGATAAACCATACATTTTCGCTTGCATGGTTATCAATACCTGGGATGGCCCAGTTTATGGGGTGACCACTCTCCCGTTTTCTGACAGAGCGCCCTGTCAGATGTATGGTTTAGCCAGTAACCAGTAACTTGCGCACTGTGTGAGCAACACTTGTTTTAGATGAAAACAGGGAGTAGCGTCCTTATTCACTCTGTTACCATATAGTCTAGCCGGTGCTCAAACTGTTTGATCTGTTTAGTTTTCTAGGGACGTGGGGTGTGATTTTCTTGGTGCCTCTTCACCGTCTCGGGTTAGCAGCTATCGGTACCCGGCAAACACTCACAGACGTCGCGTCAACATCTGTAGAGCTATATCTGTACAGTGAAGTACACTCCAGTTGGGGAAGACCCACTAAAACACAAGTAATAAATAACACTACTTAACCCATCCATTTAAACCACTGATCGTCGCTTCCATGTTGTCATCAGGTTCCCAGCCTTGGGTCAGCAACGGTAGCTGGCTGCTGTCAATCAAACTGACCACGCCCTTAATTATTCATAAAATTAATACTTGGCTGTACCTAAAGCAAATGAATTCTAAAAAAAATCACCCCCCTCAGAGTTGTCATGGACCCCAAAACTATCAAAAGAGACTAAAACCGTTTTTTGAACCAGGCTGTAAGTATGTTTATTTTTGCTGTGAAAATTGACTTTTTAACATGGGAGTCTATGGAAAATTGCTCTGTTTTGGAGCCTGCCCCCAAAGGATGAAAAAGGTACTGCAGCCTTAAACAGTTACTTCCTGGCTTCATTTTGTAGCGTGGAATGTTGGCGCTATGTTGTCATGTAGTTGCATTTACTGGATAGCTGGATGTAATACCAAACTAGCAGCTACCGACGAGCTGCACGACACCTTTGCTCAAGACTGCCATCTGCTGGATGTCCAGTCAAGGGTATTTGTATTCAAATCCGGTGACATTTATTTGTGAAACCGTGGTGTGCGGTAGGAATGTCTCACAATTACGTAAAAGACACAAAAGCAAAAAATTGATCCACAAATGCAGACTCCACATACATATGAACTAGCTACATTTGTTTTCAAATCTCGGAAAGATATTTACAAATCTCAAAAATATATATACAAATGCCTGTGTATTTATATACATTCTATCATTTATTTGTATATCGCGTTTTTGTATTTGTATTTTGTGTTTGAATATTTATAAATGTATTTATATTTATGTATATCTTTTTTTATTTATACAAATCTTTATGAGACAAATCTATAGCCTCCCGATCACAAAAAGTAAATCAACAAATGCCTAAAGATGCACACCATGCCACATTATGTGCAGGTGTAAATATACAGGACTACCAGAGCAGAAAGCAATATGCTTCAGCCTTTAAGTACAGCCATAGTACATTGTTAGAAGTGTAGTAGTAGTAACTACTAAAAAACTGATACACTAAAATTACTAAAGTAACATTTAACACTATAGTATCCTGAAGTATTACAACTGTAGTTTACCACAGTTTTTTTAACCTTATTATAGTAATTACTATAGTACTATAGTAATTTTACTACAGTAATTACTAAAGTAATTGTATATAGCTACTCCTATCGTAATTTTACTAGTATTTACTAGTAATTTACAATAGTAATTTTACTATTTTCACGAATATGCTATGTTGAATTTAAATGCCAGCCGATGATGGCGAGGATGTTGGTTGACCTGTGTTGCTCTGCATAATAGTGTAATTTTGTGACGCAATAAGAGAAACATAGCAGTAAGAAATTCTACTCTTAATGGAATTTATTCCATGACAGCAAGAGTCTCCGGGGTAAGCCAGTATGTCGAGGCAGCCCAAACTCCACCCAAATCATTAACAGGTAAGCTCAAATCTTTCACTTTACGGCTACTGTCCCTATGTCAGAGCCATCTTTTCTGTCGGGGGAAGTTAAAGCAGGCACTCTCCTGCATGGCTTGAAAAAGGGGTGGGCGTGTACTCATTTGTACTCGTTTGGAGCGACCGAAAGTGTGAGGGGGGAACTAATATCAACACACAACGATTCCTGATGTTGCCCGCGGTCAAATCATGGACATGCGATTTTTGTCTATAAATAGCCATTTATTCTTGTCAGACCCCGCTGAACATCAAACCTGCTATGCAAAGTAAAGTATCGGAATCGCCAGGAAAAGGGGGAGGATAATTGTCTTTCAGCTCAACTGCCTTTGCACCGTGCAAGGAGGCACGTTCTGAAATTGGTCTACAGTCAGTGGGCCAGAAGTGGTCGATAGTTAAAGTTGGTCTGTACAGTAGGACGAAGAGTTGCATCGAAGCAGTTGCTGCCGGTGGCATGGCTTAGGCTATACCAGGTGCTAGACGAAACGTGACAAGATGTCACACGATTTCTTGGCCATCCCCGATCAAAAAGATCTATTCATTCCCGTCAGAAATGAAGGATCTGATGAGAAACAACGCAATTCTGAGGATGAGGACGAGGAAAATGAGGATGACATCCGACTTATACCCAGGTCCTCTCCGGTACCCAGGAAGCGCGGCCCTTCAATTGCTGATGAGACAGCGGAATACATGCGAATTCGACTGGCATTGAAACACCGAGTGTCATTCGCAGATGCCACAGGTGGAGATCTTGTGGACGTAAGAGAATTCACAGCTTTTGATTCAGATGATGAAGACAGCGCAAGATGGGAGGCAGAGGAAGCTCGTTATCGCGCCGCCACACGCGAGCCGACCTACCGCCTCTCTACAGATTTCCAGGAGTTATCGGCCGATAAATTGATGACAGCTGTGCGCAACTGTAAAGTCGAAGTGGAGCGCGTATCCTATCATCCCGAAGAGCCGCTGGCATTTTCAGGAACGATTCGTGTGCTTAACATTTCGTTCCAGAAGTTAGTGCAGGTTCGTTCTACTATGGACGGTTGGGGCACCTACTTTGATTATCCTGCTGATTATGTGGAAGGCTCTAATGATGGCGACTCCGACCAATTCTCTTTTAAGTTGTCCTTTGCTCCTCCTTACCTTTTTGACGGCGCGAGAATTGATTTTGTGGTGCGCTATGAAACATCAGATGGAGACTTCTGGGCTAACAACTCTGGCAAAAATTATTCGGTCACTCTTCACGTTTCATATGAAGATCGTTCAGTGCAAGCCTCTGGAATTGACGCGCAAAGCCTTAGAAGTATACTAAAACCGCCTAGACCTGGGTGAGTATGTACTTTGAAGAATAGGCCTGAATTATCCTTGTGCGTTTGTAATGGAACACAATGTGCCATTTGGTTTCTCTCTTTCAGTCTTTCAGTTTCTGTCTCTCTCTCTTACGAAACTAATAAACATACTAACTCCTGAAGTATTCAATATCAGTATCAGTAAACCTCCAAGTAGTGTAATTACTATGATTAGTGTAACCCTCCCTAGAAAAGAGCACAGGTCAACTCTCCCCACAAACACACAAGAAATTGAACACAGCACACAGTGCATCACCAAACTAGTCCGAGATGACAAGGGCACCTCTCTCTCAGTCATTCCACATGCAGATTTTCCCTAGCCTGGCCTTTAGACGACACACATACACACGCCCTGAGAATGGCAGCCATCCAGGGCTGAGAGAGGCATGAAAAAAATAGAATAAGGCAGGTGTCACTTTCAGCCACAACTTACCCCTGACCTTTCTGGTTGGAGTGCTGGGGGAGAGAGAGATAGAGAGAGTGTGTGTGTGTACGTGTGAGAGAAAGAGGGAGAAAGACAGGAAGGAGTGGGTGATAGACGATCAAGGTCAAGACTGGCTAACTTCCTGCTGGGGCTTTAGCAGGGCTGACTGACAGAGATTCTCCTCCTCGGTACCCTAAGCCACCCACCCCCACTGGCCTATCACAACGTCAGGGGCATCTTCATTTGTTAGCATGGGTAGTACTGTTTCTATCACTTTTGTCTGCTGCCATTTTTGTAACACCATCTAATTTAGCCATTCCTACTGGTCACTGATGGGCCAGCCCTTCATAATGGCTGCACAGCTTATTTTTAATGATGAGGGTTTCCAGACTGAACTAGGACAGATTATGCCTTCACTTACAACATTCATAAATGCTGGATGGGAATAAGCAGTAACATGAATTCCCAATGAAAAATCTGCCTTTCTACGTTAGATTAGGAAGTCCAATCTAATCTAAAATATACTTAGGTGTAGTCATGACAATTAGAAATTGATTGTGCAGAAATATTTTTTTGTGATTCTGTCTAAATTAGACTTACCATACTGCCTCCGTAGTGGTTTGAAGACTTCTGCTCAACAGCTAGGGTTAGAATTTAAAGAGTGCTGAAATGTATTTGCTGGTAAATATTTGACAACTAAGACAATGGTCATTCATTTTCAAGGTGGCTGCAGTTTTATCGGAATAAAACAATAACAATAACTAATATATTTAATTTGGTTTTGAAAGTAGGTGGCTGCCTGTCAGTAGCAGTTCTACCCACGAGGCAGGTGTGATCAGTCTGGAATGTTAGCTGCCATGGCCTTGTCTTGGTTTGTCTATAATACAACTAGCAGCTAATGCAAATTATAGTAGCTAATGAAGGAGTGGTGCAAGTTGTCTTTGAACACGCAAAAGGTAGACTTACATGTTATTGTTTTAATATTGAACATTTAGCACATCAGGTCATACAAACCAGCATGCCATGGCATACAAGCAACACACATCAATTGCCATTGACATACTAAACAGCAAAAATGTTATACATTTTGTAATCATAAAAACATGAGTAAGATCACTGGCATTAGCAAATGCTGTGCAACACCCTTGCATTTCTTAGAAGTGATGACAAAAGAGGAAGTGTTGAGATGTCCCTGCAGATGTCCCTCAGTATGCTAAAACATGACAGCATGACTGAGAGAAGCAAGCACTCAAAAAAGGGATCCAGAAGGTTTCTCAGGGCGGTGCAGGCTCAAGTAGACCCACATGACTGCTCATCCTGCACTGGGTCAGAGTGTGGGGTGTGGTGTGGTGGGGTGGGGCGGGGGATGTAAGAGACCAGGGCCCAAAATCTCTCAGAGGTCATACGCCGTGCTGGAATAGTTGAGAAAATGTCATCAGTTGAGGCAGATGTCAGCAGGGTCACCGTTATTTTCCGCTTGCAGATAGGCAGTGCGACTGCCCTTTAAAAAGTACTGCAACTGGCATAGCTGCTGCAGGATTCGCATGCCATAAATGAACACAACCGACTAGTGAGACTCGTTTCAGCCCTGTACTTATTTATCAGACTGGAAAAAAATCTCTCTCATTGCTTGAGTTATCAGGATTTTTATCAATATAATTTTTCCCAAAACTGATGTCAAGGATTAGCCACATCCTAAACAGTTACAAAATACTCCACATGTTACTTCATAGCGAGGCTAAACAATTTTTAGGTTTCAGCAATAACAGTACATCCGATATGATCTCACAAATGACCTCACCACTGGGGCTCATACGTGTCTGCCGCTGACCAAATTAGGCCTCTACATGCTGATGTTTATAATACCACAAATTATACATGTTGACACCATTCATCTAGATGTTTACGTCCGCTGTGCTGCGTGGTATTTTATCCTCTAACATGCCTCTCCCTCTTCCTCTTATAGAATGGAGTACGACTATGACAGCTCTCAGGACTATGACGAAGAAGGTAAGCCTGGCAGTGTCACACACACAAACAGTACATTAGGTATTTGGACAGTGCTGAAAGCTGCTGTGTGCAATGATGGGCCATGAGTACTCAAAGGTAGGGTTCTTACATGCTCTTGAAGCGATGTGTTTATTGGCTGGAATAGTAAGCTATGTTTTTTTTGTCCCAATTACAGCACAAAAAGGGCCGTGTATGAGTCCTTGTAGCAGCTGTAAGACTGAAGGAAGCAATTGGCTGAGTCAGACAAAAAACAAACCCTGCGAAACCTTAGTAGGCACTGCGTTCTATGCAGTGCTTACCACTCGACCGTTACAGTAGTAGCTTCTACGTAGCAAACTAGCCAGTAGCAGGTACAATTCGGACGTACTACGACATCGCCATCTTGCCCGTCCTCTGACCCGGATGTTTACATTAACATCATGATTTTGCCAGCTTGTAGCAAACGGTTAGCTGCATTTTATCAGATAACCTCAACATTTATGTGCATTTGTGACGTGAACAACTATTTACATGGCTTTTATTTACTGAAGTGCACATTTGTACACTGTCAGACAAGCGACCAGAGTCTCCGCCATCTTGGTTACTTTTAACGAGCGGGAAGTTTTTGGTTCTTCTTCTACGGTTTTCAACCTCCCAGTGACTTCTGGGATAGCGTAGTGTAGTTCGCTTGCACACTGCAAAATACTACCGGAAATAGCAAGCCATCCGGGTACTTTTGGCCCGGCTTCGCCTACTACTGAAAGCTTACTAAGGTATTCGGATGTTCTAGGTCGTGGCTTCCTCATTTTTGGCTACTATGCAGGCGGCTAATAAGGGTATTCGGATGCAGGGAAAGATATGTGATTACTATTGCACATGGCACCTGTATAAGAAACTGGATTGATTGACATGATTAGACAGCTATTAGCATAGTGATTAGTTTGTGTATGGTTTATGAATGCTTAAAGATAAACAAAATCTGACATGCTTCTAAAGCAAAATTTTGATTGACTGGAATTGTGTGATAGATGTGAGGATCTATGTTTGTCTGCTGGTTACAGAGCAAAGATTATGACTTTTTTGTAACGTAGGTAACATAATACGAACAGTGAAGAGCAGTCTTGGAAGCAATTCGCTGATTCTGACGAAAAAATGGTATTCGATTACAATAGGCCATTGCAACTTCAATACTGTTCAAAACTGTTCAGTACTGTTCAGTACAGTACAGTACAATTCAAACTGGATATGACTGGACATCTATTGTTAGACTGGATGTTCTATGTTGAAATGTGTGCCAAAGACTCTTTCTGGCATGGTAATCAACACAGATTATTCAGAGCCAAACATCTCTGCCTGCCAGTGAAAGTATTGATTGCACACCACCCACGCAGGAGTGGTGGGCTTTAGTGTTTCTGTGTTTACCACAGTGCTAATGTAATTGTATCAACCAAATGGGATGTCTTAGGCCTATGCCAGCTGTCAATAGTGCAGTTCTCGATGTTAAGACAAGCTCAGAAAGGTCTTTCGGTCTTCCCTTTGCCTTTGTTCATCTTATAGTGCCTTGGTGTAAGTATTAGGCATTAAGTGCAAGCAAGATTTTTCTGTTAGTGAAGATTTTAAAACTACACATTTGTAATCATTGTGGCACCCCATTGCAGTTAACATTACCTTGAGTCACACAGATATTCCCTGTTCCCTGTTTTAATGTAGGGCCTATGAGACCGGAAAGGGAGGCAATGGAGCCACCACACCTGGTGCAGCCCGGCATTGTTCATCCTGAGATGGACATAGACGTAAGTAGACTGGCCACTCAGTCAAAGTTTCACTCAGGCATGACTTTCATGAAGTTACATTATGTGTGTGTGTGTGTGTGTGTGTGTGTGTGTGTGTGTGTGTGTGTGTGTGTGTGTGTGTGTGTGTGTGTGTGTGTGCGGTGTCATATTTTATGAATATGTTGTTACATTGTGATTGATATGCCAAAATCCATCTTCCTAAATGCAGTGTTAATATTTATAGTCTTACTTAGAACAGTATCTTTTAAATGTTGCTCTAATTTGAAATACTTTAAATGTAACAGTGCCAAATTTTTTATAAACATTATAACAAAAGGTGTTTGTGGCTGTACCTGTATGAATCTTACCAGGCCAAAATAAGCTTTACGGTGTAACGGGATGTTTTGTAAATAGTATGTTGCAAAAATGCCTGACAGATTATGCAATATCAGGCAGTGGTTAAACTCTATCACTGTCACAAGACTTACTACAGAAACAAACATCATTATTGTGTGATGCATCATTTGTGAAAAGGTAAAGCACAAAATAAATATAAATATAAAAAATGCAAACATGATACACATAATGTACAGATGATACATGTTCTTTAATATATCAATTCTACTGTGTTTATACAGATGATATAATTGTTAAATAATTAACATTGTGCTAGCAAATCTATCAGATGTAAAATAACAGCTGTTGCTGGCACTATGATGAATGTATATATCTGTGTACAGGCATCTGTTTGTCCTTTTTGAGTATGTATGTGTGTTTAGCAAGCCATATGTGTTTGTTAAAGGTAAACATCTTAAAGACACAATATGCCATGTTTCAGGTCATTTTAACAAAGGATTTACTCCGATTAGTTTTACTGCTCACCTGTCAATTTCACTTGGCTATAATAGTGTGAAGATAAAATGTATTAGCCCACTTGTAAATGTGGATTTGCATGGCAAATGCAAATTTGCACACATTGCAGATAGATTTTGAAGTTGTTATATTTTTTATGCTCAATATTATAAGTCAATGCCACAAATCATTTAAAAATGCTCTCATGAAATGCCTTTTCCACTGTTAATACTTTTTCCTCCTAATGTTTGTGGAGCGATTGTTCATTCCCCTATTTGACCTTAATGGCTGTTTTTCTGTTGAACACAGCTTATTGAAGCTTCTGCAACACAGTAGGTAATGTGCACAAAGCTCTTTAACTGTCTCATAACCTGCATGCGCTGCTTTGGGCATCCACCCATTCTACATCCCCTGTACACCTCATGCATCGAGTACAGTGATGGGCAATCTGGCCTCAGGGCTTACAATCCGGTGCCATGTAGCCTACTTGCTCCAGCCAATCACTGAATCAGTTAAGTCTAATTAGCACAGTTTTTCAGCCAGGTAGGAGCTGATTACTGAAATCACCTCTACTGAGTGCACAGGTACAACCAGGTGATTTGAAATGTGCTACTAGATGGTAGTGTCTGAATCCAGGTTGCTCATTACAGATGTAGTACATACATGTACTGCATATAAATATTAGCATTAGCCGAGGCTAAATTTTTATACTCTAGTAGTCAGTCTTTATTAGTCTAGCCTCTGTTAATCCACATTAATACAGGACTTGATGTCCCTGCTTGAGCGCAGTGAGAAAAAAATTGAGCTGATAACATTTTGATCAGCTAAGCGGGGTGCGCTCAGATTCTGTTGGACCATAAAGGTACAAAACCTGTCTGAAGCTCCTCTCACAGACACAGCACTGAATAATAGTGACCTGCTGTAGTTGAGTATAGCAATGATATGAAGTCATCTGAATTCCCTCGAATTTATGAGGACCCTGGACTACATTGTTGCTAAACTCACTGAAATCACCTCTTATCCTAAAAGATAATACACTCATAAAACTTTTTTATTTTTTTTTATTTCAAGAAGTAAACAGTAATTTATTTCATTTTACTGTTTCGTTACATCAGTTAGGTACAGTGTAACAAAGTGTGTAATAATATGTAACATTATGTACTTAGACTGTACCATAGGATTAGGGTTAGTGTTAGTGTTAGGTATGTACAGTGTACATAATATTATTAATGTTCTTACCTATAGATACACTAAAAAAGTAACTGTAAAATAAAGTGCACCCACTAAGCATATCCTGCAATAACATCTTTTTACAGTTATTTGGGAATAATTAAGATGTATCTGTGTTACTTTCCACATTTCCAGACCATTGTATAATGTAACATTTTTCTATCAGTGTATCAAGTGTAGGTACAGTCTGTGCATAACTGTAATAGTAGAGTCTGCAGTGCTTTTGAAGATGAGTTAAACAGAGTTGTGTAATAAGTAGAGTCAGATTCTGTTACACTCTTTGATTGCTCAATCATCTCTGTGTCTCATTACTGTCTTGTATCCATTCTATGAACGTTGCACCATGAATGTGTGTGTATTGTGGTTTAATTTGATTTATAATGTACTTTAGATGTCTGCAGTGACATCTTTGTTTCCAATGACTGTCTGTAGGAGCTTCACACTAAGTGTCGCATGGTTGTGCACTTTCAGTTCTCTGGTGCATTGTGGTCATTCAACTGAGGTGTTCACTTACTGTAAAGCATGTATTTTGTCATGTATAATTCTCTGAGGACATGAATGTAACAGTCATTGGGATGTGCGTGTATAGATGAAATCCAGTGTGCCAACAATGCTGCCTATATGTTGAGGCTGGACAGAAGCTCTCTTCTCTTTGGCCTTCTTGGGTGTGTGCCCATGGGAACTGGGAGCATACTAAACACTTCCTCACAGATTCTTTTAACCACACAAGCTGCTCATGTCCATGCATGTCAAGAGGACGTCAGCTAATATGGCATTTCACCAGCAGGTTCTTATGAATGTGATCTCTTTCATTCAAGACAAACATGTTATAGAATTTGAACAGGGGTATACATCTGCCAATGTTATTTCAGTACATATTCCCACAAAATATTCAAACATTTCTGCCTAAAGTCCTAAAAAGTAATTGAAGTTTTTTTTATGTCATTGGTACAGATATGTTTCCTGTATTTATATGTGTTTTTCAAAGAAATAGTTGGATGATTTTTGTATTTGTGCATGTCTAAAATTGTTATTCTTAAACTCAGTGCATTTCAGTTTTTTTTAAAGCTATGCACGGGTAAAACTTGCAACTGAATGGTCATGATATTTGTAAGTCATGAAACTCTTTTCTTACGGAGCCCTCATGGAGCTCTCCCGCTTGTGCTTGTTCATAATTGTTCATAATTGTGTTTGTATTCGCTATCATTCTTTGCCTTTACGTTACAGGTGAGACACCAGGAGCAGGAATCTCTCACCACATTCAGCACAGACCTTTTGCAAACCACAACAGCAACAACAACGGCAGAAGGCACAGCCTGCTTTAGCACTGCCACAGAGCTAGCACCAAGTCTTCCAGTCGCTGAGATGAGCCCCACTCATCAGCAGGATACCACAGCCCAAGCCAGCACATCACTGCCACTTTTAGAACCCAAACAGCAACTCGGATCAGAGCCAACCCATGCACCCCGGCAACAGCAGGGGCCCACGCCAGCAGCCCAGAAAGAGGTTGAAGAGAAGGAGGTGACGGCAATCCCAGCATGCCGTGTCTCTGTAATTTCCTCGGCACCAGACGTCACCACTGAAGACCACTCTGAATTGATGCCATCCTCTGTGGCTGGTGACACAGATGCTGTCTTGGCAGAAACAGCGGACATATCTTACCCATTAGGCCTCCCTGAGATGGTGCCCCCACCTCAATCCTCAGATCAGGAAGTACATGTGAGCAGAAAGAAAGACACAGTGGCTACATCTGTTGAAGTTGAGTTGAAGGGAAGTGAAGAAGACCTTGATGTGGTGGAGGAGCTTGAGATGATGGAGGAGGAGCTTGATGTCATAGACGAGGGGCTTGATATGATGAAGGAGGGACTTGGATCGATGGAGGAGGGACTTGGATCGATAGAGGAGGGGCTTAATGGGATTGAGGAGGAGCTTGATGGGATTGAGGAGGAGCTTGAGGGGATTGAGGAGGAGACTGACAGCAGCGAGGAGCCAGAGGGGTCAGAAAGCCACACATTAACAGCACCGGTGTCAGCAAGCTCGCACATCTTTGAGGACCGCATGAGGGATGAGAGCACAGAAGTAGAAGGTGTAGAGGCTGAAATGACTGGGAGAGAATGTGGTGACCTCGAGGAGGTCGCTCAGGTTGGGCCATGGACTCAGGTGTCTACAGGTGACTCCCTTAGCGAAGGTGAGCCCCCCACCCACAAAAGTCCCACCCACCCAGGGCCAGCAGGCGAACACCATACAACCCATAGACCGCTCTCCCCGCCTAATACTGTTTCTGATACTGACAAGTCACCAGCACCACCACGACCCTCCAATGAAGAAGAAATTGTCTCTCTACAGTACTTCACTGTCACTGCCCCATCAACCACATATTTAGAGGACTCAGAGGAAGACGTGCTTGAATTTTCTGACAGCAATGAAGAACTGGTGTCATCCACTGAGGTTCCCTGTACACTGCTGACCTCAGATGTCCCTGAAGATGCACTGGAGCATTCCGGAAGCTCGGCTTTGGCTCCCAGTGGTACCATTAGCATTAAGAGGACTCTAAGGCCAGCCATGTTTGGCCTGAGTGTGGTTGTCTGTCTCCTCGCAGCCCTGCAAGAACCCAGTCTCCTCTTCATCTTGGGATTTTTCCTAGGGCTTCAGTGCTTCTAGACCATCTTAGATTCTTGCTCTTTTTGTGCTGTTTTTACATAACCTGTATCACCTATAAGTGCCTTATTAATTATTCAACCACCAACATGCAAAGCTTACATTTGTGTTTGTTTTTGTTCATTTTATTGATACGTGGAAGCTCATACGCTCAATTACAGCATGCAAACATTTTTTTAAGTGTTACATCCTCATCTGTACCAATTCTGATCCCTAACCAACACAGATACTTTGCCAGATGTTTTCATTAATTTTTCAGTTCCAACGTAAGGAATGTTAGTCATACCCATATATGGAGCACTCATTACTGTGCCATATAACATTGGAGATCTACTTGTAGTCTAGTTGCAGTGTTCAGAAAACTATATTTACACATTGACATTGACAGTGTAGTGATAGTGTGTTTTACCTGAGATGTGTGGTTTCTGAAGGTTTTAGGAAGGGGATAGGATGAGTGGGTGCCATATTAATTATAAAATTGTTCCCTTTCTCAATGTCTTTTTCATATAGGCTATATATATGTATGTATGTATGTATGTATGTATATATATATATATATATATTCATTAAATATGGAACTGCAAATATGGCAGACTACACAGTCAGTGGGAGTCAATGAGTGGGACTGCGATGAGTAGAATGTTGGTTAAGGGTTAGTTGATGGTTAGTTAGACTGAATGGTCTGTCAGTGGGACTGGTATTACTGGAGACAACAGCAATGGGAAGTTTGAAGTGACGGATGGAACAAAAGTTATGTTTACCTTACAGAATAAAGTATGTTTTTGTTTGTAGGAGAGAGAATTCTAAAAAAAACATGTACCAAATGCCAGCAATACATTTCCTGCAGGAAAGGGTTCACATGACGTGTGCCTTCAAGAGATTTGATGGATGGATTGCGAAATGGAAGATTTCTGTGTGTGCGTGTGTGTACTGTGTTTATTTATGTGTGCAACCATGTGAGTAATGTGTATTTTCTCTGTGTATGTTGTGTTTTGTGAAGATACGGTTCTGTCTAAAATACTTCTCCGACACCATGTTTCCCATGGGTGGCATGTCTACAGTCTTAGAAGGGTTTCCCTAAATCTGCTACAGTCACATTTAACCACCAGAGAAGCACTGCTTTAACAGTTTGAAAATGGTGTGACTTGTTATAGGTGGTTCTTTAAGTGTTAGGATACATGCAACAAATGTAACTCGAATACATGCTGTTGTACACAGTGGATCTGCGCCTGCTAATTCACATCATTAAACTTGTTTAGCAGTACAAAAGTGTGAATGTGCATGCAATGGACCCTTTGCACTGTCACATGCATTTTTTTGGTCTGCAAGAGGATACAAAGACACAGAAATGAGTGTCAGAGTATACATGTTTGTGATAGGCATAGACCTCCGAGGGTAAGGCAAGATTTTTTCTCGTGTAGGTGTGTGTGTGTGAGACAGAGAGAAAGGCACAGCATGTAAGTGAGTGTGTCTGTCTGTTGGGGAAGACGGTTCTTGCATGGTGGGTGTTTTGCTCCCATACTCGATGGGAGTATCATTTAGATGACCTCTGGTCCTGATGTGCTGGAAAGGTCACACATTGCACAGGAGTCAACGCCTCGCGTTTCAGGGGAAGCTGTCCGCCTTTGTAAACTGACACCCATGTTAGAGGGTAACAATCCCCCACACATAGGCCACATGCGCCAAGCCTCGTTTGAGGATAACCCCTCAGACAAACTGCCAAATCACTCTCCTTTGTCTTGTCTTGCGGAAAAACATGGAAACTTTTTATTCTTTTCAAGACATTTAGATTGTAGACACATTTAAATCTCTGTGCCTTGGGGGAAAATTGCATTGTTTGTGTTGAAACTGACTGCGGTTATGTGAAATGGCAGCGTGGAGTTTGCACGGTTGCTTTTCAGAGACTATTTATATAATTAACACACCGCAGAGCACTTTGTACTTTCTTGAAGACGGTGGCATAGAGTACGGGTAGTCTTCTTTTCAGATGATGAGTTAGTGAAGACTATGCTGATTACATTGTATAAAGATTGTTGCAAAACATATTACCCAACTCAATGTGCTGTGCCTTAAAAACTAAAAGTACATACATATCCTGTGTAGATCTTGAAAATTACACCAAAACTAAATATTATGTACAGGTTTTCTTTTAATGTCATTAGTTTGTCACATTTTATAGGTTCCTTTTGCAACACCGTTGTGTGATATTTAGAGAGCTGGGTTTGAATGTAAGTTCGAGGTCATGCAGTTGATTTACAACTAAAATGAAACCTGTTTTCTTTTCATCTTTCTGGGAAAAGAGGGCTACCGCAACAAGGTCCAAGGAAAACCATCTCCAGTTGCTCAGGCTGCTGGATCCAAATAGTAGTTTCAGAGAGTCAGCTGCCTTAATATAGCACATACAGAGGACCCTGACGGGAGGGGTAGTTTATTGGTCCCTTGAGTGCAGGAATGAGGACATGAAGTATACAAACAAATGAGGAAAATACAAGTACATTTGTCTCTGATCTTTTAACATTTATGTTTTAATTTCCCTGGTTCAGTAAAAAGGTAAACCACAGGTATGATGTGTATGGGCAATCTGAAGGGAATGGCAAAAAGTTGTCATTTCAGTAAAAATCAACACAGGAACTGAAAGTAATTTACTGGACCACAGCTGATCCACAGATAAGTGGTTCCCGTGCCTTTAGTGAAGCGATTGCGATAGTTTAATTTGTGCATTCTGCTCCAGCTTAAGTTGCTTCAGACACTGACAGAGAATCCTTAATTATCCGTGAAAAACAACCAAAACACATCCATCCTATAGAGATGATGTAGACACATAAAATTTTTGTCACTGTGGGGCTATAGACAGTTACTCTTTTGAAAATATTTTTCTAGTAGACTCTGGATATATAGTTAATAGACAGGCCAAATGAAGCAAGCTATTGTCAGCAGAGATAACTCTCTTTTGGGCCTGTTGGCTTCCCTGTCGCTCCCTAAATAAACTGCCGCATGCCCCCTCTAAACAAAGGTTGCTTTTAAATCTCAGCATCATAGACACCATCTATTTGAGTGTCCACTTGATGCGTAAGTACACTGAGTGCTCTCTGTCTTCTCTGTCTCTGTCAACTTGGGTTATCCAACAGATTTTTGTTTTGTACCTTTTTAGGAGAAACTATAAGGAAGAGAGCTGAACACTTAAAGGAAAGAAAAATCACCTAAAGCACTTCTAGACGTTTTGCACAGAAAGACAGTTCATTAGTGAATGACTACCCTGGCCTGGAAGCATCTGATCACTCTCTGTGTATTATTGTTAAGCGCTCCGCCACATAATAGCCTACTGTGCTTAGCATCAGCTGCCACACAGCTGCACACCAGATATAAAACATGGTGATGGACATGGATCGCAAATTGAGCGTGCAGACTCCTGTGTGTTATTTTAGTCACCCAAAGGCAAATGATGAAGAAAATCACTACAGTGGAACAGTAAACTGGCAGCATACAGCCCAGTAATCGAGGGTCAGTAATGGTGCCTGCAAACCTCAGATCCATCAGTTATGTTAGCTCACATTGCAGCTGTTGAGCTGTGGAAGTCAGGTTACCAAATAAAGCAAACTAAAACTCCTGTTTTAGGCCTTTTGGCTTTTTTGAGTTCCTCTGTAAATAAACTGGAGAATGTCCCCCTCTGACCCACAATTCAGTTCAGTGGACACAGACACACTGCAGCATGGGGACTTCTGCAAACATAGGGACTTCTGCAAACTTCTCTGTGGGAACATTTAAACACCGCTCACTGTTTTGGAAAAACACTATGTTAGAAAAAAAAAAGTCTGGAGATTGATTTGAGTTTAAGCACTAATTAGTTTATACATACCCGCACAGCGGTCTTGACAGATTAAAGTCCTGAAGGACATTAGTCAGCACACAAACCTACGTTTCTCACATTATTGTGCTGCAGCAACAACCTTTAGACCCAAATCGCTAGGCCAGAGGAAGTTTGTGCTACTCTGCAATTAGCAAGCACTGATTATTGCAATATAACAATAAAGGCTATCAAGTCCAGAGGCTGCAATGAGGTAAGAGAACTCACAGGTAATGACTGACTACAGGTAAGATGCACAAACAGTTAGGCTAAGACAGCAGTCTGTCCAATCATCTGGCTCTAGCTACGTTGGAGCTTGATTAAAAAATGAGGCAGAGTGAAGAAGTGAGGAAGACTTAAAAAAAAAAAAAAAAAGATGGCACTGGAAAATCACATCCAATCACATTACAGTGGCAATATAATTACTAAAAGGCCAGCATTATTGATTTTTTATTTCATTAATTGCTGTTGCTGTGGATATGTTATGGGGCACTGTTACCTTCTTTCCTTTTGTATACAATAGATTTGGGCATCCTATGCTAAAAGTGAAAAACACTGGCATTGACATCAGCACTGAAGTACCTTGCCTTAGCACTGGAGAATCTGAACAGGAGAGATCCTTCCTATTCTTACAATGTTGTATATAAATACACATGTAATGAACAAACATTAAACAATGTATCTTGGGGTAAGCTTTTATTTCACAGTTCATTTTGTATTGAGGCTTCCCCTCCTTATCACCAATTGTCATGATTTTTTAAAACAAGACAAGACAGTTGTTTGTTTGACACACACACACACACCTGGAGGAAGATGGGGCGTACAAAGATGGGACCAGTTGCATTGCTCATCTCTCTCTCACAAACACACACACACACACACTAAAGCATACATGGGATGAGTTGTGTGGTTGATCACACACACACACACACACACACCTACAAGCACAAAGCACCTACAGACATTGGACCAGTTGTGTTCTTGAGAGGCCTTTGTGTCCAGCTGATAATCTTAATCTACCATTTACAAAAATATTTAATTTTTTTTTTTAAGAGGACCACATTCAATAAGAAGTAGAAAAAACATTACACTTCATTAATAAATTTCAAATAGAAATGAAATCGAAAATGAAAATAACAGGGAGGGGAGGGCGAAAGAAAAACAAAACCACCCAGTCAAACAAACCCTACCACTTCCCATATCAAGTCAAATCTCCCTGTCCACTACCCCCTCTAATTAGTGATACAATGAATGTACAAAAAGTGTAAGAAAAATATTTGAGATTTTTTTTTTAATAAAACGGCATGAGCAGTGAAATGCTGTCCCTTAGAGAGAAAAAAAGATACACAGTACTGAACTGATATGGCTGGTGCCAAGTGTCATGCCAAAAAGCAACCGGAGGTTCTTCTGAGTACAAAGATAAATAACAGCAAATCTGCCTGCATCTAAAAATGCTTTTTACATATTTACACAATGGCCTAAAAGGGGGGAAAAATAAACGTCAATAAAAGAACCTATGTTCAAGCCAATGGCCATGAGGGTCAGGTCAGACATACACTCAGGGGGGGGGGGGGGGGGGGGTAATCTAAAACACTAAAATGGGCTAACGGGCTAAAACATTATTCATGTATTCTCATTCTTCACACAGCCACGCAAAGGTAATCATTTTGGGATGAAGTTCCAGTTTCTGCCTGCTTGTTGGTGGGTTGTTTTAGCATGACACGGCACCACCAGTCTAGAAGAGGTATTTCCGGCAAGATTCAACACCACACTTACACTCCACGCGTATGTGCTTCTTTGGGGAGCCCGGCAGCCCCGTCACATTAAAATTAGAGTCCATCTTTGTGCTCTCCGCATCCACTGGGTCAACTGTGAAAGGGGCAAGGAAAAGAAGGCCCCGTTACACACACACTTCAGCTAGGACCAGCTCGCAACACCTACACACATTTCTACTATGGTTACTAGGTTTGTACTCCTAGTCGTTTTCACATTTTATTGCCCGTCATTGATGGCCAATAAAATGTGAAAACGACTAGGAGTGCTGTCTCCTGTCTGAGTTTACAATGTTCTAGGTAATAGCACCCAGTCAAGTAAGTTTTGGTTTGTGAGTTGAGCGTGTTTATGAACTTCATCGATATGCTAGGTTTGTCACAAGCTGAAATACCATGTAACCAAGGACACGACTAGAATTCTGGGTCCTGTGAAATAATAATATTAACACTGTTCCAAATGGCCCGCTTGTCAATGTAGGACCCTTAGAATCAACGGAATTAATCAACTTGGAGGAGCATATAAGCTATTCGCCTATGCCAGCATTGATTAATTCCGTCGAATGCACGCCTCGGCGGCTGTTATCCCTTACATATCCATTAGCTTCATTTCTGCATGCATGCTTGCTTGACATCTGTTACTACTTATTTATAACATGACAGTTACGGCAACAGCAAAGCTATAATTGTGCAGTTAAGCCTTTTCAAAAGCAGACATTAAACAACAAAAGTGAGAATAGTAGAGCTTAAAACATGATAGTTGGAACCGTTCTTGTGTCAATATTAAATGAGTATCTTCTCAACACTTACTTTGCATTTTGTAGTCAAAGGTGAGCTCCTCCCCGGCCTTGATGCTGCGTGTGGCGAAGAAGGCTATCCTCGGCAACCTCTCGTCCAGGTTATCAATGAAAACGTTGTACACTTGAAGATTTGGATCACACTGGGGTGGGACATGTATAAATTGATTAATTTCAAGTACAACAATCAAATAAATACAAATACAAATAAAAACAATCACAAAGACTGTTTGCACCGCCCAGTGAAAATGTTATGTGCACACTATGTTTTGCCGGCTGACCTTTCAACATCCGTCTATGAACAACAAATGCAAAACAGCCAGGTTGGCTAGGTCTGATACATTTACATTTTATGTTTATTAAGGTACAAGGTCCTTGTCAAAGAAACCTTAAACAAAAACAAGCAAATGTGGGACAGCTATGGTCTAGTGGTTAGGGAGTTGGTCTTAGGAATGGAAAGTCGCAGGTTCAAATCTCGCCCTACCCATGGCTGAAATGTCCTTGAGCAAGGCATCTAACCCCACACTGCTCCAGGGACGGTAACTGAAACCCTGCAAATAACTGTAAATCGCTCTGGATAAGAGCGTCAGCTAAGTGTAATGTACAGTAATGTACAGTAAATGTCACTGATATAAAGTATCTGAGATTGAAAGACAACAGGCAGCGAAACATTGTAAAAAAAATAGTGTAATTACAGGTCCTTGCAGGTCTTATTTTCCATGAACACAATAAAGGTCGGGAATGTATACTAATAAATACTAATGCCTGGTGCTACCCTACCACACACGGTCCTAAATTCGTGCATGGACCTGTGACTAATTTGCATTAAAACTAAACAGACACAGACTTGTCCCACTGACCTAATGAAAGATCAATCAAGTTCAACCTTAATCAAAACTTCCAAGATGAACAAATCAGTGTAATCTCATACTATGAGAGACATAAAGTTAATTTTTTATAGCCCATAGTATACTTAACCCATCTCTCCCTGGTTTATAATGCTAATGGTAGAAAAGTTTACTACTTACACATGCACACGCACACACCCAGACCAGAGGCGTTAGCGCCACTTACACTGTGGTTGACAAAGTGAGAGATGTTGCCGTAGTGGGCTGCGTCTACGGTGTACTCGTCATCCACGTAGTCCAAGTCAAACAGGTATGTTGCTCCTTCTTTGTCATAGATGTGACCTCGCCTCTCTGCTTCATCTGTTGTGATAATCTGAAACAGACCATAACCCAATCAACATCTCAGTGTTGTAGCAATGAGCCAATCACTGTTGAGATAAAGATGATATCACATCCTGTAAGAGAGGAAGTGAGCATTACATTAAAAGTTCACATGCACTAATGCTTCCAAACTTTTTAGAGACCAAGTGTCCATTAGAGACCATTGGAATAATTTGCAAAAGTTGTTCTCGTCATTTGCAGAATACACAGAACAGTATTATCCATTCCCTATTACAGTTAACATTACTTTTTAATATTGTTTTAATGCCCCCTATCCCCTTTTTCAGTGTAGAGATATGTTCCTTGGCAATGCTAATAGATCCAGACAGAACCATTGGCGAAACCACCGAAAGCCCCTCTTTTTCATGGATTTACGACTACCTGTATGTACACTGACAGTCAAAACGCATCAGAAAACTTTCGTGTACTTTTTTACCGTGACCTTGCATTTTAATGATCTTTTCTGACCTTTATTTCACCTTGTGTGACTGAATAAAGTGTCATATTTCACACGAAAACTGTTATTTTCTTAATGTGCCAAAGGAAATTAAATTCTTTTTTGATAAGTGTTCTGATGTGTTTTCATTGACTGTCAGTGTATTTTGTCTAGGCATACCTCCTATAAACAAATCTGCCACAGAGCAGACCCTTCTGGAAAAATAGGCCCAGCAGGAAACCACCTCTCTCTACCCCACGAAACCTTTTCTCCTACCTCTCCAACGTACTCCATGACGAAGGTGTTCTTCCGTATGCGCTCCATGGTGCGCACGCCCCAGCCGCGGCCGTTGTCCGTGCGAAAGATGCAGAGCGCGTGGCGGATGCCGCGCTGCACCACGCGGTTGGGGCACTCGGGCCCGCAGCGGCAGCGGCGGTTGCACTCGTAGATGGGCATGCCGGGCCGCAGCCGCACCTGGCCCTGGTCGTTGTAGGCGAAGCGGTGCTGGGAGGCGCCGGCGCAGCAGCCGTTGACCGGCTCGTCCAGGCAGTCGGCGCACTCGCAGCCCAGCGCCACCTCCGTCAGCGAGATGCCCTCGCCCACCTTGTAGTCGTTGATGTAGGTGAAGTGGCGTGGCGGACCCTCCAGGTCCACGCGGTTCTCCACGTAGATGCGCCCGGTGCCACGCTGCTGGTTGAGCGCCGTCAGGTCGAGCTCCCAGCGCTTCAGACGCTTGCGCAGCTTGGCGCGCTGCACCAGGTGGGAGACCGTGGTGGTGTCCAGGCGACGGGGCACACTTCGCCTCTTCTGCCGCCGCAGCTCCAGGCTCAGGTCCTCCCAGAACTGGCTGAGGAGATTCACACAGCGCAGGTTCTTGCGTGGCTCCCAAGTGTTGTTGGACTCGGGGAAACCACGCCACTTCACCAGGTACAGCTCCTGCAAAAACAATCAAATGAGAGGTCTGTGTAGATTCTCATTCACCCAGGTCATGGTAGTCAAAGGAGCTAAGCTGTAAGCAACTGGAGCTCCAAAAAAAAAAAATCCAGTTGCTTACAACGTAGCTCCTTTTATTATACAGAGTTACATAGCAACGTCCTGCAGACCCTCTTAGTTTTTAATGGCTGGACAAGTAGGTTTAATCTTTCATGTTTGTTTCAGTAAGACTGTCACTTTGGAGTGAGTACCTTTTAAGTAGTCTTTGTGGAGTGTTTGCAGAAAACAGGCATACATTATTTACCACAAAGCAAGTTATGTCCAAGGCTTAACACTGAAAGGACACAGACATCAAATATCTGTAACAATGTGGCCAACAGTGAGACCAATTTGCACATTTATCATGTGACCTTTGTCTAGGCAAAGTATATAGTTTTCAAGTTATGCTCAAAGGTGTACTTGCATCGTATTTTCATTAATTTCAATAATACTTTGCTAAGTGAATGTGTGCTGCAACGAGACTTCTCTGGTAATCACAACTGTGGCATGACTTTTTCTAATTAACAAACTTGCGTCCCTTTGTCTTTTTCTTAGTCACTCGTTTTTCCGCCTACTTTCTTTCATTGACTAATGGAGGCAATCGGGGTAGAAGAACATTTTCACGTGCAGCATGCATATGCAACTCGGGGTGACCTATCGCATTTCAAAAGAGCAAGTACTAAACGGTTTCTCGTGGAAGTACTCCTTTAACCCCTCTAGAACACATTCAAGCTCACAACTACATCCATCCATCCATCCATCCACACACAGACACACACACGCTCACCTGTGGCGGTGGAGTCATTCCATTTTTCGACTTCCCTGTAGGAACCACCTTTTTGTAGTTGCATAGATACTCTACTTCGTATTCAGTAAGATTGTTCTTGCTGATCCCGAGATCCCTGGATGTCACTCCCTCCAAACGGCAGAGGCACTCGAGTTCATCAGTGGTGGACTTGCAGGGGACTCTGCAGTCTACCATCACAAAAGCGGGCAGGACAAATGAGTACTTAAACATTAGATTACTTAACAATGTTTATCAACGCTGCCATTTACAGTACATGTTTAGGAGAATGTAAATACCATGAAACCGGGGCAAAAGACAGCGCTTTACACCCGAAAATCTCACGTACTGTGCTGTTTGAAGGTCGGTCAGAAAGTGCAGATACGTACCTGCACATAATACTGCACATGGTTACCTAATGTTAACTCGTCAGTGTGTGGTCAACGAAGCGGACTTTCTTGCAGAACTGGGGTCGGCCACACTACAACACTGACTGAAACTTTGACGTTTATAGCCATGGACACTAGGAAATGTCTATTACGACCCCGAAATTCACACGGCAACTTAACTAGCTACATACCGTGCCTTTTAGAAAGAATAGGCCTGTTAACGTTATTCTATTATCTTATTTAAAGTTCGCAACATAAGTCGACAGTAAGCAAAAGGCTAATTGACCCTGGGGTGTTTTAATGGCCACTCGCGCTAAGCTGTTCATGATAATGTTTACACGACAGTTCCGTTGTCCTATCTCAACAAAGTCTGGCCAACGTTTATCGAGACTAAAAAACATTCGCTGTCGCTATCTTCTTTTCTGTCTGTACCAGATAATAAGTGCCAGTTGACTTCATGCTAACTGAGAGCACTGCTTATTGTGTATCCTTGCTAGCCTTCGTTTCCTACAAGCGCAGTTAACGTTATGCTAACTGAAAACATGGCTTACTGTGCATCGTACCTAGCCCAACATTCTAAAGCTTTTCTGCTAGCTTCAACATCAAAAGAAAGCTTGCAATTCAGCGCTGTACAACTTTTATCCTAGTAAAAACTTACTCATAAAGACATTTTTGGTAGGTTCTCCTCGACAACCCAGAGGGCTATTACCACCCGCGAACCTTCTTGCTAGACAACTTAAAACTTGGCGCTAGCCCACTGAGCTGCATTCACAAATAACAATTTAAACTGTTGCTGTTGAATCTTTCGCATTAGACTTCACCACCTGACACGAAAACCACTTACTCTATTAGTCATCTTGGTTGAAATGATTTGCAGTGTAGTGCTGATACTTGTTCTTCCAGTTTTTTTTTACTTGAAAGTAGACTTACCTTTCAAATTTTCCGCCATGGTTCCTACCACCGCCAAAACGAAGATGGTAAATCGTTGTCAATCATTGGGTAGGAAGTGGTTTGAGGGGCTGTCGAACGAACCAATGGGAATTAAGTAACGCACAAAGTGTGCTTATTATATTTCCGATAGGGGGTGCCGTTTAGTTTAGCAACACCTTCTGGTTCTTCTACACAAGTTATGTGTCTGAATTGTGAACAAATTCTGATCAAGCCAAAAGTAAGTTGATATATGTATATAATTTATTATATTGCAACAATGCATATCATAAATACAACAGACAGTAGTTTTGTAGTGTAAGCCAGCATGACCTTTACAGTAAACACACAAATGAAAAAAAAAACAACAACAACTAAAAGGTCCCATTTTGATATGTTTCTAATCTCATCTATTATTTTTTTCTATACTTTTCATTGGGTACTGCAGGGCAGTGCCACATAGTGTCGTGCAAACATAATTTAAGACCAACATTGACAGCAGACAAAGATGCCGCTGAAATTAAGGACATGTACGGAACCCTCCCCCCCTGCCAGTATACATCAGTCAGTCAGTGTTTTCTAAGCAACTGTGACAACGCACTTTTAAATATACGGGTAGCAATACACCTGCTATTACTAACCCCTCACCCACACACTTATTTGTCAGACAAAGGCGGTTTCTCTTCAAACGGCTGCAGTGCCCAGAGAAAAAATGATCGAGTCTTTTACCCGGTGAGGTAAAGGTCTAATTGCACATAATGGGGAACGAACGGACAGACGGTCATACGGTCAGACGGGCAGTCTGACTGGTGCGCAAGCTGTGGTGGCTGGCGCACGGAAGCATGGCGTTGTACTCGGCGGCTACTTCTGCTCCCGCCTCCAGATGATGACCATGCCGGTGGCGTCGGAGGAAGCGAGCAGCGACTCGTCGCAGTTGAAGCTGACATCCAGCACGGGCCCGCTGTGGCCCTGCAGCTTGTTGACGATGGCCTTGGTGTTGCGCTCCACGTCGAAGAAGTACACGCAGGCGTCCTCGCTGCCCGTCACTGGATGAGGAGACATATAAGCTGAGGTCAGTATCAAGGGTAGACTTGAGAAAGCCAACGATCTTATTGTCTTAAATACATTTTAAATGCTTCCCAATACATAGCCTATGCATCAAGAAGGAGCCAACAGCAGGGGGTGTTGCACGTAGGTGGTTTAATGACTAACCCAGGTACACTGACTCAGAGTGGGTTGTAAATCTACAAATAGAGGAATGGAGACAGACATTGAGGTCAGTGGCAAGGGGAGACTTTTGTTTCCATTTCATATTTTTATTTCTGTTTTTATATTGGCTGCCATGTTCGCCAGAACTCTCTGGCAGATGAGATACTGTATCTCAATGGGACTTCCTGGTTAAATAAATGAAAGGACTTGAGGAAGCTAGTCATCAATTGTCTTAAAGAAAATTTGTGCTTTGCCTCTGCCCTAGTCTTTGAAAACAGGAAATAGCCAACACTAAAACCTTTAATAATAAATGAAATAAACAGAATAAAAAAACAGAACTGGCTTTGAAAACGTGACTATATTATGCCTTGGGCTGAAAATGTCGCAAGGTCTCACAGATGGTGCAGCAAATTGACGGCACATGTGGGGGCTTCTGACAAGCGTACTCTATGTTTTATCACGGCCTGTCATCCAGCTTGAGTGTGAACATCTGGTGATGGTATATGTTAGAGTTTCAGAGTCCCACAAACCCTCTGTAGCCCCACTGGGGTGTGTAATTTTGAAGATTAACATACACACACAATAGGGAGAGGTAAGAGACTTGAGGACCTCATCTGGAAATGTACAAACCATTATTAAACCAGTTGATGAGAACACCTGCAAAGCATTTATCTTTAGAACAGAAATGCTCTCCTACCTACAGTGGGGTGTGCAGTAAAAAGTACTCTGCAGAAGCAAAACAGCCTGTTCCATACTGGACAGATACATGAGAGCTGGACAGACTGAAGCTGACCAAGAATATTAAAGACCAAACACGGACATTTGGGTCAGAGGGGCATAGACCCAGTGCTATTGTAGAAGTAACATCGCTAATTTTGGAGTACCCACTGAAGGTGCACTGGGTCACTATCTAGAATCTAACTACCTACCTGACTGTTAACTATCCTATCGTTTTATGTGCTTGTGTTCCTGTAAACAGAGATAAATGAAGAGCCAACAGAAAGCATTCTTGCTAGAGTGGCCAAGCTGTTTCTCCACTTCGCCACAGGAACTGGAGACAGCGTTTATGATCTGTGTGGACAAAAAGCCACTTGGCCGAGACAGGAAATGGCTAGAGCTAAATACTCCTTAACTGCGCACCCCCTGACAGCTGGTCTGGAAAGTGACAAAAGTACTTCCAAACCAAATTGATTTCCGTAAAACATAAAAGACTTGTTGAAGGCTATAAAATGAGAACAATTTCCTGAACTCTGCAGCACACTGACGGGTGATCCTCACAGCAATGGTGGTGGAACAATAACCACCTTGGTCACTAAGCAACAATCCCTTAAGTCGGCAGTCATTGGACATTGGTTGGTATTATCTGCCGATACACAATTTAATTAGGCCCGAAGCAGAGAGAGTGCTTATATTTTAGGTTCATGTCTATGTCAATCCATGTCACTGAATTTACTTAATCATTTACTAATAAAAACAGTCAACTGCAGCACATACCCTGCCTTTTCCAGCCATGGCAAATGTCAAATGTACTATCGACATGCAGCAAATGTGAGGCAGTGTGCCTTCCTGTCTGTTGAATCATTCACACCTCAGGAGTAACAGTCATCACCACTATCAGGGCTGAAAAACACCTCTAAAAGGTATGGAGCAACACACTAGAAACAAAAACTTTTATAATGTCTTTTTAAATATGGGAAGTTTCATGGATGGTGGATTTATCATCTAAACTATTACCGACAGCAACATCAATACTGAACAACATTCACTGGGATAATTTTTATAGCGTTTAATGGGCAATAATGCAAAATCGATTTACAATATACCGGATATCACGATGAGAACAGAGAGTTGCAAGACTTGCAACTATGCTATGCTACTGGTCTTCCTTCTACTGTTAGTTATTTGAAGTGACTGACAGGCCTTTATACTGAAAGAAATCCAGATGAACACATTTTGCCCTGGTGCTCAAGGGTGGTTGTGCCTTTAGCATGGTGTGTAGACCAGGCGAGTCCTACCTACACAGGCCCCCTGCCGGAAGGACATGAGGGGGCAGAAGATGCTGTGGATGGGCTGGGAGCCGTGCTGGATGGGGAAGCTCCTCTTCAGTTGCAGAGTGCCCTCATTATCCACCACCCTGTTATAGGGAACGCACACACAAACACACACACCTTTAAAATTGCATGCACTTAATCACAAACATTTATCTTAAAGGTCTCATACATGAGGCCATGAGATGGTCCCAAGGGGCTGCACAATACAAGGCAACTGTGTAATATGCTGCAAAGCATACTACGTATATACAGTATATATGTATAACTTACAATAAATAAAGAAATGCTTAAATGTACAGTGCTACACCCCAGACAGGGTCTATGCTAATGGCATCAAGGGCAGCATGGCTTCATCTGATTGGCCAAGTATTTACATATGTAAAGAGTACGAGCACAGTTGTGAAAATGTACCTTCTATTGCAGTAAACCGTGTTTTTACTATATGTTTATTGTGTGTGTTAAAATTGCAGTAATGTGATTTCTTATATATTGTGTAGACCTAATTCCCAACATTTTGAAGGCATTTTAACACCTGAAATGGTTTGTTTTAAACAAGCACACGTAAGTTTGAGGGTACAATGAACTAGTTCTCCTGCCAAGGGAGAGCTACAGCAGATTAATTTAGGGATAAAATCCAGTCAATCAAGCCACTCCTGTGATAGCCAGACAGAAAAAGCTTTTCAAAGTTAGGTCTCGAAAAAGTTCTAGAAGGCCCTTTAAAGCTATTTTTAGATACATCAGAATTAAATACTGAAAGAGCCTGAAGGGTTTTTGATGCGAAGAGGAGCAATGACACACAAAGTTTGTCACAGTTTGTCTTCTACCTTCAACCTTAGCATTTAGTGGTTTAAAGCACTGGTAGTTTTGAGTTCTGAGACAGAAGGATCGTCAAGAGGGCTCCCAGCAGCTGCTGTGGTCTCCACATAATTCAGCACCTGCTTGGCGCAGTTGGCTAAAGCATCTGTACCATACACCTGGCCAACCAGGTTCACTTGAGGCCAGCGGCCATTTCCCAATGCATTTCCCCTTTTTTTGTCATTTATCAACTATCATTTTGATTAAAGGCAATAAAATCCAAAAAAGAAAAAGCTTAAAATCAAAAAACAGCGTGCGCTGACCTGTAGAGAAGCAGCTTGTTGACGCAGGCGTTGACGAGCAGAGAGGGGTCGCGTGCCTCCCGGCTGATCCAGGAGCGGGCAGAGATGCTGGAGATGGGGCTGCCCTCCGTCACCACCAGACGCTTCGCTTTGGTCAGTTTGCCTGGAGACAGAAGACACACGGGGGACACGTGCAAATACGTAAATGCAAATACATATTAAATACACATGACATTGCTTGTGTAATTATAACACATTACACACACACACCATGGGTTAATTAAAAATTATTAGTCTGTAATTGTAACACACATTACATTATTTAGCATTATATTGTTAGTTTGTAATAACACATATGGCACGAGTTACTACTACATTGTTAGCTTGCAATTACAGAAAACCATGCCAGGGAGCATACACAGCTATTATGACTCAGCACTGAATGGCCTTGTCCATGCTCATGCCCATGCCTACCTGTGGCCATGTCAAACAGGAAGGAGAATATGCTTCCTCTGTCGTCTCCGGCCCACAAAATCCTCCCCGGGGCGTCAAAGGAGAGGGACATTACCCTTCCTGTCAGTTTGCTTGAGCCGCCCTTCACCTTCTTGCCCGTGGAGATGTTCACCACCTGCAGCAAGTGCTTACTGTTCCCCACCTACACGCACACACAAGCACGCACATGCACACAAGGGGGGGACGTGTTAAGCTAAATATGTACCACCACACCTGTATTAACGCATTCTTACACCGACTTATACCAGTGATGGTTCTGCTCAAGTATTCTTCCAATCGAAAAAGAGAAGGACAGGAAGGAAAAGGAGAAGTGAGAGTTTGTTCTCGCCCCTGTGCTTTAACAGGGATCAAGTTCCTGTCCAAACTGCTCTCTGTAAAATGGTGGGGGACATGCACATTGTAAAGTTGCTAAAAAATAACTTTAACTGAACTGAATTGAGTAAATATACACATAAGTTAAAGTAGTCTTACTATACTTAGTACTCACCAGCATGCATATGGTTCACCAGCATGGAAATCCTGATTGCATGTAGACATACTGCTAGAATACATGCTTTTAAATTCAGAAAATTAGGCTAAAGCTGTACGTCCTCATTAGACATCAAAATATAGAGACAGGTCATCAAATATAGAGACAGGTATAGTAACAATTGATGAGTTAATGCATGAACTCAATGCACGAGTTACAACCAGTCTTCCTATTTCAAGATGAAAGCCCCTACATTCCAGTAGCCATATTGGTTTGGTGTCCACATTCCTTCAAAGAGATGAATTGTGCAAGTTATTGCTGTAAGCTACAAGTGACAGCAGTGTCACAACGCTCTAAAACTAGGCTATAGTACCCGTCAAGGGTAGAGGCAGGTCAGTATACTATTAAGAATACCCGTTCTGCTGTGTAGGCCCATAGTCATGGTCGTGGTAATAGTGGTTGTATTATTACTGTTGTATCACTAGGCCCTGAATCATAGTAGCTATGACCTAAACAAGTAGTAGCAGCAACAGTAGTTGTGTCAGTGGTAGCAGCATTGGTGGCATTACTACTCTGTTACATGTGAGGTGTCTTTGTCCTTAGAGCTAGGAGCAGATGTAGTATTAGTACTATGATTGTTACTTTACGGTCTCATCCAGAAGTGAGTGTCTTGTCTTTGGGGATATGTATTGAAGTAGCACTCATTAAAAGAACAGTTTATGTGTGGTGCAGTGATACTCTGTGTCTTTCTCTAAAGGGACACAGCTGCCTTTGGATCTATGGTCTACCTGAAGTGCTTCAGAGGAACAAAGTGCCTGCACACTGCTTTATCTCCCATACGGTTATTGTGCAATGGGTCTCCCTCAGGCAGAAACCTGCAGTGCTTGTAATATTAAAATTACTACAACTGTCTATCTTTTCTGGTCTAAGGAAACAAAGTGGACTTAAAATCTATGGGGCTGCGGCTTTAAATAATAGTAATTACTGTAATTACTGCATTGATTACTGTTTGGGAGTTGGGAGGCAAAGCTAGCTGACTCACCACAGTGAGGTTATTGTTCATTGGCTGGAAGGTGCAGCAGAGCAGCTCGCTGGCTTCCGGGTCGCTCACTTCCCGGATGCAGCGCCCGTCCTCCGTGTTCCAGATCCGCAGTGTGCCGTCCTGAGACGTCGACACGATGATGTCGTTGCTTAGCGACCAGGCAAAGTCGGTGACCGGCCCCGCGTGGCCCCGCAGTATCACCTTGACCGCCGGAGGAGGCGGAGACAGTGTCATGATTGACAGGGTCCCATCCAGTGAACAACATGCCAGCAGATGCTTGTCGTCATTGGCAAACTGCAGTCTTGGAACTACATGGGAGATAGAAAAAACAGAGAGACAGAAAGAGAGAAGAAGAAAAGAACAAAAGGGCAAGTACACAGTGAATTAAACTTAATTGAATTAATTAACTTAATTATTTACACTTCCAACACCTCCTTCCCTAGCTAACAGCACTCTAGCAAGTATTTTAGTAAATCACAATAGCCTACTATTTAACTACTAGGACCCTATGCAATGTGTCACAACCTAATAACCTATTAATTCTGAATGCCTTTTTTCTTGAAAAGAGTTTTTGGACCGACAACTCCATAACAGTACATGAGTCATCTGCTGCACTACAACTGATAATAATGAGCATTCAGCATTGCAAACTCTGAGCACATCACTGGCCTGTTAAATCTACTACCACTCACAGACAGTCTCAGCTGAATACCTGACAGACATCACCACTGTTTCACTGCTGCCCCTAAAATAATACTGTACTTATAGCAGGTGGTGCTGCTGTCTTCTCTGCAGCTGCCTATGGGTGTCTTGACAGCCCACAGGAATACGCCAACATTGTGGAATGATGAATTTGCTCATTTGCAGTCTACACCAGAGTTGAATAGTTGGGTAAAAAGTTTGCAGGATAAATTCTTTTTCTCTTCTCTTCTCTAAGTCTGACATAACTAAGTCTGACATCGCACACTGTTACCCTAATTTAACTTGGAAGTGGGTTATATCTGCAACTAGCCTAACCAACCTCCAGTACATTATGCTAGGCTATGCTAACAACTGAGGTGTGAGACCTGAACCTATTGAATGCACACAACAGGTAAGGATATGTGTTCTCCTGTCTAACTCTGGGAACTTTGTAAGTGTACACAACATTTATTAATAAAACAGTTTTGACAAGCAGTACCTTGCTGTAGTTTCTCGTCGCCGGCATGATGAAAGTTCGCACCAGTCGATTGACGAACATGAACCAGCAGGAAGAATAGGAGAAGTGGTACAATCAACTTGTTTGGACTTTCATCATGGCGACGATGAGAAACTACAGCAAGGTACTGCTTGTCAAAACTGTTTTATTAATAAATGTTGTGTACACTTACAAAGTTCTCAGTGCCTCGTTTTTAATGTCAGGGCCTTTGTTGTACTGCCGATGGAGTGTGGAGTTTCTTTGAGCTGTTCTAATGGTTTAAAAATAGCGTAGTCGTCATGCTACGTCTGAGGGCACCTACCACTTCCATTGTTAGCCTTCTGGGACAAACGATAAAAAATAGTTAAACTCTGAATGCAACAGGCTAAATCAATTTTGCTCCTCAGTACACATACCAACTCGGTATGATGTTTTAACATGCCAATTTTCATTTTACACCGAAGTTCTCCTTTAAAACTTGTGTTTGTAGCGTAGCGTATCATATCAAAGTAGCCCAAAACATGCAACTACACATCATGGCCACAGACATCTAGAGTGACTGGCTGGATTTGTAGCATTACACCTGTTGTTGTGCAGCACAGACACACTGACGCGCAGATAAACATGCCCAAAACCACCCAGGCTATTGCATGGGCTCTGTGGCTCTTCACCGAATAAATCACAAAGCCGCTTTTCCTCACCGGCCGAGTCTACATGCTGGTCGAAGATGTGGTGCATGCCAGCGAAGGCATAGTTCTCGCTCAGCGTAGTGTCCCCTGCCATGGCACGGCTAGCCTCAGCCACCGAAGTGGGCACCAGGCTGCCGGGGGGCCTAAGACCAAAGAGGTAGCCAAGTTATCACGTTTACAAATACTGTACACATAGCATGGTACACTTTAGCCCCATTTACAATGTCAGGACCAGGAAATCAAGTCTAGGATAAGACATTGTATTTCAATGCATGTGACTAATAACAGTTGAATTTCCACACAAGTGTGTTCTGCTCTGGTCCTTGACGTGCCAAAAGGGGGCGCTACCTCTCGTCGTAGACAGCGCGGTTCATCTGTGCTTGTAGCTGGTAGGAGCCTCGACTCACAGACCGCCGGTGACCCCGAGCTCCCTGGGCCCTGGGGTCCTCCTCAAAGTCCTGGGGTGGGGGTGGGGGGGGTGGATGGATAGATGGATGGAGGGACAGAGAGACAGAGGAATACCAAATGGGAGGAGAGAGAGAGAGGGAAAGAGGGAGAGAGAGGGAAAGACTCTCACAATGTGGAAAAAGAAACTATGCTGCTCAATTACATTGCAGCCACCATGCATCATTACAACTTTACCACTCACACACATGTACGCGCGCACACACACACACACACTCACACAAACCAAGTCTAGCACATTCCTAAGCCATGCAGTGCAGCGCTACTAAATTAAAATTACACGAGAATGAACACAAATGAAAAAGCCAACATAACAAGGCATTAACACAAGCATGCGCTTCTAATAATGAACCTCCTTGTTTTTATGTGAGGTTGACTGGCGTTTTCTATTACCAAAAACATGGAAAGTGCCTCTGCCTCTCACATACTTCCTTAGCAATGAACCTTACAATTATGACAGTGATTCTGTTTCCTCTTGTTCTTTTGTTATTAAGGTTTCCCATCTCCTGATGTCACCCATTTTCAAATACATCTCTTTTGTCTTTTGACTGATTTCTTTTTCCCCTCTTTCCTTCTTTTGGATGAATCTTGTGACCCTCTCCTCTGATTGGTCTTATCTCTGCTTGTTTGACAAAATCCGTTCAAAATGACCCTTTTAAATCGCTGCCTAACTTTGGTCTTCTCTCCCTTTCCATCCCTTCTCTCACTTACCCCCTCGCACTTTCCCTCTCTTGCTTTCTCCATCTGCTTTCAAAACTAACCTGGATCTGTTTTAGTCTTATGCTGCAGCTATTGACAGTGGCTACATCTGCTTTCTGTCTGTTTTCTTCTCTTCCCCCTCTCCTTCTTCTCTAATCTCTCCATTTTGCTATTCCTCTTTGGCCCTAACCTCATTTTTTTTTTCATACAATTATTATTATTATTATTTTTTATTTTTTTTATAATATTGGAGCTGTTTACTGTGGTTCATCCAACCTAAGGTGTGTTGAAAGTCAGCAAACAGAAGCAAATGGCTAAGGTAAACATGTTTTCTGTGAAAAGTTAAAAATTAAGGTTTTGCTGAACACTCCCAATTGTTTAATTTATCTGCAACCCATAAGCAATTAAATAAACATGTAAAATTGAAATAAGAATTTCACTGACAACAGCAGAACAGCCAGAATATTCCTTTTTCAAAACTCAATTTACAGCCTGCAAATTGTTTTAATGTGTTGATTTTATGGTTTGCCTCTAGAGAGGGAACAATGCTTTATAGTGTTTTTAATTTGCACCTTTAAATTTGTATTTATGCAAAATTGATCTCACTTTTGTTGGGCCTGGAACACTCTCTTCTCTCTCCCATTCTCTACTACCATTGTCCTAGCCTGGTAAACCAGCCCACCGTACACTGCATTTCGTACAGAGGGTCTGGCTCTGTTGTACTGTATTGAGAAACGTTTGCTTCCTGAAGGTGTAGACTCAGCTGAACTTTAAAACGATTGGATCTACGTAATCTTAAACGGCTGGTCGTGACGTATACAATTAGCCTGGCTATAAGCCTGCCTAGACACTGCATTTCAAATACAGCGCACAAAGTCAACATTATTGCTCATGAACACTGCTTCGCTGATTGGTCCAGTAAAGGAAGATACAACTGGAGTCAACCATATCAACTGAAGCAAACCCAGACTAGCCCTGTAGGGAGAAAATCGAGCAGACGTGTGTAGGCAGGCTTGTAGCCAGGCTACCGTTGTCCCCCCTCTGTCTCTAAGCCTATGTGTCTGCATCCCTCTGGGGTACTGACCTTTGTTTTGTCTTTCGTTCAAGTGTGAGAAGCCTATCACAATCATCCTTCCAAAATATGGACGTCTGCCTGTTCTTGCACTCTGTTCCGAATTTCTCTTTCCCCATTCTCACTGCACCACATCCTTATCCTCATCCCTCATTTTTCTCTCTCTCTTTCTTTCTGTCTTCATTTCAAGTTGTTTCAAAGCTGTTGAGGATACTGAATAAATGTTTGTAAACTGTTAAGTTTAACACTCCGTTCACCCCCTCTGCTAGTCTCTCTCTCTCGCTCTCTCTCTCTCTGTGTGGGCCTAACCTCCATGCGGTCCAGCGTGGTGCGGGAGCTGCGCACGCTGCTAGCCCTGAAGCTGCTCTGCTCGGACAGGGGCCCATATCGCAGGGCGAGCAGCTGGCTGCGAACGCGCAGGTACTGCTTGCGCAGCCCCGGCTCAAAGCCGCACTTGGCGTTCTCGCGCAGCAGCTGGCTGCGGCGGCGGATGTACTGCGTGCGGAACTGGGGGAACGTGGGCGTGCGGTAAGCATTGTACCTGCAGAGACAGTGGCACAAACCACACAGGGAGAGGTCAAAAATAAAACACGTGTAAAGACATGTCAACACAAATACATACAATACAACCAAACAGCAGCCCCCAAGGAAATCCTATACCCAGGCAACAATTCAAGCAAATGAAACTTTTCGTGTAGTGATGGAAAACCTAGGATAGTTACTGCCAATTATACTCTCATTCAGGAGAAGTGTCTGAGCCTCACCTTGCGTCGACTGCCAAGACCTGCTGCCAGACTGCAGCCATTCCACACACAGGGGTAGCCTAAGGCAGATGTGGCGGCATGAAACTGAAAGAGAAAGACAAATCTTGGCCTGTCATCTCGTATGTACAACAACGGTATATGTTTTTTACAATTGGCACTTCGACCTTGATATTTCAGCTGCACCCTGCAGGCAAATGGCTCGCCAATTTAGCCCTTGTACGGTGTTGTTTGATTGACAGATCTCACGTTGAGCAGTAGTGACCAAGTCGGTGTGCAAAACTAATAAACAACACATATAACTAAAAACAACATAAGAATTGGCAACGACAACCTCTACACATAGTAGACATCTAATCAACCTCCCAAATTAGCTTGCTACATTGCATGCTAGTCAGCTAACTAGCCACAGTTGCTTCCAGCTTCCAGCTCAGCATATCAGCATCGGTGTGTGTTAGCCATAGACGGTGTTAGCAGGATGCCATGTTTTGGAGAAAAACAAATCCTGTCAATATACAGTAATGCTAGGGAAGACCTAAGTAGCCGCTAGCTTATTGGCTAGCGAGGTGGTAATCAGTTTTAGTAGGGTGGAATCAGTAACAGTATGTTTCCAGCACGAGTACATCTTTTCAAAATACAATTAGTGTTCGTAAAGATTACCAAAGAAGATTTCTTTTCCATCGCCTACCAAACAATATCTACAGTTGCCTATGTGTCATTTTATACCCACCTTGTTGCCAATACCTCTCACCGATGTATTTTACCGTAGACGCTAACAGAGACCAGATGGGTCATGTGACATTGTTCCACCCACCCACCGCGCTGCGCCTCATCAGATCTATAAAATACAAGGATTAGAAAATGTAGACGCTTCTGCATACCAGCACACACATATATCGGTTATAATTCGCAGTTAACGCACTGTTAGTATTTCGTGACCACATCGAAGGTTCAAGGCGTGTTCAAGTCAAAGCATAATGTGATTACAATGATGCATGATGACATTAGTGCTGGCTTTACCACGACGACATAGCTAAAATGTGTAAAGGGTGTGAAAGTTTAAAAAAAGGTTAGTTGCAGTCTGTGAATTATCATTCTGTGAAACAAGTGCAACATTGTAAAATTGAGATACAATTTCATCATGCATCTGCAATATTCCCACACTTACACATTTACCCAATTGCAAAAAGAAAGGCATTTCATCTCCCCATCATCTTAGATACATACTCAAAGCCAAAGCTGTAGTCATATTAAAAAACAAGCCTTTGTGTTATCCACACACACAATGAGCTGTCACTCTTCATTATGGTGAGTGTTTTTTTTTTTTTTTTTGGAAGTTATGTGCCCTAATGACCCCTTGATCTCCATGACATTACAGACCCACTCCACCGGCAAGGCGGCATTCTGCATGTCCCTGTCTGACATTCTTTCATATGGGTTTGCATTAACGGACCTTTCACTTGACTGACTATTTTAAATGTTCGAAAAGATCACATTTATTTTGCCTATCAAATTTTGAAACTGAGCAGGAAGCTTACTGTGTACAATTGTCAAAAGCATTAAATGAAAGATACATATTCATTACCTGTATAATTGACATATCTCATTGTCAGAGGACATCCAATATACACATGCATTTTTTAAAGGCCTAAAAAATCTATTCGATACATACGAATAGTAACAAATAAAATATGGCATTGCATCATTATACGAAAACTAAAAGTCTATACAGTTTATACATGTATATGGACTGCTATACACGTTAAACACTGGCTTATCTTTGTATTTTTTGATACGTGCATTACCATATATGTTAAACACTGACCTATCTATGTGTCCTTTTCATATGCATAGAGACAGTATGGAAGCGAAGTGCCCACACGTCCAGAGGAACAATGGCGGAATTATCTGGTGGGCACAGGCGTCCATGGTTTTCACCTGAGCTCAGCAAAGCCTTATGGGAAGGCGAGCATGCGGAGCAGCTGACGGGGCTCTTTGCTTGTTCGGTGCACTCTTTCCCGAAGGGCCCCCAACACTCACCACATTCAACAGCGTGAGCCATAAATGAGCGAAGGGAACAACACAGGTCACAGCAATTTCAAAAAGTGTGGAAAGACTTTGGAGCATAGCCAAAATGCCAGGAACAAAAGGTATGTAGGGCAATTTTGTTTTTTTTTTCCCTGAATTTTTGGGGTCAGTCCTTTTAACAGTATAACTTACATGTATTGCTTTGAAACCTTCATGCATATTTTAAAATGCTCAGTGGATGCTTTCTCCACTTTTGGTCATAATGATTACAAAATATTGAGAGAGAAAGCCCAGGAAATTGCAATGTCCTTCCTCAAAAGGAAACGGGAAATTAACAGTAGTTTAAGGTTATTGTAAAGACTACACTTTACTGATATAAACTGATGAATAAATAAAAGCATGTGTCTGGCATTTCTGGAACAGTTTTATTAATAAAATGTCCACAACTTTTGTGTCCTGTAGGTAATAAATCGGACAAGAAATCAGCCACCAAGGTAAGACCACATTTCGTTTTGAGATGCATGCATTTCACATGGAACGGAACATCTTGCAATTTTCAGCTACAGAAACATACTGCCCTTTGATATTCATCACTACTACACATGGAAGAAATACATAAACATTTAAACACGTGAACAATCCTCTCTGACCATGTATGTCTATTCCTACAAGCAGCAGCCTCAGAGTCCTAAGGATCAACCGAAGAAAGTTGATCAGAAGGGAGATGACAACAAAAAGCAAGGAGGTAAGAATTGACTACTGAACTTTATCACACACAATACTGATGCAGGTTAGATAGAAAGACCTAGATAAAAAGGATCTAAGCACTGACTGCTAAAATGCTGTCACACATGTATGGATGTAGAGAGGACAAAGGTGTAAGATTTCACTACTGAAAGGCCATTACACATGACATGGTACTGAAGTAGGTTAGGTAGAGGGTCCCAGATTAACAGCAGGTGAGCACTGACTATTGAGGGGCCATCACACAGATATAACAAGGCAGACAGAAGAGCCTACAGTTAGAGGAAGGGGATGCCCTGGCTAGTCAAAGTTGATGTGTCAGATGTAAAAGGTAGCATGGAGGTAAGCAGTAACTACAGATACAGGCAGATCGAGAGGGACCTGAATTAAGTGCTGTCACCTTATAATGTGAAGGTATGACTGTACTGTCTGGTCTGACATAGGATGACAACAAATCTTCCAGCTGTTGCAACTGAAATAGGGAACCAATGAAAAACGTCGCTACGCATATGTCATCAGAATCAGTGATCTGATTGGTTGTTGCTCTGTCCAGTAGTATTGAGAGACATTTGATAGACGTCTGTTTATCCCACCTCTGAGAACTTCCTGTCTATGGGATCTTTGCCAGACCAAGCTATGTCTACGAGCTTGGTGCGACAGCCAGGCTAGTAATCACTATGAACAAGAGCCATTTCCTCACTGCTGACGCTCCAACAATTTCCTGAGCAGCAAGAAAAAAACCCTATCAATATTCAGGCTTTGTTAAGTAAATTGAGGTCCATGGCCATCCACACAGTTAAAAATCCATCAACCATTAACTGGTCCTGTAATAATGGCAAACTTAATAGAAACGTACAGTTCTAAAAATACAGTGTAGACATGTAAGTGTGGCTCTCAAATAATAGCTTTTATTATTACCAGTCTCAGTGTCATGGTACTAAATTAAGTAAATAAATGTTTAATATTCCAAACATTATTCAAACACTTCCTAATAGCAGCAGAGTATGGTTATGAAAGGAAAAACTGAAAATTACCAACAATAACACAATAGCTGTCACTGAAATAGCTCATGCTAGCTTGCGTTTGGTTTGTGTTTCCAGTTAAGGTATCTGTCTGTGTGCTTTTTCCCTCGCAGGACAGCCGAAGGGAGAGAAGCAATAACTTTCAGGCCTTTGTGAAGATGGCACTAGAGACACTTCTGGGCTCCTGTCGCCGTAAACATGGCGGCCCCCGGGGTAGGCAGGGCTGAGGTCACTTCCCTTTTCTCCTCCCTCCGTCAGCCCCACTTCCCCTCTTACCTCACCCCACCCCCACCCCCACCCCAAGCCAATCAACAGTGCTCATCTTGTCTCGTCATCATGGAGAGGACATAAAGCCTCCTGTCTGTGTGTTCCGCGGTGTCCGGAAGATCCAAACTACAACCAACCCTCCCCCACCTACTGTGTTTTCCTATTGGCCGTTCAGGGTTATGAGATGCTGTTGAGGGGATTTTTTTTTTCGATGAACCAGTGACCTGGAAATTTGCTCACAACCCTCTTCTTGCCCAACCTCTTCATATCTGACTCCGCCCCATTTCAACGACCATATTAAGGTCCTTACCTATCATGTAAATAAAAAAAAATAGATAAATGAATAAAGAATATAGAATATTGTACAACATATTCAAGGGTCACTAAAGTTTGGTCAATGTGTGTGTTATTTTTTTAAACCAGATTTGCACTGCACTATGAAAACATGAAACTACTACTAAAACTACTTCAGGGAATTAAATGAATTTTGACAATAAGGAGATGAAAGATAGGGATAACACCCTTTAACTCCTATAAAATAACTTAACTAATATCTGACTATGGTCCAAACATAGACAATATAAATAATAGTCTGAAAGACATGCAGTCCCTCTTTTAGAGGTAGAGACTGAAAATGAAACAAATCACTTTCAAAAGCACAACTCATTCCGGTAAAGAATTTAATAAAACCATCACACCTTTTCATATATTTTCTTTGCTCACACACACGCTCACATACATAAACGCAACAGAATGAAACAGAAATGAATATATAATGGGTGGGAAAATAGTAAGAAAAGACAAAGTTAAAGGTCAAAAATGAAAGTACAAAAACAATTAGGGCAAGACTGTGTGCAGGTTATAAAGCAGAGTATAAATGACATGATGTGAGGATGGCTATCCCAGTTGGCACATACATTATACAAAGACTATCAAATTTATTTTTGTGTGTGTAAACCAGCTGTCCCATATTATATATCTTATTCAAATTTCATTTAAAAAGTTGAACCTCAGTTTATATACGTAAACATATAATCAAAGCACATTTTTAAAACCTAAACTACAGTAGTTGTACTAACCTTTCTACAACAAAGGATCAAAATGTTGACGGGACAGGAATAGTATAGGCAACCAGGGGGACTCCCTTATTTAAAGATAAGCGGGTCAGCAGAACAGGGACCCCACAAACACTTCAACTAGGGCAGATGATGGTAAAGTCTTCTACAGCTCATTCCTGTTCCTGCACCCTTTCTCTGCACATAATCCCATCATCACTTGCTTCTCATACCTGTGTTCCTTTCCAGTGGCACTCCTGGACAGCATTTCCAAAAAAAGTGTCCTTAATTATCTACCAGGGCAACCAAGAAGTAATGTGTTTGAATAATTGTGATTAATAATTTAACTTTCTAATTGTAAAAATTGTAAGTGGACACTTTTCGAAAATGCAGTCCAGAAATTGCATTGAAGGTTAATATATCTAATTTATCTAATCAACAGCATAACAGTTCAATTGATCTAAACCATACCATACTCTGATCAGAAAGCTTGGAACAAGGATAGACAAATAACAAGGGTGAGGCAAGGGTGAGGCTTTAGGAATAAGACAGAAAATCCCTGTTCTAGGACACCTGGGTTAGAGCGTGAACTACAGTATATATCTGGAAAATAAATGTGACCATGTGGATGTCTTGTTATGTTAGCGAGGACACACCAGACTGAGTTGGTGCATTCACAGCTGGTTTGCTACCATACTGGTACTGACCTGATTGCTAGTTGCAGTGTGATATGTCTGAACAATCAACTGGTAGATGTCTCTGAACAACACGCAGTTCTTGCAGTGGATGACCTGGTCTCACATTGGCTATACCAGTGTGTACAATTCAGAGCCCCAGACAGATTTTGAACTACCTGTTTTAGTCAGCTTAAAAATGGCTCTGAACGAGACAACTAGGCTTCTATTTATAGTTCCTTTGACACGGTTGAATGGAATAGCTTGGTGCTGTGTATGCCTAAGGCAGAGACGCACAACGGTGCCTCTCTCGAAAGCAGTGCTGCACTCGTTACCAATGAATCACTCAGCTGAGTAACTGTGTGAGCATTTAACCTCAGGGGCCCCACACCAATCTATATGGAAAACGTCAGCACTGTCTTTGGACCACTTGTGGCTTGGTTCTGTTCTAATCAGTCCCCTAATCTCAAAGTGTTACGAGTGGTATCAGGTCCAAGGTCAGTTCTCAATACCCTGTTATCTGGGTCAGCTCTGCTTGTTTGTAATTAGAAACATGCAAGCAAAGAAGCTGCTTGATAAGACAAAGCTTCCCACAGGAGAAGGAGGAGAGGAGAGGAGAGGAGAGTCCACCCTAGATGCTTAGCAAAGACTAGGCGAGGAATCCGGAGCCGAGGTCACTGTCTTATATTGTCTAACAGTGTTGCCAATCAAGTTCCTTCAAACATCTATTTTTTACTATCTCAGAGAATGCTGGTTTTCTTCCTATTCAAAGTGTTAAAAGTACCCTTATTATTTAAATCACACACTTAATCTTCTTCATCTGTGCAAACTGTAAACTAGGTGTCCAATATACCTTCTTGTAACAAGCACAGTAAAATACTGACAATGAATGAGAGTAATGCAAATACAAAGTATTAACTGGAGTGTAGTCTCGCTGCAGTGTTTCAGAAGGGGCACTGTATCTTCCTGGTTCATAAATGTGCAATACTGGCAAGTAAGGGTCAGGGGTTCTTCAGCAGCGTTATTGTGATTCCGTGGTTGTTGACAGGGTTGGGGGTGAGGGGTGAGGGCTGTGTCTGTGCGCGCGCGTGTCTCTATTTGCTATGTCTATGCTGCGCAGTTCAGGAGTAGTTCACAGTGCAGTCGTCACGGTCAGTGTCCCAGTAGATAGAGGGCTGCCTCTAAGACGGGATTGGACTGAAGCAGGTCTTAGCCCTGACAGGGTGTATTGCTTTCTGTTTCCTCTCTTCTCTTCTCTTCTCTTCTCTTTCTCTTCCCTGGTTTTCGTCGGTGCTTGCCTACAAACGCTGCGGGTCGTTCCTGATGTTGTGCTTTTAGAGGATCATGCGGTACAGCACCCAGCTGATGAAGGTGACCCAGTGGCTGGACCAGCTCAGTTCCGTCCACTTCCTGATGGTGTGATTGGCTATGCTATCCTGCAGCAGACAACCAACAAAGGTGGTCAGGGGGAGGTGGGATAAAGACAGAAATCATGGACAGTGTATGCTTAGTAACAAGTGAAGCCTGTGGAAGTCTTACAAACGGCAGAGGTTTCGCCACATATGGTTGATCAATGGTTAAGTTCTAAATCTATGCACTTCTGTAAACCCCAGTTTTTTTATGTCCTGATACTGTGTACAACACTGCTCTACAGTCAACCAACTGGATTTATCTCTGGGAAGAAGTAAGTCCATCAAACCATGCTATCCATGTTTTTTTACACACACTGTTTTAGAAGATTGTGAAATAAAATGAAATGTGAAATATCTACAATAGCCTGCATTGGCTGGTATGGATGGTCAATATAGTCTTATATTACAATATTTCATGAAATGTTTGGTAAAAATGACATAAAATGACAATATGAAAATCCTAGCACCACTAGTTCTATTAGTATTACTACTTTTCATTACTGGTTTACACACCTTAAGCCATCACGCATGCAAACGCAAAAAGTATAGCTTATTCCTGACCTTTATCAGGAATGAAATCTCACTTCCTTGTCTACAGCTTGCATTCTGCTAATAACTATAATAAACATGTGATAAATTGTGTCATAAATGCTGCAATATGATATTATCTTATCATGCAGAGGAGCCAGTACATCAGTAACAACATAACATAGCACATCCTAAGTACCAGACCGTGATTTGCATAGTTGCATAACTATTAAACACTGGGGGTAATCACTAGCAGAACACTGCCATGGGTTAAAAGGATTCATGAATTGCCTTAATCAGTTCCACCAAAGAGCTCAAATAAATAAATAAATAAATAAATAAATAAATAAATAAAACAAAAACTACCAAATAAATAAGTAAAGTGGAAAATGTGTTGTGCTTTGCTCTAAAGTATGTGTGTACAACTCTTTGCTGTTTAAGACATTCATGTAAGCCTAGGTCTCTTTCCTACTTTAGCATAAATCCTGAAAGTGAACCAGTGTGTATACTGTTTGTGCACTAAGTTGCCCTGCAGGGCTTATTTCTCTGTCTCTTATACCTCATCCTCCTCCACATCATCTGAGTTTGAGTCAAACACCGAACCCAGGTAAACCAGATGCAGGAGTGTCAGTCCACTGAAGACGAGGTTCATGAGGTACACCCACCAGTCCTGAGAGTAGTTTGAAGAAAGGGAAATCAAATTAAAACCAGTGGGCACGCAGCACAGTGTTGCCTTGTAAAGAAATACACAGTACTGTGTACCAAAGCCACAAAGATACTTCACCTTCTTGTGTGCATGACTGCAACCTGGCTGACATGGCCTGGACAAGATGCAGGCATTTAGGATGGTGGCTAGCCTTTTCCTCAGCGCTGCAAAAAAAAAAATCAATTCAATACCAGCATATCAGTGAATCCCTTATGAAAGGGGAAAATGGACAGTGAAAAAAAAATATTGCATGCATTGAGCACAAAATGAAAAATAAAGCCCTGTGGTCAATGAATCATCCTGTTTCTGGTGCAGCACTGCAGCATGGCAGAATGCTGCTCCGCATTCTCGTTAGGAGGCACTGAGTGCGGAGAGGAGGCGCTGGGTCTTACCATGCTCCACATACGTGATGAAGCCCAGAGATAACAGTGCAGCGCCGAGATGGAAGCTCAGACCCTGCCAGTGAGATAAACAAACAGCAGAAACAGAGATGGAAACGAGACAGATAGACAGGCTTCCTGTAGCTCAGCTGCAGCTTAACAGATTAACAGACTGCAAGCTTCTTGCACTACCCAAGACAAGGATGAACAGAGGATGAAGAAACTGATAACATGTATGTTTTACTCTGCAATTAAAGTCCATCTGGTATTTAGGAACTCACTATGGTACCCTCTTTGGGTTCTTCCAACGTAGTTGACTTGCTGTAGCAAACCGACCGGAAGTAATGTTACAATCGCGGAAGACGAGCAACTTTGAAAATGGGCGTGTCAGAATAAGGTGAATAGTTACAGTTTTTCCTCAACATCTTTTTTTTCTTTTCTTACCAGCTAAGTGTATGAAGTATGTATGCAGATGTGTGCAATATGTTTGATATGTTTTGTAATGTGTATTGTGTGTATGCTGCTAGACACCTTAGTTTCATTCGGGGTCAATAAAGTAACTCTACTCTACTACTCTACTTTAGCACATAATAATTAGAATTCATAATGAAATCACAATTAATTAATCATTAGTTCATAATTAAAATTCTCCACATACACTAATCACTGGTGCACATAATACAACAGAAATTTGGATTCTTAAATAACTCATATTCACTGATGTTATTGTTTACTTTTGAGGTATTAACTAAGCATTATATTTATGTGACGGGCTTAACAGGTTATGTAAGTGTGCAGTGATGTCTGTACACAACAGTTTGAGTCATGAACTCAAATAAAAACTAAAAAAAAACCCAGATAAAATAAGAAATTATTGGCTGCCTTTTTGCCTTATGTTGTAAATATATTGCAATAAAAAGATAATTTTCTTGGCACAATACAAAACATAAGGCAAACTCTATTCAATGCACAGATAACACAACTATAGTTGGTGGGGAACATCTAGCCTCAAGGTTTCTCAGACGCACAGCTATTTTGTTGAAGCATTACATACTGTATGTATGTTTATTAAGGCATGCAGGTTGAAATGCTTCTCTGAAGACCATTAGCATCTGTTTTATATGAATTATTAAATAGTCCATGTGCATTAAGGACAAATGGCAAGACGACCCTGTGACCTTGAGCATGGGACATTCCCATTGATAGTATAGTACGAACTGTACTCACGTGAAGCAGAGCACTAGCTGTGTATGTTATAAGGATGGCGGTGAAACTGCCGAACTTGAGAGCACTTTGAAATACGTCTGTGGGTGACAAAAGCAATAAGGAATATTAGACAAGAAGTAAAGCACAGGGAAACTGGAAATAGAAGTTTAGTATGACACCACACACCACACTACACTGGAACATGTTTTGCTGTTGCAACTCTATAAGTGATTAGTTACAGACTCTACTGAGACTTGGAAGAGCAACAAAACTACTAATTATGGATCGCCCTAGTTCCGAACGTCGCAACCAAGCCTACACAAAACCCACTGATCTCCTTCCAAGTGAGTGATCAGTTTATTCAAGGGCGTTTAGCATAGAAAATTTCTTTTTTTTTTTTCGTGCTGCTTGCCTGAGGAGATCAAGTGCTACCATATCTGACATGTCTGATTGTGCTGAAGGCAGAAAGAGAGACGAGTGAGCTGTGAACCTCACTAAACCTGCTTTATTGCAGATATGTCTCAGTCGACTCATCAGTCAAACTCACAGGTGTTGAGCCAGCGAGACATGGGCTGGTTCCAGGAGGTTACCACTTCCACCATGGACCTGGGGAACTCAACGCTGAGAGGTTTTGCCACTGTCAAGTCCCTGCGAAAAAAAAAAAAGAAATAATGCAGGTAAAGGGGGCTGTCTGCTACTTTCTTGCAGTCTCCAAACAATGTCTGCAGACTTGTAACAATGCAGCACTGACCACTTAAGGTTCTCCTTCTCTTCGGTGAAGCCAGAACCAGCCAGAGTAGCAGTGGTTTCACTGAGGTAACTCACAAAGAAGTTGCTGAAGTGAAAGGAGAGGGTATTCTCATAACCCAGCAGCCACCTAGAGAGGATGAAAGAGATAGCGTGGGCTTAGGAGATGAAAAACAAGCTGAACCAAGCTGAGCTCGGGGTAGCATGCTTAGGTATACACTTTCCTCCGGGATCAAAAAAAGCTTACCTTGCAAAAGTCCCTCTGAGAAGCAGCGAAGCAAGAAGGAGATAAATTATTAACTTCTGAGGCATAACAAACACAACTGCTTTCAGTAACTTGCATTTATTATATGCACATTTAATACACCCTTCCATATTTGCACAGACAATGGACACTAGAGAAAGGGATATAAAAGTAAGAAACATATGATATTAACTGTAGCAGCTTAAAGTCTCTTACCTGCTCTTCCGTCTCTTCTTACTTTGGGGCCATACCAAAGAAAACAAGGTAGATAGAGCAGGTGACAATGGAGAAGAAACAGAGAGAGGGTTAAAAACATGGAACCCTGAAAACCCTCTCTTCAATAACAAAGTATTAGAATCATTTGTTAATGCTACTTGGATGATCATACCTACAGAATGGTAACTGCACACTCACAAGTAGTAAGCTACAATCTAAGCCTGCGTTTGTGAGGCTGACTTCACATAACAGAGGCGTTCAGTGCTGTTTCTTAGACCCCGGCCTACACTCTGCACATATCCTGTTAGCTCCTGCTCTGAGAACACCTGCTTAAGCAGCAGAGCAATTATCACAGTAGCTCTGCTGGCTAAATGAGGCATTGAGCTAATCAACAAGGGCAGTAATGGCGTTGTCAGGTTTTCAGCACAAGGAAAGATTGGGGGAGCTGGGGTAGAATAGGAAGAAATGGTAATGGAGCTAGCTGGGTTTAAAACCTATGTTATAGAGAAACCTTCATCAAGTGGTGGATATAAACATTTCACCTTTATGAGAACCTTTCAGGTTTGATATATAGCTAGACAGTACATGGTTCAGCTTCTGTCTCATGCTTGTCAGTCCCAAGGACCATGAGGCCAAAGGCCAGTAGAGCAGTATAAGTTCTCCATGCTTACCGAAGCAGTCTGTCAGTGTAGATGGGAATGAAGTAGGGGAAGAGATAAGGAGCCACACAGTTTGAGACTACCAGGCAGAACACACTCTTTGCCCAGCTAGTAAAGGTTTTCAGGAACCACCTGAAGCTCTGCAGAGAAGGTGAAGCCACATCATTTTACAGTCAGGAAACCAAAACAGTACAATACCCAGAGAGGAGAGCTTGATTACTATTACTCGACATATAAATACACCTAACCAAGGATAAAACTACAACCTAAACATTACACACAACATCAGTGGATATGCCAACTTATGTGTGGTCAGTGGTCCTATGGGTTTCTTAATACACCAAAATCATTTCAGAGAATGGTCACAAGATCTGGTTAGATTTGATGTTGTGTCACTACAACCATGTATAAAAATGCTATAAAACTATAAACATTTGTCAGTGCACTTTCTGACAGTGTAGTTACATTCTAAGGTGTGCTATGTAATATAAAGTGTCACCCTCATCTTGAAGCACATCCCAGGCCTGCTTATGATTTTGTGGGTGGACTTACCAGCTGCCGGCTCTCAACGGCCTCCTTGTAGCTGTTGTAGCTGCTCCAGGGCCCGAAGATGACCGTACCCACAAAGTAGATGTAGCCCATGAACTCCACCGGAGAGGGGACACTCTCCACGACTCCCCGGTCAAGATCAAAGGCCAGCGAGATGGCCTTCATGGCAACCACCATCTGGGAAACTGCAGGGAATTGTTTTTTTCTTAATGTGTATATATGCTATACAATCGTTTTAGTTTTTGTAAAATTCTTAGACTCCTCTATCCTCAGTCATTGTTTTTAACGCTTTTTATCCTGTATCCTGTTTTATCAATATGTGTTGCTGTCTCTGTGTTAAAATTTGTCGTGATGTTGGCTGCTTAACACACTGCCTAAAACACCTGCCTAAAACTTTTGCACACTACTGTATCTTTTTAGCCATCCACATGTTTACTGTTAAAACACCCATGAGGCTGAAAGGACTTGATGGGCATAAGTTGTTTTTTGACAAACGTTTTAGGCAGGTGCCTTCAAACCAGCATCAATTCACCCAAAGGGGTACACACAAAGTCAGAGATTTTGCAGGACTATAGTCAGCTGTATGACCAACCAATTATACCAAATTGGTTGTACATGTGAGAAAGCCAACATCTACAGAAGATCTGTAGTTAGTTCTTCAAGATGTTTGGAACAACATAACAGCCAAGTTCCTTCAAAAACTGTATGCAAGTACACCTAGAAGAATCAATGCTCTTTTGAAGGCAAAGGGTGGTCACACCAAATATTGATTTGATTTAGATTTATCTTTTGTTCATTCAGTGCATTTTGTTGATTGATGAAAATAAATAATTAACATTTCCATTTTTGAAGGCATTCCTAGTTTACAGTATTTTTTTCACACCTGCCTAAAACTTTTGCACAGCACTGTATACGGTGAACTCTGTAAATGAGACATACTGACTTAAAAGGGACTGACCTCTCATCTTGTGCCAGGTGGTGGTGTCCATCATATGAGCCTCACTGAGGGAAACACACACACACACACACACACACACACACACACACACACACACACACACACACACACACACACACACACACACACACACACACACATAAATACATTATTAGAGACTGTACAGTTATTTTTTAATTAGGTGTGTACATGCATAAGCATTCATTAGCACAGTAGCAGCACATTGCAATGCAGCGCAGTGACAGAGGTATTAGGCCGAATACACAAATTATGTGCATGACCTTAAAAACAGTCTTTCTAATTTATCCCCTAAAGTGTTATTTGGCATTAGGTTTACCATCTTTTTCATAAGTGAAGAGTCCATTAGGGGCATTAAGGGCAGTTCTGGTCAGCAAAGAGATATTTCGGTCTTTTCACAACCTTCAGCTTAAAGAAGAGCTCATGAATAGATTTTACTGCAAATGTATGGCCAGTACTATGACAAAGTCTTAGTTCCCAAATAATGTACTGCCCTGTGCACAAGGTACCATTGCCGTCTATGCATTACTTGATTGCGTATCATCTCAGTAACACTCACGAAATTGCTAAGCCACATCATGTGGCAATGTGACCAGATCTGGCAAAATGAGTCACAGTGACCCAAAAGTCAATACTGACATTTTGATACCAGTGCAAAAACAAGACAATACACTTTTAAATGATTTCTTGTTCAGAGACACACCTTTAACAGTTGTCAAGATGGAGTCTTTCCAAATATGACACAAAACCATCTTTTTGAAACTTTCAAACTTGAGAAAATCACATTGATTTTGGACATTTTGGTACTATTTCAATCGCGCAACTGAACTTAAGATAGCTGATTTTTAACACGTTGTGAACCCTCTGTGGTATAGCTGCTACCTCTCCCGTTTCATCTGGAAGTCTGCCATATTTAAGACCCATCTCCTGGCAGCTTACCATTTCTTTCCTGTAATCACCCATGATTTAAAAGGGCCAAACGTATTCATTAATAATAAAGTCAATATAAAAAACTGTTGAGTTGGAGTAGTGCCTGGAACATGTAACTTCATTCTTGGATGGTACTCTTTGGTCAAGGGCTTAATCACTCAATTCAGGGCTCAATTCAGAAATCAAAAAATACCAAGCCACTCATCTGTTGACAAAGTATAACATTTATTAAATTATGAAATGGGCAAAAACATAGTTAAAACCAAACAATTCAAGGCGTTTCGACTAAAAGCCTTCATTAGGAAATGTGTAGTGTGACTTGTCATACCTGTCACATTACACACTTCCTGACGAAGGCTTCTAGCTGAAATGCATCAAAGTGTTTGGTTTTAACGATGCTTTTGCCTATTTACCAAATGCATTTTATACTTTTTAACAGATGAGTGCCTTGGTATTTTATGATTTCTGAACAAAGTCAATATGTTTGACCACATCACTAACGTCCCCCATATTTAGCTACTCAAATGTTGCGCTTTATAAACATGTCACATGCAAAGGCTGAGCCACGGGTCTGCGGAGGGGTCACGTTGCTCACCCCAGCAGCAGGTAGATGAGGACGGTGATGCAGAGGAAGGTCCCGCGGATGGTGGAGTGCCGGCAGAGGAAGAGGATGAGGTAGCAGAGCAGACTCAGCAGCACCACCCACACCATGTGCAGCTGGAAGAACAGGTAGAGCACGTAGAAGCCCCCGGCCACCGTGCTCAGGTGCTTCATGTAGGAGGGAAGCCCTGTCCACACGTGGCCAAAAAGACAGAAGTTACAGTCTCCATCACAAACAGCTGCTTCATGACCAACTAATGGCAGCAACCATTTTCCATAATGGGGAAATTAAGGAATACAATAAAATGGGAAGATTTAAAGAATTGATAAAGAGGAAAACTTGATTATCTTGATTCATTCAGATTAAACTGGATATGGGTGTAGACAAGGTGAGCTATTTCACATCAGAGTCTAATTTAGTTCGTTTCCAGTTTTTAAGTCCAGTGTAAGCTCAACCTACAATCAAAAATACTGTCTTTTTTCCCCTTACCAACATTCCTTCCTCACCTTAATTCCCCCCGAGGGTCCTAAAACGGACTTATTTCGTATCACCTAAAAAAAAACGCCCAGGCAATACCCACAGGCAATTCTCCTGTGCAACATGCTGTCTATAGAGTCAGGTGCCTTACCGAGTCTCCAGAGTAGGCGGCAGGCGAGGCAGATGAGCAGGAGCTGCCAGGTCTGCTCCAGGCCCTGTTGGACAGTAGGGAGCAGGCAGCCCCCCGGCAGCTCAGCAAAGAAGTCCTGGTGACTGGGTGCTGCTGGCATTGTGACACTAGAGGGCACAGACGGAAACAACAAAATAGGTGAGTGAGTGAGTTAATTAATTAATTATATTACACTTAGCTGGTGCTCTTGTTCAGAGTGACTTACAGTTATTTAGGTAGGCTACAGGGTATATTCTCTGGAGCAATGTGGGGTTAGACGCCTTGCTCAAGGACACTTCAGCAATGCATGGCTGAGGTGGATGAGGGTGCAGGAGAGCACTTATTTACTCCCCCACCACATTCTTCCTACTGGTATGGGATTCAAATCTGTGACCCTCCAATCCCAAGACCAACTGCCTATAGCTGTCCCTATTAGGCCACCGCTGCCCCTAATTAATTAATTAATTAATTAATTAATTAATTAATAATACAGGACCATGTCTCACACTGCCCCAATTTCAAGTTTCCTGTAAGGTTAATTCAACTGTGGTTGCAACTTTCAAGACTTTTCATTCTACCACATGGTGAGAACAAGAACAAACATCAAAACAGTGACATTAATCTCATGACATATTCTGTGAAGTCACATAGAGAATAATCGAATCTGACCAGTAAAGCGATATAAAAAGCCTGCTTACGTTCGCGGTTTAAGACCTCATGTAGGCTAATCGTGCAGTCGCTGGAAAGTCAATATAAAGACCATGTTCTAGCCTACAGGATAAACTGCTTTAATTCAAACTCAGCAATAAAACCTTGCCACCTTGGGGAAAGGATACACTGGCATGCCATTTTAGCTCGGGGACTCACGCCATCCTCTACACTGCAGTTGACCTATAGGTATTTTTTCTTTCTATACAGTGCATTATTTTTGCCTTCCGTTAACGTGACAAAAACGAAAAACTGATGCAACTAGGCAGTCGTTCGCTCGAGTTTGCTGGATTGTGGTCTATTAATCGGATCTGACTGAACCAAGCAGCATCACTCTTTCGGCTGTTCTACACTCCGGGTCACCGGCTGATGCCAACCGCAGCACAGATGATATCGTGCTGTGGTCCAATGGAATGTACTCACGCCTGAAATGAGTATTTGGAGTACAGCTGTTGTCTTCACTTGAACAGGGAGGCTGAATTCCGATCAGTGGGCGTTTGGTCTCCCCTTCGCTTCATGGGCAATGTGTGGGATGTGGATGATGCTGAAAATGTGGCTGAATCCTATTGTTGCCATCAGCGACGACGACAGCTGACTCCGACTGCCCGTCATGCAGTGGGCAACTGAATGGAGACCACGTAGGCCAATCACTTCAGCAGCTTGTAAGAAATCAGCCAATGAAAACGCACTGACTGAAAAAAATGAGGGCATTGATCAGCCTCTTGTAACACTGCTACAAAAAGATGCGTCTGGTGAATCCTATTGCAGATTAATTCAAAAGAATCGGCAGGGCTGCAGCAAATCATACAGCAGTGTAGTGTGTTCTGTGTCCAGTAATTCCAAACATGCCTGTATTTATTTGCATTCATGCATCAATTTAAACATGTCGAACACCACTGGGACAAATCAAACATTTCCCAGCAAAAACTATAATTGAAGGTCTAGTTCACTAGCCTACTTACACTTCATGTAAAAACATTTTAAGACACTGTGTATATTAATTTTGTGTGTTAATAGAGTAATGCCCAAGGCTTTTTCACAGTAATGTACAGACATCCCAACCTCCACTATCGATATGGGGGAGACTCCCGGAACTTCCGGGAGACTTGGGATGTCTGACTGTATATCAGTTGTGGACATGGATTTCAATATACAATAGGTGTGAATATAATCATAATAAAAATACACTATTAAGCATTAGTTATTTGACTTAATTTTATTAGTGGGAAAGGCTGGCTACATGTGTGGGCTATGGCTAAATAATTGTTTAATGTGTAACATCCCCAAAACAGAATTCCCAAAAAAATAAAAATAAACAAGACTTCTCATATTTTTCAGTTTGACAGTATTCCATGGGAAAAATATACAAAAGGAAAAAACAAGACCTTCAGTAGGTATACAATTTGTGAAAAAGCTCAGAAAAACAGAACTCGTTTGACAACATTCTAATATCTTGACAAATGTATTGAGGTAGGTCATGGGTAATCCATATTCTATGGAACATCTGTATCATAGAGGAATCATTACAGCACACTCAATTTAATTAAAGAGATCACTGTAGTATTTTGTTTCTTAATGTTTTAAAATGAGAGCCATTAGAGAAATGACCATGTGAGCCCTTCTACAAGGCTGGACAAAACAGACAAAAACTACAATCAATGTCCTGCTGAAGAGAGCCTGGAATGCCGATGCGTAATAGTGTTCTATGCACGCTGTAGGACCACCTCACTCCAGTCTCAAGGCACTGTGGGAATTTGAGTTCAAATGAAAAGCCATACTTGTGTGCAGTACAACCAAATACGCTGCTCACTTACCCCCACAATTTCCGATAAACCAGCAGCAATTCATGGTGATAGTGATACTAATACCATTCATTCAAACAGTGAAAATAGCATAGCAACGAAGAATTCCAATCATAAAACTAGAAGAGAGCAGATTATAGCCTTGATACAAACATTTTCATTACATGCTTGACCTAACTACCTTTTGCTGACATTCTGTTATTACAAAGCAAAAAAAGCTGGTTTTAGGTTTCAACTTTCCGACAATTCCCTGAAGCTCAGGTGCAGCTAGGGTCTGAACTGCAGCCGGATTACAGCACCACCTCGATATCGTAGGCAACCCTCTTCACATTGTACGGCCTCTTGTGAACCACGCTCCTCCTGTACTCGGGAATCTCCATGTCACGGTGTAGCTCGGCATCAAACCTTTGCTTCCTGGGTGGGGTGGAGAGAGGCTGCGCGGCAATGGTCCTGCTGACATCAAACAAGGAGTACTTCATCTTCTTCTTCCTTTTCTTCTCTGGGAATATCGGAGTCATCCTCACCATGCTGCTGGAGGAAGGCAGGTCATCAGCCGGCGGGATCTGATACTCCACCGAGATGGGGACAGGCAGGGGTGCGGGCTGGGGTGGAGGCAGGGGTGCTGGCCTTGGCTTGTTGGTGACGAGAGGCGGGTCGGTGACTAGGGGTGTGCAAAAATATCGTTATCGCAATATATCATGACACTAAGTTTCACAATATACTATATAGATTTCTGACTCCAAAAAATTAAAAACATGCTTCAAACTTATATTACAGCTCTGGTGAGTTCAGTAACTTTGATTTATGTTGATTTAATTCAGTTTTTTGATAAAATGAAAGACTATCCAGATCGTAAAATAGCAACTGATAATTCAGCTGTATTTTTACATTTTCACTGAACTGTGTGGAATATCGCAATATATTGCAATATACCCAGTATCGCAATATATCGTGACAGAATTGTATCATGGCAAATGTATCGTATTGTAAAGTCCTTGCCAATACCCACCCCTAGTGGAGATGATAGGGGGCACGGTGGCAGGCAGCCGGAGGTTCTCGAGCTTGTACTCGTGATCCTGGCAGAAGAGGACGCCGCACTGCTGGCAGCGGTACATCTCCTCCTTCTCGTGGATGGTCATGTGGCGCTTGAGGTTGTGGTGCGTGGTGAAGGAGCGGTCGCAGCGCTCGCATGGGAACGGACGCTCGCCAGTGTGCACGCGCTGGTGCTCGTGGTGATGGCTGCGGCTGAGGAAACGCTTGCCACAGATGCCGCACTGGTAAGGGCGGTCGCGGTCGTGGAACTGTCGGTGCTTGGCCAGCTGCACAATGGTGTAGAAGGTCTCGCCGCACACATCACATGCGTACTCGCCAGTGTAGCGTAACCGTGGAACCGCATCTGGCTGATTGGTTGATGCCTGATCATCTAATTGCTCGTCTTCCTCAGGCTTAGAGTCGCCCAGCTCAGATGCTGACAGGGCAGCGTCATGGTGCAAATTCCACAGGTCCTCCTCCGTAACCTCTTCAGTGTGAAACACATCCAGCTCATCCATGACTACTCAGTGATGGTGCAGCCTGTGAGATATAACAGAATACATGTATCACAAGTGTGAGCTGGGAAGAAGAGGAATCTCTCTACTGTGTGGTTGTGCAAGGATAGGCGTGCCAGTATCTTGTGCTGTAGTGTGTCAGAGATCAAGGGTTTAACTGGTAATATCCTACCCTACGTCACTGAACGTCAATAATAGCACATACCCTTAAAAAGGATACATAATGCTACATATGCACCCCAATAAAGAGGCCACTTTATTCGATTGGTGATTCGGTTCAGCTACTGCTAACATGTATTTGCTCAGTTAACTACAGCAAAACCTCAAAATGTAACCTGGAGATACACACCCAACAAATCTCTTCAAGCAATTAAAAAAGACCAACTAAAACGGAATGTTCTTTTTATTTCTCATTACAAAAACAACATTCCTAGGCTACTGGGCACAGAAAACCGGACTTTTACCGACGTGCACAATACCACACATAGAAGCCTTTCCAATAACAGAGACTATAGCATATGTAAGCAATGTGTCCTATTGCAAAATATCAAACATTATGCCATTTTTTTAAAAACTGCATTTTACGCGCCTCCATAAGGGGAGGTTAGGTCAACTCCCTAACTACGTTAACTCTGTTGAATGAACAACTTTTCAAGCCAACCACAGCCCACTTTTTATATAAATATAAAAAAAAGAAAAACATCGCATCAACTCCTGTCACACAATATTCAAGTTTTACATCCACATCGTTTTACATCCACAGAATGCTACAATTTGGAAGAATTGCCGTTAGCTTCCTTGCTGGTTGATCTCACAATTCATCCACGCTAACATCTCAGCAAAAACTTTTCCTAAGAATGCACTGAGAGCATTTCTAGATTCAGGCTCACTATACTTACAAATTATAATCCAGTTTGCAGGTCAAGCACGGCCACTCGTTTAGGGATGCGTATGCACGGGTGTACAACACCTTGGCAAGACGAAGAAAAACTATACAATGTTTGAGAAACGTTGCAGTTAGCCAAAAATGCTAATATCACAACAATTACGTTAGCTCAGTGACTTGTTGGCTAAGGGCCAACGCGCGTTTTCTTTTGCAGTCACGCCTGTGACGTAAGGCACCCAAAAGTGACCTTTCAAACTGCAACAAATTTCTTTACAAATTACCTCTGATGAATATCAGCAAAGCGTGACGACTCAATCTCCTTATTTTTATTTTAATAACACACATCGGCACTTGCTTGCCATGTAAGTTTGGGGATAAAAGCCAAACTTCCGGACTAACAAAAGTTGTGCTCTTTGATAAGAGCCCCTGTTCCAAGCTTTCCACGCCCAAGGTTCCTTGTGGGACACGTTCCCACCCCAAAAAAAGATGGATTAGTGTGTATGATTACCTACATTCAGATAGGTTACATTGAACCATCAGGTTTCAAATTTTCAACACCATCCTTCACCACTGACTGTGTACATCAATTCTATTCACGGTAAATTCTTAAAATAAATTATATCTTACTACTGGATCTTGTACAATTTGGTATAAGCATATTTCTGCCCTATAAAGCAAATTTGGAATTCACTTTTTTTCCCACAGTTCACAAGTTTAGTATTTTGCTCTTCAATTTGATATATTTATAGGGCTCCTGATTAATATTTCCTGAGATATTTGCATTTTTTTAGTTTCAGTATGAAAAACATCTAAATACCATGAGGGCATGTACACTGCCCTACAAAGCAAAAACGCAGTATCTGCAAAAAGTAAAACTGAGAAAAAGGCCATTTTGTGTTTTTCTTTTGCCAAACCTAAACATCAACGTTGATAATAAAGGTGCTTTCTTCTAAATACCACGAGGGCATGAACATGCAAAACAACTCCCTCATAAAAGACAGAAAATTACAGTTGAAGTTGAAGCTAAAGTTGCAATACCATACCATACAAGCCCGTAGGCTACTGTTTTATTGTAATACTCATACATTTTTGCAGATACTGCTTTTGCTTTGGAGTGCACATGTTAATGTCACTTTACCCACCAGGTGTCGCTTGTGTGCTTTGTGCCTTTACAGTAGTCAGCAACCCCTGTTTACAGGCATAGGCCACATATGCCACATATGCCATAGACTCCACGAGAAACTAACCACGCAAATAAGATCAATAAAATTAAACCAGTAGTCAAGTCGCATCAAACCTCCCTTTGTTTGACTTCTAATCAGATCATTTCTGCAGCTGTCTGTATGGCTGCCTGCTTGCTGTTGCTCTGATTGTAGAAGCCATTGGTAGATGCCATCGATGTTTATCTATGGGTTTCTTCACTCAAACTAGCCTGCTCTGACCCCATCAGATTCAAAGCAGCACTTAGCTTTGCATTTGGCCAGGTAATTTCAGTTACAGCAAATCCTTAATTATTTGTGACTTTATTACAAAGATCTTTGAACATGAATATATACAATCAATTTGTTATTACTTATTTACTTATTATTACTGAGCTCATACATGTGAATGGAAAATTGATTTATTATTTTAATAACCAACCTAAACAGATGATACAATGTGGCTTTAATGTGTTTTAGTAATGTAATCAATGTCAATGTACAAGTAAAAGATTATGATGATGCATGTGGAAGTTTGTGAGCAAAGTTACAGGATTTTACAGGGTGTGCATTAAATACTATACGTGATCATCAGAAAAAGTGGAAGCTCTGTTTTAAAACTGGCATCAACTGCAAGTATAAATAAAAACAGCAATCAGAGAGACGAAGAGTTGTAAATATTCATGTGAAGTAAAGCAAATTAAACCAGAGCAATGTACAAGATTAAAGTAGTATAACAGTCATGTCAGTCATGGCATAACATGTGACACAAGAAAATTAAAATTTATACCAGGAGACACATTCATGGCTACTTTCACCATTAATCTCCAGTCCTTTGTCCTTTGTAACATAATGTCCAATAAAATGAGAATGGTGGTCTTGAGAAGATTTTGTGTTTTACTGTGTGTGTGCATATGTGCCTGCATGTGTGTTTTAAATGTGTTTTAATTTTCAGCCTGCTATCCTTAGTCCGGTGTCTATACTGTGATTCTCAGGCTCTTCTGGGTGGTCTGGCCTCTTCCTCTGAACCTCCACCTCACTGAGATCACAACACAGATCATCACCAGCAGCCCAAAGCCCACCAGTGACACATACACTCTGTAGAACATGGAGTCAACACCAAAAGGATCCCTGTAAATCAGGTGAATTCTCTGTTCCAAGCAAAGTATGCTCTTCTGCGATGGAATCTCTTTCCACCCACGACACCTGTACACCCCACTGTCCTGAGGAGTGAGAGCTGACACGACGAGAGAGTCACTCTGAGAGACGTTCACCCTGCCCCTCAGGTCCTCGTGAATGTACTCTAAACCGGGCTGATGCTTTTTCACAATCAGACCCTCCAACTCTAGGTCTCTCTGGCGATACCACTCGGAGACCCATAGGCCATCACATCTGAGGGCAGCGGCGATGCCTGCTGAATACGTCAGCTGTGTTGCATTTAGCTCGGAGCAAACACGGATCACGTGCGGGAGGCTTTCCTGAGGATGACTCTCTGAAGAGTAGCAGTATATCCCATCATGCTCTGGGCTGGCTGATGGGATGACCAGAGAGTAGTTGCTCATGTCCACATACATGTCTGTGTCTTCCTGTTCAGGGGTCATGTTAAAAGGTAGTCTCCACTGAATTTCCTCTGAACTTTTTTGACGATACCAGTGCACAGGGCCTGTCATAAGAGGATGAACCGCAAGGGTGAATCGGTCTCTTTCCTTCAGTAAGTGGATGGATGAACCCACAGACAGAAATGTATGAACACGATTCCACTCCCTCTCACTGTACAGCTGGCATTGGCCTCCTTTCCAAAGCAGGATGTGGTGACAGTCTTCACCTCCATGGCCTGACATATTGGAGATGTGTATTGTGGAACCGTTGCTTATCAAGTTAGTTGTATACTTCATGTCATGAGGGAGGATTTCGAAAGACTGCTCTGTGTCCAGGATCGTCTGCCTTTCAGTTCCAGAACAGGAGGTATGGGTATCTCTGTAGATCTGCAAAATGTCACCCCGACTTTGGTTTACTTTGTTTATAGTCCATTCTATGGTACCATTAACCTCTTCTTTTCTAACTTTCATCTTTCCTATGCACACAGTCAGGCCATAAAATATCTTTTGCATTAATGTTCCTTCACCCCAGATCTCAATCCTATACTCATCGCTGTCGGACACAGAGAGGTACCTCAGTTCAAAATATGGAGATTTCCATGAAGTGAAGGAGACGCTTACTCTGTCAGACTGCTTTGAGTCAGAGTATGACTGTGACGGATCAGATGAATTCTTCAGTAAAGCGGAGGCATTTTCACTCCCTTTGTAGAGAAGGTAATGAAATTTGTTTGAGCGCACACTAACACGGAATGTTGCGTTTCCCCCTTTGTATCCAAACATGTCAGGCTCCCGGTAGTAGGAATGGACGCAGGATAGGAGCAGAGGCAACAGCGTGACTTTGCTGAGCCTATCCATTCTGCTTCTGTGCCTCTCTGCTATGAAACATCTTTATGGCATGCTTTATCAAAAACATCTGCAAACACACACACACGCACACACACAGGCACAAACACACACACATGCACACGCACACACACACGCACGCACGCACAAACACACACACACACACACAAACACACACACACGCACACGCACACACACACGCACGCACGCACAAACAAACACACACACACACACATACACACACACACACTTCCTGCGGCATGTGCATCACTGTGCACATAGATGTCCACAGGAAGATAACCTCAAAGCGGGGGGGGGGGGGGGGGGGGGGGGGGGGGTATGAAAGGTGGGATTTCCTGAGGTTGTCAGGTTTATCATTTACTGTAAAGTATGTGGTGAATTTTGGAACAGAATGAAAGGACAGAACATGATTTCGACACAATTCTGAACATTTGATGCTATAATAGTCAAAGAGTACTTATAACTAAGCATGGTCTGCAATTAGGGTGAACATTGAAAACAATGGCAGTTGTTAGACACACTGCACTTATTGCACACACTTAGCAGATTTTACAAAAATTAAAATACTTCAGCTAAACACATACACTTGGTTATTTTTTAAAGAAAGCTTCACCATTCTGTTACTGTACACACAAGTCACACAAACCTATTTTGTTTAAAAACACAATAACACTATTTTTAATGTGTTTGATTGCAGTGCATCATTTTAGTCTGTAACTGTGTCTAAATGAGTGTAAATGACACAAAAACCAAACTGGGAAACATAAAAGTAGTTCGGTTTGTCTTAAGTAGACTATACATCTATGCTATTTTACTTTCTTCTGATGGCTGTCCGTGGTATTTTTAACAGTCACTCTGCTAGACATAACATGTGAGTCTGGCCCTGGCATGGCCCACGTTCAACATAGAGATTTGTTCCTATAAAACCCAGTCCCTGGAGAAGAGGGGTCCTCTCAGTTCTACTTGCTACCTCATTTCATTGTCAGAGCAGCTAAACCACCGCACACGCTCGAACACAAGCAGGCATGCACACACACACCCACACACACAAACACGCATGCACGTGCAAGCACACACACACAGGCATGCATGCACGTGCACGCACACACACACACACACACACACAGACACACACACACACACACACACACACACACACACACACACACACACACACACACACACACACACACACACACACACAGTCTATTTATGTACATGCCTGTGTAGATGCATGTCCCTATAGCCAAGTTTGACTGGTGGTAGTTACTCATACAGCATCTGTGTTACATACTATCTTTCTGGGCGAAGGTACTAATTCTGACCAAGATAATGCGCCCAGTTATCCTACTTGTCTATCTTAACATGTGCAGTTCCTGAGAAACTAGCTGTAAATATGCTGTTATGATAACACTTGCAATTAGTAATGGATTAACTAAAAGCAATGAATAGATTCAGTGATTAATAGTATTAAAGGTGACATTCATACCAGCCAAAAGCAGTCAAAAATAGCAATATCATCACAACATCCTGTAGTCGAAGAACTGCTTGCAATGGTGCAGAGTGGCATCACACCTTTGCTTTTTGGATGGGGGAGCAACAGGCAGCGCAGCGATGTTCCTGCTGACATGAAGCAAGGAGAACTTCTGTGTCTTCTTCTCTTTTGGCATCTGCATCACCCTCATCACGCTGCTGGAGGAAGGCAGGTCGTCAGCCAGTGGGGCCTGGTGCTTGGCCGAGACTCCAGTGTGTGTGGGTGAGAGGGACTGCTGGGTCACGCCAGGGGGCACCGGTATGTGCGTAGGTAAGTTGTGCTGCTGGGTGACGGTGTGGGGCACAGTGGTGGTGGGGACCAAGGGCTTTTGGAGGTCGTACTTGTGCTTTGGGCAGAAGAAGACGCCGCACTCCTGGCAGCAATGCCGGTCCTCCTTCTGGTGGATGGCCATGTGACGCCGGAGACTGAAAGCAGAAGACAGGAGGCGGTCACAGCGCTCGCACGGAAACAGCTGCTTCACCTTCAGTCTGCTGTGCACCACCTGATGTACCTTGAGATGGCTGAATTCCTTAAAGCGCCAGCCACAAAAGCCACACTGGTAGGGTCGGCTGGAGTCGTGGACTCGCATGTGCTCGGCAAGCCTCACAAGGGACAAGAAGCACTTACCACACCCATCACATATGTACTTGCTAGAGAAGCATGAACGCCACACCACCTTACACATAAAAGGGGGTGGCAATGTGCTCTCAAACTCCTCTTTACTGGTAAGCGACTCCTCATCCATGACAACCGATGACAACACAGTACGTGTAGCCTGTGGCCTGCAAGATATGACAGAATACACTCATCATACTGTGTGCTGGGCAGTAAGTGGGATTTCTTTACTGTGTAGTCTTGTAGCCTAAGGCTAGGCAGGGCATTATGTTGGGCACTAGTGTTCAGGGTCATTGAATATCAATAGTATAGCCAACACTAAAAAAAGCATATCAGGCAACTGCAAGATATGGAGATAATTAAACTATATTGATGATTCATATTGATAGGCCTATTAGCTAATTAGCTAAAACGTTTCTGTTTACATTAACTCAGGTACCAACAAGTGAACTTTTACTATTTTTTTTCTTTCGCTAACTAGCTAGTTAATCTAGCATAAAGCAGATAGGGACAGAACGCTACCTTAGCACAATGCGCACAAATTCACTTTTTCACTGTTGAAGACATCAACACAGTATGGTTTTCTTTGACAAAAGCTCATATGTCTTGTTTTCCAAGGCTACTATGGGATAAACACTTCCCATTGGAACTTGGAATGAATTTGGAATGAAAGAAACACTTCCCATCCCAGGAAATCAAGTTTTTCAGTAGGCTAACTTTTCCAGTATGAGTGATTAGAGTGAGTGAGGGTTAGTGAGAGTTTTCCGATAATTTAGGCTACATGGCTACACTAGTTTTAAAGACTTGAAATTTATTTATAGCATTTATAGCATTTTCGTCCTCATAAAGGGTTTTAGTGGCCTTTAAACTCATGTGCGAAAGAGCCACTGGGGTTATTTTATACAGGTGATTTGAAACATGTCGTTATTGCCACTAGGTGTCACTCTGTCTTCTTATACGTCAGAACCGAATTTATGGTCTGCTTGTTCCTAGAAAGCACAGCTGGTTGAACACAGTTCCCAGCATTTCCCTGTAATTCTTCTTCTTCGCATCATTACATTACATTACACTTAACACACGCTTTTATCCAAAGCGACTTACCATAGAGGAAACAAATCAAGCTACAGTTTTGCCGAGAAGAACAGTTAACAAGAGCGTACCACAGTAAGTGCAGAAAGACAGGATTCTTATGGAGGTTAAGAGGCTGGTGTTGTTAACCCAAGCATAACACACGAGATGGCAGCGAGTTGATGAGAAAGAGAAACACACATATCATCGCAAATATCTTCCACAACCCATATGGAAAAATTACAGGTCCCAGGAACTGTTTACAATGTGTCCGCTGCACAGTGATTTTGTGAAAATGCACATCCAGCAGCAGGTAAAACTCAGGCTTTTGGTTGGACCTAGTCACAGGTCTGGCCCTAACCCAGCCCACATTCAACATAGAGCTTTGTTCCGGTGAAACCCAGTCCCTGGAGGAAAGGGCTCCTCTCAGTTCTACTTGCTACCTTATTTCATGGCCAGAGAAGCTAAAGTGCCGCATGAAATTGGAAGGAATTCCAGACCTCAATGCAACAAAAGGCCTGCTTGGCAGTGCTCACCCTTTCCTCTCTATTCCCATCAGACACACACTTGACACACACACACACATACAGTACACACGCACGCACACATACGCACACACACGTACACACATATACACAGACATTACATTACATTACATTACACTTAGCAGATGCTTTTATCCAAAGCAACTTACAAAAGGAGAACGTAATAAGCTAACAGATGTGTGGAGAACATCAAAGCCACCTAAAGAGATGGTTAGTAGAGATTAGTTTTGTTAGGAAGGGAAGCAGTCTCAGAAAAGAAGGGTTTTCACAAGCTTTTTGAAGGTCGAGAGGAGTGATGTTGCTGCTGTTGTACCGACTGGTTTCACAACAGTACAGTCGTTTCTGACAAACAATAACTGATAGGCGTACAGTGAACTTTTACTATTTTTTTCCTTTCGCTAACTAGCTAGTTAATCTAGCATAAAGCAGATAGGGACAGAACCTAGCACAACGCGCACAAATTCACTTTTTCACTGTTGAAGACATCAACACAGTATGGTTTCTTTGACAAAAGCTCATATGTCTTGTTTTCCAAGGCTACTATGGAATAAACACTTCCCATTGGAACTTGGAATGAATTTGGAATGAAACACTTCCCATCCCAGAAAATCGAGTTTTTCAGTAACTTTTCCAGTATGAGTGATTAGAGTGAGTGAGGGTTAGTGAGAGTTTTCCGATAATTTAGGCTACATGGCTACACTAGTTTTAAAGACTTGAAATTTATTTATAGCATTTATAGCATTTTCGTCCTCATAAAGGGTTTTAGTGGCCTTTAAACTCATGTGCGAAAGAGCCACTGGGGTTATTTTATACAGGTGATTTGAAACATGTCGTCATTGCCACTAGGTGTCACTCTGTCTTCTTATACGTCAGAACCGAATTTATGGTCTGCTTGTTCCTAGAAAGCACAGCTGGTTGAACACAGTTCCCAGCATTTCCCTGTAATTCTTCTTCTTCGCATCATTACATTACATTACACTTAACACACGCTTTTATCCAAAGCGACTTACCATAGAGGAAACAAATCAAGCTACAGTTTTGCCGAGAAGAACAGTTAACAAGAGCGTACCACAGTAAGTGCAGAAAGACATGATTCTTATGGAGGTTAAGAGGCTGGTGTTGTTAACACAAGCATAACACACGAGATGGCAGCGAGTTGATGAGAAAGAGAAACACACATATCATCGCAAATATCTTCCACAACCCATGTGGAAAAATTACAGGTCCCAGGAACTGTTTACAATGTGTCCGCTGCCCAGTGATTTTGTGAAAATGCACATCCAGCAGCAGGTAAAACTCAGGCTTTTGGTTGGACCTAGTCACAGGTCTGGCCCTAACCCAGCCCACATTCAACATTCAACAGCTTTGTTCCGGTGAAACCCAGTCCCTGGAGTAAAGGGCTCCTCTCAGTTCTACTTGCTACCTTATTTCACGGCCAGAGAAGCTAAAGTGCCGCATGAAATTGGAAGGAATTCCAGACCTCAATGCAACAAAAGGCCTGCTTGGCAGTGCTCACCCTTTCCTCTCTATTCCCAGACACACACTTGACTCACACACACACGCACACACGCACACACACACACATACACAGACACACTTGACTCGAGCACACACGCACACACAAACACACACACACACACACACACACTCACACATACACACACATACGCACACACACGCACACACATATACACAGACATTACATTACATTACACTTAGCAGATGCTTTTATCCAAACGACTTACAAAAGGAGAACATAATAAGCTAACAGATGTGTGGAGAACATCAAAGCCACCTATGTAAAGAGATGGTTAGTAGAGATTAGTTTTGTTAGGAAGGGAAGCAGTCTCAGAAAAGAAGGGTTTTCACAAGCTTTTTGAAGGTCAAGAGGGATGTTGCTGCTGTTGTACCGACTGGTAGGTTGTTCCACCATTGAGGGACAATGACAGAGAAAAGTTTGGAGTGACCTTGCTTTGTGTTAGGAGAGGGTACGGTCAGATGGTTCGTATTAGAGGATCGCAATGCTCTGGATGGAATGTAAGCTTTTAGTATGACGTTGCTGGAGGTGGTGTTCCTTCATCCATGCGGACAGTTCAGAGAGACAGGCGGAGATGCGTGCAGAAACCGTGGTGTCATCTGGTCGGAACGACAGGTACAGCTGTGTGTCATCAGTATAGCAATGACAGGAGAAGCCGTGTGAGCAGATGACATGGCCCAGCGAGGTGGTGTAGATGCCGAACAGACACACTTGACTCGAGCACGCACGCACACACACACACACACACACATACACACACACACACACAGCTCCTGTGGTGTGCACAGGAAGATAAGCTCATATGAGCGGAAGGTGATGAAAGTTGTGTTTGCTTGAGGTTGTCAGATGTATCCTTTAACGTCAAAGTTTAACCACAGTGGCGTGGATTAAGTCCCTTCATCAACTGCAAAGTTCCCATCTCGATTCAAATAGGTCTTATGTGGTAAATTTGGGAACAGCATGAAAGGACAGAAGATGGTTTTGATAAAATTCTGAACGTTTGAAGATATAATGATCAAAGGGTACTCATGACTCATGCACTGCATCATTTTAGTCTGCAACTGTGCCTAAATGAGTGTAATTGATGCAAAAAAAAAAAAAAAAAAAACAGAACCGTGGAAAACAGAAAAGTGGCTCAGTTTGTCCTAAATAAACAACAAACACACCCAATCTATTTCTGTGGATGTCTGTGTATAATGCACGTAAATCTGATTAAATCATACAGAAAACCTATTTGGCATCTCAACATGCTACCTCTCTCAGCAAGAGTAGATAGCTCTTAACCCTTAACCTGGTTAATGTTTTCGTCATGCAGTCATGCATAGACCTAAAGGTGGGGACAGCAACGATGAACTGAATTCTAACTGTTATCAACAATAATGACTCAGAATGCCAAGGAACATGATTACATTTGCAGTCTCGGGTAGAATTTATGACTACAGTGAGTCTTCAGGCCTGCTGCCATCTTCGTCCTCAACTGCTGTTTGGTCTGAATCAGATGTGGCTCTGACCCAGTCTTCACTGGTACCAAATAAAGCCCAGCAGGTCCGGTTCTAGCATTGCTGGCTCTCTCTGCTGCTCCTCAGCCCTTCAGCACAAGAAGCACGGAGGCCAGATGCACTATGTTTGTGATGAGAAAGGCTCAGTCATGCTGGGCCTGAGCCTCTGACTGAAATTGCTATACTCTTAAATCCACACTTTTTGCTCGCTTCAAGGCTTCCTGGGAGACCTGTGGCTAAAAAAAGGCGGGCTCAGTTGGAGCTGGGCTCCTTCCAAGAACATGTCTAACCAAGCCTCACTGAAATGTTACTATTTTTGCGCAGTAAAAAAGACTATGTGACAGTAGCCTGGCATTAAGAGCTGGGTTAATCAACTGACATATTCCTTTTTGTTTTCAGGCATAAAGGCAGCCTCTGGATTTCTCCTCTCACTTTTGCAAGTCAGTTGTTTCAACTGTATCTATTTTGGTATTTAGGTGAAACTTTAAAACACGGAGAGGAAAAAAACAACCCAGGACAAAAAACTAACAAAAACATGGAAATGGAAAAGCCCATTGGAGCTAAATGATGTTAAACTATCTTTCTTTGGCTGGTCATTTCAGTGGTGTTATACAACAGCACAGCATATAAAGCAGCACTGAAGGACAAAGTAATTACTTTGAGTAAATTAATCTAGAATGAATTTGTCAATGCATACAAATTGCACAGCTTTCTTTGTGTGAGTATGGGTATGTGAGCGTGTACGTGTGTTTGCCTCCATACATACATGTGTTGCCTGTGTGCATGTGCATTTGTCTGTGGGAATTTCTCTCTGTCTCTCTGTCACTCTCTCTCTCTCTCTCTCTCTCTCTCTCTCTCTCTCTCTCTCTCTCTCTCTCTCTATCTCTCTCTCCCTTTCTCTCTCTCTCTCTATCTCTCTCTTTCTGTGTGTGTGTGTGTGTGTATTTGGGCATGCACGTGTGTGTGGTGTGTGTGTATGTGTATGTGTATGTGTATGTGTATGTGTATGTGTATGTGTATGTGTATGTGTGTGTGTTTGTGTGTGTGTGTGTGTGTGTGTGTGTGTGTGTGTGTGTGTGTGTGTGTGTGTGTGTGTGTGTGTGAGCATCTGTGTATGGTCCTGAGAGGCATTTTGGTTTCCTCCTTTTCCTATCCCAGGAGAAACAAGTTGGCACTGTTGCTCGCCCCCCCTTTCCCTCTTCCTCCCATTCCATCCAACACCCCCTCGCTCCACTAGCCCTCTCCCCCTCTCCTCTTCTCTCAAGGTGACACACTTCCATCTGCCCCCTCTCTCTTCTTCTCTCCCTCTCTCCCTCTCTCTCTCTCTGCTTCTTCACTTCCTCTCGCCCTATCTCTCTGTTTCTCTCTGTTCATTTTTCTCTCCTCTCTTTTTCTCTCTTCTTTCTCCCCCTCTCTGTCTTTCTTTCCTCCCTGTCTGTTTTCATCCCTTGTTTCTCCAGGCTGTTGCCTCTGGTATGACAGTTTATGCCAGCCTTTTTAACTCAAGTTTTTGCTTTAAAGCAATATTCTTACTCCTGAATAGTTCTTATTATCCTAATTTACTGGTATCTCAAAAATGCCTATGATCCATGTCCACTGGATATATTTCCTTTCCTCTTTGCTCCAGTTACCTGGTTTCTTCTCTCTCTCTCTCTTTATCTTTCTCCCTTTCTCTCTCTATCCCCCCCCCCCCCCCCCCCTTTCTCTCTGTCCCCTCAGTGTGTTGTCCGTGTGTCATGATGGATAATCTGTCGTCTGGTGGCATGCGGGGGTGGTTGTAGGGATGGATGACTACCCATCCATGCCTAGCGGAGCCCTAAGCCCTACCCATGGTGTCCCCAGGAACACACTACAAAATAGCATCACACATACCAGGCTGTGTGTTCCTATTCAAACTGACTTCAGATAAATGTTTCTCTGTGTGCGTATTTAAATTGGTCTGTGTGTGTTTGTGTGTGTATGAGTATGTGTTTCCAGTACACTTTGCTATCATGTGTCCTATCAAGTGTGTGTGTTTGTTTTTGTTATGGGTGTATGTGTGTTCGTGTGTTGAGTGTGTGTGTGTGTATGTGCGGATATGTGCGTGTGTGGATGTGTTGGTGTGTGTGGGTGTGTGCATGTGTGTTAGTGTGTGTGTGCACTTATGTGTGCGTAGGTGTCTGCACGCAAACAGTAAACCCATTTTATGTGAGGACCCTAGAGCCAGCCAGAGGTGTGTTTTGTTAAACGACGCCGTCGGATTGCAGAGATAGCGGACGTGAATACAGCCATACCACTCTCTTCCCCCTTGGGTCTGTTCCCAATCTTCCTCCTCTCCTCTCCTCTCCTCCCCTCTTCTCTTCTCTTCTCTCCTCCTGCCCCCTCTCCTCTCCTCTCATCTCCTCTCCTGTCCTCTCCTCTCCTCTTTCTCCCCTCCTCTCTTTTCCTCTCCTCTCCTCTCCTTTCCCACCCCCATCCCTCCACACACATTATTCATTTAATTACACTCTTCCCCCCATCTCCCCACCTCCCTTACAGCTTCAGGGCTAAAAATGAGAGATGCTGACAGAGAGAGGGAAGAAAAAAGAGAGATAGATGTGAGGGATATAAAAAAGAAAAGGAGAAGAGAATGAAATGCTTATTCTCTGTATTTTCTTTATGGGTAACAAAAAACACATTAATTGCCTTTCATCTAATAGATACCAAATAAATGTGATGTTATGCGGCACTATTCACACAGCTGTGATTATTATGCAAGGAAGCATTTTTAATCCTGATCTCCTCCGGTTAGGACTGGGCGTGGCGTGATTGCAGCAAATTTATAGCAGCTGCACATTGAGGCCATATATTAATAATAATAATCATAATAATCATAATAATAATAATTACACATTTTATTTGTATTGCACTTTACATTCATATGATGTCAAAGAGCGTACAGGATTAAAAAAGACAAAAGGGAAAGTATATCCATTTAAAATGGACCAGAAATACACTAAAACAAACCGAAACTGGGATTTAATAAGAGAGGAGAAACTGGGAACCGAAATTTAAAAAGTTTTAAACGTTAAGTGTTTTGTTAAAAAGAAATGTTTTCTATCCTCTTTTACAACTGCTTGTGGATCGGGATGTCCTTAATGTGTCAGGGAGGGCATTACAGACAAGGAGCAGTGGCACAGAAAACCCTGTCCCCCATACTGCTCAGTCTGGTTCTGGGCATGTGGACCCAGTTTGAGTTGAGTAGTGGAAGGTGCATGTCACGTTTGTGGAATGAGTAGGTCTTTGAGGTGGGGCACGTCCATGGATGCATTGATAAGTGAGGAGGGAGACCTTATTCAATACTAAGACATTGACGCAAAAATACAAAAAAAAAAAAAAAAAAAAAAACATCATCATTGGACATTAATCAGTTTGTCCAATCTTTGGTGATACTTATATCTTGTTATCGCCCTTAACAGTGGAATTCTCTTTTCTGATTGGCTGATGAGGTGGGAATTAACTTTGCATAACTGGCTACCTTTGAAGTAGATCTCAAAAATTTGAATCACCGTTCCATATCAATTTGCTTATGAATGGTAGCCATGGCAACTCTCGTAGCTAAATTAACGGCTAAATGACTATTATATGCTCTACTTTTTCTTAACGGATGCGATATATATGCTATATATAAGTACCAAATCAACCATTTATTGGGCGGAGGGAACTTCACTCCACTCCACTTCGCATCACAGAGTTCTTCGCCTCCACCTCCCTATTATTTCCATGGAACCGGTCACCTCGTCGGCCATTATCCCGTACGTAATTTCTGCCCTTGGTCGATAAATTGCCATTTTTCAGCACCTTTTTACTGCACCTCATCCAAGCATATCCTGCATTTAATGTCATATAACTGAAAGTCCTTTTTACTGTTTCACAGCACAGTGATGTGTCAAGGCTTGAGCATAAGCTGATCATCTCCCATGAAGTGGTCACTGTAGGCCGCAGCCCCGGACACCCATTTTCGATGTGGTGTTTTCAGTGGGGCTGATCTTCAGCTGCCCCTCTATCATCACAGGTCAGTATACCATCGTGTTTGGGGTGGTTGGCGCTGGATAAAATTGTATTCTTTCACAATGTCTACAAAAAGTGCACTGGCACCCCTGTGTTCTGTGTTGGCTGGATGTGTACCATCTGCTTCACAGTATCTCCTGAATGCTGCCGCTCTGTGATGGATGGGTCTCAAGCTGCTCAGCTTTCTGTGCACACAGTCTCCTACACCATTTATACACACCCTCCATCTCACACTCACACACCCCTTACAACCTCTGCACACTCCTCATTTGTACTCCATGACAGCACACATGCTTCCCGTATCAGAATCACAATTTGGATCAGGGTTATTGCCAAGTACAAAGAATGAAATGGACATAGAATTTGTCTTGGTGAACTGCTGCTAACATGCGGAAAAAGCAAGAAATAAAAATAACACATACATAATAGAGAGTAATATACTATACAAACAGCAATTTGAAAGGTGTGAAGAAATTTCTGAATACAGTAAATCAGTCTAAAAGTGTTTTCAAAAAAGAGTTACAGTGTCCTGTATACAAATGTCCTACATTTAATCTAAAATTTAATCATCTTAGCTTACCACATTCCATATTTCATCTAAAATTGATCTTAATGATCCATATCCACATGGATGATCATCCTTCTCCATATGTATGCCTCCCAATGTAGACAGTATATTCATATGTTCAGTCCTTCTAACATTTTGTCTACACTGGAATTAACCTGTTTGGTGCTCTGTGTGTAGACTAGATTCCAAACATTCCATCTTTGCTCTAATGCTCCTGTGTCGATAGCGTGTTAAGCAGCTGATCCTGCTGCATATTGGTGGTATATATGAGCGGGGCATTAAGGCCCTGTGATGGCTGACTTTGGGTGGGGGTGGGGGTGAGGGTGTGGGTGGAGGTGGGGGGCCAGGCAGAGCGAGTGATAATCAGCAGTGTGTGTTCTCAGGAGAGAGCTCGAGCCCAAGACCCCATCAGTCAGACAGACACCAGGAGCCTGGGTCTGTGCTATATGGCACAATTACACACTCATTACACCAGCTCTCTCTCTCTCTCTCTCTCTATCTCTCTCTCTCTCTCTCTCCTCTATCTCCCTCTCTCTCTGCCCCCACTTTCATTGCTTCATTGCAGTTCTTTCATCCTCTCTTACTGCTCTCACCCCTGCTCCATCACTCCCACTCAGTTCTCTATACCTAAATCTCTCTTTCATTTCCCCTCTCTCTCCTCCTCTTTTTCATCCTCTTTATATGTTGGTCCTGCGCCACACTCTGCTCTGCTTCGCTCTGTAGCCTCTATTCTGCAGTACAGATGCCCACTCACTGCTTTCTCTCTGCTATTGTATTCCTTTTTCCTGTTTTTCTTATTTTCCCTCTTTTTCCTGCTTCTCTCTCTCATTCCCTCTCTCTTTCACTTTAATTTCTCTCTGAATGCCTCTCTTCATCTCTCTCTCTCCCTCTCTCTCTCTCTCTCGGACTCCCTCTGTGCTTCTTCCTGTCTTTCATAGCATACAGACCCCCCTCTTAGTTTATTCCTCTCTCTATTTATCTCTCCAAATCATTCTTTCTCTTTGTCTCTCTCTGTTTCTGGCTAACCCCCGATCTCCCGCCCAGGCAGGTATTGCTAACACTCCTCTCATCCCTCCTCTCTATCTCTCTTTTCTCTCCCTTCCAGTATCACTCTCTCTCTCTTCTTCTTCTTCTTCTTAGTCGTGTCTAGAAGCAGTGAGATAAAAGAGCAGAGACGACAATCGCAAGCAGATCAGATCAGAGCAAGAGCACCTCTACAGCGAAGAGGCCAGAACACACAGCTCACAGACTGTTTTATGTTTCAGAGGGAGCTAGCAGCTAGGAGCTAGAGGGGAGAGGAGAGTGGAGGAGAGAAAGGGAGAGGGTAGGGGGACGAGAGGAGAGAGGTGGAGAGAAAAGGAGAGGGTAGGGGGAGGAGAGGAGAGGAGAGGAGAGAGGAGAGAGGAGAGGAGAGGGAAGAAAGGGAGAGCAGAGGAGATGGCTGGAGGGAGAGAAGAAGGATGGCAGAGGGGAGAGGAGAGTGGAGGAGAGAAAAGGAGAGGGTGGGGGGAGGAGAGGAGAGAGGAGAGGAGAGGAGAGGAGAGGAATGAAGGGGATGGGTGGAGGGAGAGAAGGAGGAAGGCAGAGGGGAGAGGAGAGCGGAGGAGAGAAAAGGAGAGGGTGGGGGGAGGAGAGGAGAGAGGAGAGAGGAGAGGAGAGGGAAGAAAGGGAGAGCAGAGGAGATGGTTGGAGGGAGAGAATGAGGATGGCAGAGGGGAGAGGAGAGTGGAGGAGAGGGTAGGGGGAGGAGAGGAATGAAGGGGAGAGTGGAGGATGGGTAGAGAGAAAGAAGGAGGATGGCAGAGAGATACTGCTGAGCTAGGCAAAGAGGAGAGGAGAGCGGAGGAGAGAAAAGGAGAGGATAGGGGGAGGAGAGAGGAGAGGAGAGGGATGAAGGGGAGAGCAGAGAAGATGGCTGGAGGGAGAGAATGAGGATGGCAGAGGGGAGAGGAGAGCGGAGGAAAGAAAAGGAGAGGGTGGGGGGAGGAGAGGAGAGAGGAGAGGAGAGGAGAGGAATGAAGAGGATGGGTAGAGGGAGAGAAGGAGGATGGCAGAGAGATACTGCTGAGCTAGGCAGGGGGCTTGTGAGTTACACTACACAGAGGTGGCGGTGGTGTTTATGTTACGAGAGAATGTGTGTGTGTGTGTGTGTGTGTGTGTGTGCATGTGTGTGTCTGTGTGTGTGTACACGCATATGTATGTGTGTGTGTTTGTGCATTTGTGTGTGCGTGTGTGTCTGTGTAAGGGGTGTGAGTGGTGAGAGTGAGTGGCTAATGATATATTGATCTGACACAGCCTGAGGGCACTCTGTTCTAATGCTCAGCGCGTCTGTGTTTTTGCACACAAGGGCTTTCCATTCAGACCTGTGTGTACACACCCTATTGCTGCATCTAATTATGTGTATTATGGAAATGTATCACCAGGAGCTCAAATATAATGGGGGTGGTGTTTGTGTGGGTGTGTGTCTGTCTGTGTGTAAATAAAGAGTTGTGCATGCATGTGCATACGAATGTGTGTGTGTGTGTGTGTGTGAGTGTGTGTGTGTGTTTGTTTCACTGTATGTGAATCCGGTTGGGTTCAGGTGAAATGTGCACAGTATGTGTTTGTACGAGGTATGGGTGAGTTGTGCTTGGGGGTTAGTCAAAACAGATGGGCAGTCACAGCTGGACTTATGCATGTACATCACTGGTACAACACAAACAGGCAGAGTATTTACAGCATAATGAAGCACTGTTGCTGGCACGTTAAGCACTAATTTATTACATTGTGTAGGGCTATTACGCAATGCGGTGTTATTATATAATGTGTTGTTACACTTGTCCCACTGCATTAACCTTCAGAACAGAACATAGGCCAAAGTGTTTAAGTTAGTTTAAATATCATTATGTTTTTAGGCCATTATTTCCATAAGACCATTGCTTAAGTTGAGTTTAAATGTGTCGGTAACGTTTTTTGAATGTTACTGAAAATTTAAAATTAACTGCAGAAGAGACTCAAAAAACTGTAAATGTTTTTCTGTCTGGTTCATCTTTAAAGAGCTAGACATATCTAATCAGGTATAAAGCATTTTATGTAATTACTTTCTGTGTTTGGATTTTTTAAAAGAGAAATTCAGTGTGGAATGAACGTGGGGTATTTTGCAACATGATTACACTTTTTTATGAGAAGAGTTGCATTGCTGGCAACAAGTAGGCAATGATGATTTCTAGTGAGATGTTCCCTTTTTGTAGACCAAGAAGTGTTTGTAGAAAATTGTAGAAAATCTCGAAGTGCTAACATCACAATAAGACAAGACAATAAAATAATAACACAATAAAATAATTATATTTTTTATTGTAATAATAGCCAATATATAACAGTAATCAATATATAATAATCCTACACATAATAATCATCAATAATAATCAGTCATTTCTCTAGCACAGAGTCAGGAAGCCCATCTGTCTGGCCAAATCCAAGATGCCAGGAATAGCATCAAGTTTCTCAACGGCATCATCAGGAAGAACGATGCCCCCTGTGCCATCATCCCCAGCTTTTGTCTCTTCATCCCAGCTCCTGTCATGGACACTTCCTGTCTTCCTCTGGAGCTCTGTAGGGGACACTGACTGCATCACCATCATCTGTGGCATGTTCTCAGCCATAGACTTTAGCTCTCTGTAGTGGGAGACCATGTAGCTGTGGTGCTCCATCATCTTCAGAAACTCCTCTCTGGTGTAGCGAAAGCTGGAGGTCTGAGAGTGAGTTGGGGCTCCACCAAAGGCCATGGTGGAGAGGCTCGCAGGAGCTGCAGAGGTGGACGGAATCGGGTTGACCCTTGGAGCCATTATTCCTTCCTGGGTCATGCTGCTAGGCACCTGGGTTGCCTTGAGGGTCATATTGTGCTGCTGACCACGAAGAACCTCAGCAGGCAGACTGAAATTCCCCACAAACTTAAGAGGTCCAAGCTCCCTCAGCAAAGCAGCTGTGTCATGAGACGTGGTGACGAGGTTCTTCACATTCTTGAGAGACTCCACAGTCTCAGCAGATGGCACACTGGACAAGCAGGTTGTGCCCACATTGGGGAGAACATGGGCCTGCCTCTGGTGAGTAGAAGATGCAGACCGCAGCTGCTGCTGATGTGCTGGCATCTGTGCATTTACAGCTGCAAAAGAGATAAAGCCATATCAGTTTTGTTGTTTTTTATTGATTTATAACAACTATAGCTGAAAATGTTGTTTTCAATGAAAACATAGGGTGCTCTTCCAAATGGGCCCCTGTATTAACATTGAAAAAAGAGCAAGATTGAGGCACTCCCGGTAAAAAAAAAAAAAAAAAAATCTGTTTTTAAAATACATGTAACAATATTTTGAATGATAAAGGTTCTTCATTTTCTTTCTGTCATGAGTGCCGTAATCTTTCTTCCAATTATTTTAGCCATATTGAAAGGACATATAGATTTTCTTACTTGTAGATGTGCCAGCGTGGTGCATTATCCCACAGTTGCTACCTTGGAGCAGAGTGGGATTGGGCAGACTCTTCTGGGTGGATGAAACCCCATGGATGACTGTGCTTCCAGGGACAGAGGCCTGCCTGTGGTTCAACAGTGCGATTAGCTGATCCTCGGTGACATGTGGAGGGTGAGTGAAGTTCCCCACAAAAGTCAGGCTCTCCTCCTTCCCCACTGGAGTCCCCACAGGTCTGGTGGGAGCCACCTGGTTACTCCTGACACTGGTGGGCTGAGGATGGTTAAAGTTGCCCACAAACCTCAGGGTCTGAGGTGCTGAGGTTGGCAGCTTGGTCACACCACTGTATTGCTCCTGAGCCACAGCTTGCCAGTTTTTGGACTCCTTCCAAAACCTACCTGCAAATATAAAGTATATATATATATATATATCACATTTATCATACTGCAAAATTATTATGAACATTCAGAGCAGTAAAGGATTATGTTCTTACTGGCAGAAAACCGTGTAGCCCGCACATATTGGTATGGATGCTTAGATGCGGGTTTCCAAAAAGGTGCCATGTTCATTCCCTCAGCAGTGTTGACATGGGACAGGAGTCGCTGAGAACGAACCTGATGTTCAGCCTCAATCCAGGGTCCACTCCGGTTGAAAGTTTTTGGACAGAAAACCATTGAAAATGCTTAGAAATCGCTTTGAAATTGCAGAGTTTTATCGCAGGTGACTTGCCTTCAGCTTGTTCAGGTAAGAAGTGAGTAGATTTTGCCAACATTGTAGTTTGAACATTCTACTTCACCAAAATTCTGAAGCTTAGCATTCTAAATGAAAACATTTCGGTTGCTTAGCAATTATGATGTCACCAAGAATGCTCATTGCAGGAAGTGCAGCTCACTACAGTTAATTAATTGCCTTTGCACACTCCAAAGATACAGTTCACATATCAGACATACTCAGGAATGGACTGAATTGAACTGATGGAGAAATGGAAAAATAATCAAATAAATAGTTTCCTGACTGTTGAATCATGGTTTCAGTTCTTTTAGTAAAGCAAATAAAATAAAAATGAACTTGTTCCCTCTCTCTCGTTCTCTCCCTCGCTCTCTCTCTCTCTCCCTCTCTCTCTCTCTCTCTCTCTCGCTTTCTCCTGTCTCTCTCTTTCTCCACTGGGCATGAGGTATACAAATAAACAGATTAATCAGCCCAAGGCTGCAACTGCTTCCAACACAGATTGCTAAAGATGTCTGATTCCTCACTGATGTACTCACCCCCCCCCCCCCTGCTCTGAGCTGCTCTGATATTCTGCTCAGGGTAGCTACCTCTACATCTTAAACTTTAGGCCTGTCAGCCAACTTCGCCAAAAATCGAACAACTTGAAATTCAAACAACCTGTCACAACTAATTCAAACACACACCACCCAATAACATTTGGCAGAAAATCAGCACACCCATTTTCTATGGCAAAATACCAGACAGTTTTACACTCGGGTATTACAGTAAATTGGCCTACCTTGCCACCCATTCATCCACATCGTCTGACAGACGGGGGAGGTGATCTGTGAGGTGGGGGAAACTGCACTGACACTTCACCGGCTTAACAAAGGAAACACCACGAAACCTTTGAAGAACTTCGGAATAGCTTTAGAAGCTGATACTTTTCATAGACTGCAATTACGTAAGCACTAGCTGGGATTCATCCAGATGTGTCAAATGTGAGTGTAGGGAAAAAAGAGGTGTTCCAGTCATTGTGTAAGTTATTAAGACCAGGGAGAATAATTATATTTATACATGTGAGGATGAATGTGTTGAGCTTGTGTGACCTCTGATGATATTGAAGAGTGTCTGTATTACAGCTGAGCCCTGACATTGGCTCAATTTACTGTAATATCTGTAGTGAATACTTGTGTGTGTGTGTGTGTGTGTGTGTGTGTGTGTGTGTGTGTGTGTGTGTGTGTGTGTGTGTGTGTGTGTAAGAGAGAGAGAGAGACAGAGAGAGAGAGTGGGTGAGTGAGTGAGTGAGTGTGTGTGTGTGAGTGAGTGTGTGTTTGAATATTTGTTGTGTGTAGTTATATGCACCCAAGGGAATTTCCTGTATGAGTTTTGAGGTTGTAGTTGGGGGTTGGTGTGTGTGAGACAAGTGATGGAAGCTGTAAGTGTGTGTGTGTGTGTGTGTGTGTGTGTGTGTGTGTGTGTGTGTGTGTGTGTGTGTGTGTGTATGTCTGGGTGTCTGTGGGTGTCTGTGTGTGTGTATGTTTGTGTGTGTGCACACGCATGTATGTGTGTCTGTGTGTGTGTGTATGTTTGTGTGTTTCTGTGTGTGTGAAAAGTGAGGAACTGTTTACTTGAGTTGCTCTAACTCATTTGTGAGTGTAATGTGCTCTCTCCCCCTCTGCCACAAGCTCTGGCTCAGAGACGCACAGCCCCCTAGGTGCTTGACAACCTGCTTGAATGGAAATCTAATTATTTAGACTTGTTGTGGTAACAATTTTGAGTCACACACACGCACACACACACACACACATGCGCTCGCATGGATGAACACAAGCACGCATGCATGCGCACACACACACGCGCTCAAAGAGTATCATTCTGAACACACACACTGGGGTGTATACACACAGGTCTGAATAAAAAAGCCCTTGTGTGCAAAAACACAGACGCGCTCAGCATTAGAACAGAGTGCCCTCTGGCTGCATCAGACCCACTCACCCCTCACACACACACACACACGCGCGCACACACGCACGCAGGCACGCGCACGTACGCTCGCACCCACGCATGCCTGCACACAAGCACACACACACACACACAAACTCATTCACACACAAAAATCATTCAATCACACACAGCCCGTCTAGTTTACATTCAGCAACTGTCAACACTTTTGCCATCCTGGGGCAGCATTAATCTACTGTCAAAACTCATCCATGATTTAAACTCATCTGCAGTCCACTGCCTCAGCAACGCTACGCTCCTCTGAGGCCTTTATTCATTCACAGTCTCCGCTCGCGTCAGCACCAGTCAAAGACACCAGAGCCTGCAGACCGGCAGCCCCTCCTCCTTACCCTCATCTTCCAGTCTGTGACTGTCTGAAGTTTGCATTTATGAGCACAGGGGTTGCTTGTGTTACGACCCTGTGCCAAGGCCACAACCAAAAGAGGGAGGCGAGAGGTTGGATTTTTAACAAAATATATTTATTAGTTTACTAAATTACAAACCAAACAAACACAACTTGATGGGTCAACATCAGTCATCAGTAATGCATGGTGGATGTTGGTGGATGTGAGATGTTCTAAGTGCTGTGTGGCTGCGTCAAAATCAAAGAGAAAATGGCCCCAGAATGAGAGAGGCAGCAGTCTTTTAAAGCTGGTGAGACACCTGTAGCAGCTCATCAGCCATTAGGCAAGTCCGGCCCCCTAGAAACCTGCAGATAGTTGGTTAATCAAACACAGAATGAGCAGAAGGCCTAGTGGGCCATAACACTTGCCATTCATAGAGTGGAACGGCATTTTTCATTGGCAATGGTGTTTGATATGGAATGCATCCCCATAGAGAGACACAGTCTAAGGTTCAGTCCCTCAGATTCTCAAGAGGCGTTTTCATTCCGACAGAGAACTGGATGATGTGTTCACACTGAAAATAATAGTATATGTAAATCGGAAATTTGGTTCCTGACAGGCACCAAGTAACATTTGTTTTTTCTAAGTGATCTGTGACAGCATGTTTTTTTTAGGTGGAAGAGCAACACACTCTGTTGATGACGGGTCATAGGCTTGCATAGTGGTATGAACGCGGGCCATTCACAGACAAGCACTTTGGTTCTCAGTGTAATTGATGCAGGAACCGGCTCTGACACGGGGCTGGTGGGTTGGAAAACAGCTGAGGTGAGCTGGTTCAGAAGGTGCTTCACAATGTGAGCTAATTTACAAGGTCATTAACAAAGTGAGCTGACTCAGAAGGTGGTGTGAGCTTCAGCTATATGAAACCAGCAACTTGTCTTGGTGCAAAGCTTTGGTGGTAAAAGGCCTTTGCAAATACTAACTGTTGAATAAATCTGTTTCATGATAAGAAGCTATCAAAATGGGAGAGGCTTGTGCATAGCAACATAGAATTTTGTCCCTTGATTGCTTGATTGTGAGTTACATGAGACTGCATGTTCTGAAGACTGCTGTCATTTGATCAGGACTGGCTGAATGACTAATGCAAAGGCAAACAAAAAATGTTTTATTTCTCTCATATATAAAGGAGATGGTTTTATAAAGGTTGATTGAGTACTGAATTTCAAACAAGATCACCACACTGACACACACACACACACATGCAGACACACGTATTAAAGC
>CM050206.1:20261577-20266577 GCA_027475355.1 Coilia nasus | reverse complement strand
CTCTCTGTCTCTGTCTCTGTCTCTGTCTCTCCGTCTCCGTCTCCGTCTCTGTCTCTGTCTCTCTGTCTCTGTCTCTGTCTCTGTCTCTCTCTCTCTCTCTCTCTCTCTCTCTCTCTCCCTTATGCAGATTTCTTATGATGCAAAAGCTCCAGAGTGGAGGAGCTCAAGGGTGTCTCTGAAATTTGTAAGTGATGGAATGGAATTCTGATCGCTCTGTGTAGACTTCTGGTTGTTTCGTCTACAATGTCAGGCAGAGAGTCCCAACCTGCAGTCTCTGCTACAGAAAGCAGATTTGCTAGCCAGGGTCAGGTTAATGGTTTAAAGCTATGACTACATGCGGTCACTGCATGTGTCCCTTGGACACCAGGACTTAGTGCTTCAGTGGGCCATTATAATCCAGTATTATTTTTTACTATTCTGTGAATTGCTCCCCATGGTCCTCTGGCTATTTGTTCTGAGTGTGCGCACAACTCAGTGTTTAATGGTGCACAACGGTGTTCATACATAGTTGGCTCTGTGAATCGTGGAGTCTCTGGCTGCATCATACTGTAAATAACAGCAGCCAATCAACACACTGGTTCTGTAGCACAGATGTGTAAGGTGAAATTTGATAGGCTGCTTACATGCAAAATAATTCCAAACCCTTGTCACAAATGTTAGATGTGTGTTGGAAGCATGAACACTTCCCACCTGTACATCCGTTGGTCTTAATTAATAAGGCAAAAAGTAAGAAAAAATATAGTACATCTAAATACATTAGTAAGCTTTTAGTAGTAGTAGGCAAAAGGTACCCAGATGACTTGTGACGTCTGCCAGAAATTGTGTAAGTGCACACTACGCTATTCCACAAGCCTGGGAGGTTAAAACTCGTGGAACAGGAAATTAATAATGCCCACAAAAATGGACAAAGTCAGAAGGCAGATGCTAAAAAAAAACATAGTTTGACTGGTACTGTACTCAAATCTGTCAGTATGATCAAAGGTATATCACTTTCGAATATCAGACTGATGCAAGATAGATTTTACCTGGTTGGAACTAGCTGCTAAGAATGTCTTGTTTTATCGCATAGTCAATATGCTAACCCTTCGCTAAACCAGCAAGATTATGATATGATGTTGGATGTAAACATCCAGATTTAGGCCAGTTTAGGCGGCATTGTAGTACATCCCAGTTCTACCCACAACTACCTTGCTTGCTATACAGAAGCTACTGCTATAATTTTTGTGTAGACACTGACTACTAGTCAATGCCCACTGAGGTTTTGGATGCAGGGCTAGTGTCAGAGGCCAAGAAACAGTGAGAGATAGACTAAAGCCTTTACCACCACACACATCAAAACTCAGCAAGTATCTCTGATTATAAATCACACCACACAATACCACTGCCATGGACTTGCAGTCTAATATCCTCTCACGACTGCAGAGTTCTGCCTGTCTCTGTTTTATCTCATTCACCTGACTCTCTCTCTCTGTTTCTCTTTCTGTTTTTTGTTTCTGTCTCTCCTCCGCCTGTCTTCCTTGCTCTCTCTCTTTTGTATTTCTCTCTCTTGGTCCCTCTCTTCTCACTCTCCTTCCTCTTCTCCTCTCTTTCACTCACTCTTACTGTTTATTCTTTCTCTCTCTCTCTCTCTCTCTCTCTCTCTCTCTCTCTCTCTTTTTTTTTCTCTGTCTGCCTATCTCTTAGTCTTAAGGCAAAGCATTGTGCACTGATGACTGATAGGGTTGTTCTCCATCTTCATATTGCAAGGCTAAAATATTAAACATGTCCCGCATAGCAATGAACTACGACTCCCATTTGGCACCAAACTGGTTTAGATCTGACATGCATCTCTCAGGAAGCAGTAGGGTTTGGTTTCATGTAATTTATCCACCAGTGGATATAGTTATGCTCATTTCAAGTGGAGTCATCTCATTAAATTAATTGCAGACTTACATATACATGGATAGACCTGCCTCATAAATGAAGGACTATAAGGAAACTATAACACCATTTAGTTTTAAACAGTACATGACATTAGCTTTCTTTATGATATAATTAGAGTGTAAATCAAAGATGCCTAGCTAAAGGGTCAATACACAGCCATGTTATTTCCCTTGTTAACTATAAAATAAGGAAGTTCACTTTAACCATCTGAGTATCAGTGAGTATCATTTAACCGTCTGATGATCAGTGAGATGGAGCCTGCACTGGGCATGCTCAGAGGGAGAATGTGAGGAGTTCCGGTCTTCCAGAGCCCTGTGGCTGCAACACACACACACACACACACACACACACACACACAGTCACACACACACACACACACACACACACACACACACACACACACACACACACACACACACACACACACACACACACACACACACACACACAGCCAAATTTAGCTGGACAAATTTAGCAATGTTGGACATAATCAACAATGCATAAATAATCAGAACCTTCCCATGATGCACTCCTTAAACAAGGACACATTAAACCACATTATTCTAAAATCTCAATCTCATTAAACCACATTACTCTTACTTATTATAAAGTGTTACCAGCAAGACAACTTCTCAATTCATACATACAGGTAATTCAATGACTTTATTATAAATGAAAGAAGATAAAATAAAAAGAATGATAAACATATCAAAAATATGTAAAACTAAAAGAAACCTACAAACAACAACAACAAAAAAGCTGTGCAAATAGACTAAATCTCTTGTCATATGCACAGAAAAAAGAAATACACGTTAGCCAGTTTGTCAGAGCAAAAAATTAAAAGTAAATGGGGTAAAATAGTAAACTCCTCTGAGGGAGTCCCAGGACCTGCGGCTAACCTGCCTTTCATGCCTTTCAAGACTCTCCCCCAGGCTAACCTGCTTGAACACCTATCTTTCAAGCCACCACCACCCCCACCTGCCCTATAGGCACCCAATCAATAATAAATGCCTGTCTCCCTGTCCCCCAGTGCACCAAGTGGTGCGTTGGCGATGCAGGGTAATTGAGTGGAGCTTGGGCCACTCTTTGATATCAACCCTTCCACCCCCATGCCAATTAGCCTCCATTAGCCAATAGCAACCTCCTCCCACACACCTGCTGGACCTATCACCTCTCCCCATCCCCCACACTGTACACCTTCATGACTTCACATGACAGGTGGTGATCCTGGGGTGAAAGCCCATAGAGGCGAGAGAGACACATGCAGTATATGTGAGAGACAGATTTGGATCGTTTTGTTTTAAACTCTATGTTTGAAAATCAATCTGTTATTTGCGTCCTGGTCAATGAGGTGTTTTGTAGGCTTTAAGGACGTCTGGTATTTGTTGGGTGTGACTGGGTTAGATGAAGTGGGGGATTCAAGGGTTTGGAGTCACATGAAGATACTTCTCATGAGAGGCACAGACATCGGTTGCATGTCACACACACACACACGTGCAGACACATACACATGCACACGCTCACAGACATATATGCACACAAACACACACACACACACACACACATACACACACACACACAGCCATCTTCAAAGATTATATAGCAACCCGTCTGTTCCAGCCCTTCACAGTGCCATCTCTGTTTTTTCCCCTTCACTCATCTCCCTCCTCCATCTCCCTCCACCTCTCACGCCACTTTCTTTTCATGAAATCTTCCACCAGTCCATCAGTACCTCTAATTTTCCTCCACACCCCTCCTCTGTCTCTTCTCTCCTACAGCCACAGCTCCAACTCTCACTCGCACACTGAATATAAAACAGATAAACCAGGCAGCTTCACACAGCTTACTGTGTGCTATTCACAGATCCATCTTCTCTCTCTCTCTCTCTCTCTCTCTCTCTCTCTCTCTCTCTCTCTCTCTCTCTCTCTCCCTCCCTCCCTCTCTCCCTCTCTCTCTCTATTTCTCTCTCTCACACACACACACACACATACAGGTACTACGTGGAAAATTAGAATATTGTGTAAAAGTTTTTTTATTCAGGCAATCCAACATAAAAGGTGAAACCAATACATTTTATAAATTCATTACATGCAAAGTGAGATATCTCAAGTTTTTTTGTTGTAATTTTGCTGATTATGATTTACAGCTTATTAAAACCTCAAACCTAAAAACTCAGAAAATGAGAATACTGTGAAAAGCTTCAGCTTTTGTAGGCTAAATGTGTTATACACTAATCAGGTAAGTAATGCAAAACACTTGCAAAAGGGTCCTGAGCCTTTAAACATTTCAATTTTAAAGTTGAGTTACAGAAATGCATGCACTGTTTCAGGATATTCTAATTTTAGAGGAGTACCTGTACACACATACATTTTCCCTCTATCTCTCTTTCTTTCTTTTATTCTCTCATCCTCTAATTCTACTCTTTTTGTTTCTCCAAGATGAAAGTACTGTCTTACACCCTTCTCTGTCTGTCTGTCTATCTTCCTCTCTCTCTCTCTCTCTCTCTCTCTCTCTCTCCAGTTCACCAGGATTTAATACCTTTTTGCTCTCTCCTCTTTTCTCACTCTCTCTTTCTCCTTCCCTTGTTTTACACATGCACAAACTCTCTCTCTTTGAAATAGAATTCCTTGAGTAAACGCAGAGCCACTTGTTTTAAACTTCAGCAGTCCACACCTCCAGGAAGAAATCGTTTCTGACGGTGTCTGGTCAAGACACTCTGCACAAAATGAAATGAAGTACGAGGCGCTGGTTTACCAGGCTAGCTCTTCTCTCCCTCCATCTCATCCTTAGGCTTCAGAGTGTTGCCCTTTCCCCAGTGAAGCATCCTGACCTCCACTTTAGGAAAAAAAAAACTCGTGAAAAAAAATAACTCTCTAAGTATGGAGTCGTTTGCGATGCTCCTGGCCTCTGTGGACATGCGGAGTGGCTAGTAACTGGCTTGTCTCCTGAGGCCCACGCAAGCGCTGACCCCATATCAAGGTTAATAAGCAGAGTGCACCCACAGCTTGCTGACTTACACTAATGGGGAGGCGCTATGGTGTACTGTGTGCTATAATTAGTTTCATAGCAAAATCACT
>CM050206.1:20244077-20251577 GCA_027475355.1 Coilia nasus | reverse complement strand
GAGGCAGAGAAAGGGATGATGAATTGGGCATTGTTTAAATAGGGTACAGGAAATAGGGAAAGAGACAAAAAAAGAACAGAACGTAAAGAGATGGCGAAAGAGGTATATAGGGAGAAGAGAAAAAGCAGAAAAATGAGCAAGGAGGTAAAGAAGTGGGATAGTGTCTGGTGTAAGGAGAGCAGGATGACTGATAAATGAGAGAGAGAGAGAGAGAGAGAGAGAGGGAGGGGGGGTGAGAGAGAAAGAGAGGGAGTGAGAGAGAGATAGAAAGGGAGTGAGAGAGAGGGAGGTAGATAGATAGAGAAACAGCGGGAGAGAGAAAGGGAGAGAGAGACAGAGAGAAAGGGAGGGAGAGAGAGAATAAGGGCACGAGAGAGAGAAGGGCAGTGCAGAGAATGGTTAGTGACAAATTAGAAAGAAATGAGAGAGAGGGGAAGAGGGGGGAGAGAAAGAGGAAAGAAGGGTGGAAACCGTAGAGTAAATGCAGAAAACAGAGAACTGCAAATAATTATGTCAAAGCAAAAGAAGGAGAAAGGGATGATTAACAGACCATGATGGTGAGAGAGAGAGAGAGAGAGGAAGAGAAGGACAGAGCGTGGTCAATTAGATGGAGAGAGAGATAAAGGGATAAAGAGAGAGTGAGAGCGATAGAGAGAGAGAGAGGTAGTGAAGTGAACAGAAGGGTGTGGTAAATGAGGAAGAAATGAGAGAGAAAGAGGGAGAAAAGAGGGGGAAAGAGGAGGAGAGGGAAAGAGAGAGAGAGAGAGGGGATGACAGAGAGGAAGGGAAGTAAAGAGTAGGTTGTGGTGAATAGGATGAAAATAAGAGAGGGATAGAGTGAAATGGGGAGGGAGAGGAGTGTAGCGAGATGTGTAGAGAGTTGTAAATGAGGTGGTGGTAATAAATAATATAATAATATAAACTGGTGGTAAAATCTGAGCAGGTGTGTGTGTAGGAGGGGAGCTCGACCCTAGTAAACACAATCTGACAGACAGAAAAGCAGAGCGATAGAGAACGAATGAGACAGAAAAAGAGAGCTCAACATGGAGGGAGAATGAGAGAGAGATGCTAACATGGGAAGGAGAAAAAGTGGCGTGAAGGAGAGAGAAAGAACGAGAGAGAGAACCTAAAGAGAGAGGGGAAAGAGTGCAGTGAATGGGAGAGAGAGAGAGAGAGATGAAAGGAGAGAGAGACTGAGAGAAATATATGAATAGAAAGGACAGGTGCAGTGAGAAAAGAGAAATGCAGAAAGGCTGAAGGAGGGAAGGCGAGAGGAGGGAATTAGAGAGAAAGAGACTCAGAGAGAAAAAAAGGAACTACAGCTGAGGAAGAATGGACAGAGAGGAGGATACATGAGCGTGTGAGTGAAAGAGTGAGAGGGAGAGAGAATTGAATTTAAATTTACAAAACTCTTTATTTACAAATATACATATTACATTATATGTTAAAAAAAAGTATCATAATAAACAATGCGCAAGAACTAGTTCTCCATCAATCACTGTGTGTGAGGGCTATGTGAGAATGTGTGTAGTGTGTGTTTGAGAGAGAGAGAGAGAGAGAGAGAGAGAGAGAGAGAGAGAGAGAGAGAGAGAGAAAGAGGGAGAGAAAGAAAGAAAGGGAGAGAGAGAGAGATAGAGAGAGAGAGAAAGAGGGAGACAGAGAGAAATAGAAAGAGAGAGAGAGAGAAAGAAAGGGAGAGAGAGAGAGAGATAGAGAGAGAGAGAGAGAGAAAGAGGGAGACAGAGAGAAATAGAAAGAGAGAGAGAGAGAAAGAAAGGGAGAGAGAGAAAGAGATAGAGAGAGAGAGAGAGAGAGAGAGAGAGAGAAAGAGAGAGAGAGAGAGAGAAAGAGAGGCAGAGCGAAAGAGAGAGAGAGAGAGAGAGAGGGGAGGGAGAGAGAGGAGAGAAAGAGAGAGAGAAAAAGAGAGAGGGAGGGAGAGAGAGGAGAGAAAGAGAGAGAGATGCTCTAGGGGCAAAAAGGGAGAGTGCCATGAGAGAGATGGGGGGGGGGTAGAAAGACAAGAGGGATGTGAGGGACATGTTGAGGCATGAATGGAAGGAATGAAAGACAGAGCACAAGACAGAAAGGAGTGGAAGGGGAGGAAAGAGACAGATGGAGATCATATCAGAAAAAGAGGGGGAAGAGATCCAGTGGGATGTGAGGAGTTGGACGGAGATAGAAAGAGAGAGAGAGAGAGAGAGAGAGAGAGAGAGAGAGAGAGAGAGAGATAGAGAGAGAGAGGGCATAAGGGAAGATGGGAGCAAAGCAAAGACAAGGAGAGATAGAGAGGGAGGGTGGAGAGAGAGAGAGATAGAGAGAGAGAGAGGAAGAGAGAGAGCGAGGGAGAGAGAAGGGGTGTTAGAGAGAGGGTGTGGAGAAAGAGAGGGTTGCTGAGATAGAGGGTAAAGGGTGGGAGGAGAAGAAAAGGAAGAGGGTGTGTGTGTGTGAGAGAGAGAGAGAGAAACAGAGAGAGAGAAACAGAGAAGGAGAGAGAGAGAGGATCGGGGAGGAGGCAAGCGGTGACTGGAGTGGGGGATGTGTGCTTGTGTCGCATCCCAGAGAGTTTAGCCGGCACACTCACACACACACACACACACACACACTTCCCCGCGCTGCGCTCGGATCAGTATCCCTCCTCTGCCGGCTGTGTGCATGTGTGTGCCGATCTGCGTGCGTGCGTGTGTGTGTGTGGAAATGTCTTTGTATTTTTCCGCCGCAGTCGGGGGGAGCGCATTCAGCGTCGCGCAGGAGGGGAGCTCGATTCAGCGTCGCGCTTGAGGGGAGGGCAGCTGGAAAGCTCCTTCAGTCACCAGTCTTCAGCAGGATGATCTCTATCATGCTCTCCTTCACAGGATGCTGACTTACCAAGCAGACTGAGGCAAGACGGCACTTATCTCTTCACACACCAGTGTCTTATTTGGGGCCACACACACTTTTCCCCAGGACAAAACAACGCAGGAGGGACGCTCTCTTCTTCTGTAAACAAACCAGCAGCACAAGGAGCGGATTACTTCTGTTAAGAGACACCAGTCAGTTTTTAAAAAAAGACAATAAGACAGCTGGAAGAGGAAAAAGAAGGGATGGCACACATCATTTTTATTCCTTCACTCTCTTTTTGCCGTTACAAACAACAGAAGGCATCTCAATGAGAACCTTAACATTTTTCATAGTTCATGCTGATGCCAGACACTGCTGGTTTGTTTTGTCTTGAAAGGAGTACAGTACCAAGAGATTAAAGAGGAGGAAGAGAGGAGGAAGAGAGGAAGAGAGAGAGGGGGAGCAAGAGAGCAAGAGCCAAACAACCCTCTGACACTCACAATTTGGGTTTCTATTGATCTGCTCAGTGTATCGTTATTCATCCACTGCTGTCTCCCTGCACCACTCCTTCCTTCACCTCCTCACATTTCTCCTTCTCCCTCTGTTTATTCATTGATATTACTATGCTGAGGTGTGCTGTTAGCTGCTCACTAACTGGCTTCTGCAGTTACTGATGTTGGCACAGCAGTAGCGCAGTGTATCCTTGCATGCTTGCGTTGTATGTGTGTGTGTGTGTGTGTAAAAGAGAGAGAGAGAGTTAATGTTTGGTCATTCATCCCATCTGTGTGTGGACATTTTCTCCTTGCTCTCTTGCTTGCTTGCTCTCAGTCACCTGCTGAGTCTGTCTGGCACGTCAGTGCAGCCTGGCGGGTTAACACGTGTGCTCTGCGCTGCTCCTCTCCGGACCATCCGGACCGAGAGCATCTGTTCTCTCTGAAGGATTAAGCCAGCACCTGTTTGGTGAAATGGAGAAAAGTGTTTTGGCTCTTCACTGCTGATTAGTCTAAGTTGTTTGGACCACTTGCTTTAACAAAGGGATTAAGGGTAAGAGAAAAGGATAGAGAGACAGAAAGAAAGGAAAGAAAGAGAGGAAGAGAATATTAAAACCATGTAAGCCTTGAAAATGTCCAAAATAGAGCAAAATTATCCACTTACGATAAAATAACATAATGTTCCTGGACAAAGAAAGAAAGTGAGAGGAAGAGGGGAGAAAGAGGCGGTGGGAGTGAGAGAGCAAGAAGGAGAGAAAGAGAGAGAGAGCAAAAGAGGGTGTGGTGTAGAGCTGCAGGCTTGGGTAAGTAAGGAGTTTGTATTGCCTTGCTTCACGGCGCAGAGGGGAAGAGAATGCATGGCTGAGGGCTGTGTACAAACATAATCATCTGAGCACAACAAAAGCCTACCTTCCTGAGAGTTTTAAGTGTGCAAACAGACTATTAAGCACAGGTCCACTGTAGGACAATAACAGCACAAGATGTACACCTTCTTCTAGGACAAGATACACTTAAGCACAAAAAGCTGTTATGTTTCTCATGATTAAATTTTGAGGATCACTGAGCAGAGCAGTCCGGAGGTGTTATTGATCCCATATCGAAAACGCAATTGATTTTTACACCTGACGGAGCATCCGGTATCCCTGATCTCTGTTTAAGGCGTGTTTAATTTAACTGAGATTAATCTGCAGTAGGAGGTTTTATGCTTAGAGGCAACAGCTGTGAATCAGTGATGCCCTGCTCAAAACAATGAGATAAAAATTGGTTTGGAGATTTAAAGTCTGTTTCCAGTCCAGATGTGTTTTCCAGCATACTTGTTGTTCCATGTCTTATTCTAGAGCATGCATAGCACTTTATTATTTTTGTGTGTGGGTGGCGATCTTCATTCATGTGTTTACATGCACAAACACAAACCCATTTGTCTTTGGCATTTTGACTGGCCAGAGCACTGACAGAAACATATAGGCTGTCACAGAACGCAGTCAGGCTGAAAGGGAAAAGGGGGGAGAGAGGAGAGTAGAGGGGAGGAAACGGTAACAGAGGAGAGAAGAGGAGAGGAGAGGAGAGGGGAGAAGAGAAGAGGAGAGTGGAGGAGAGGAGAGGAGAGGAGAGGAGAGGACAGGAGAGGAGAGGAGAGGAGAGGAGAGAAGAGGACAGGAGAGGAGAGGAGAGGAGAGAAGAGGGGAGGAGAGGAGAGGAGAGAAGAGAAGAGGAGAGGGGAGGAGAGGGGAGGAGAGGGGAGGAGAGGAGAGGACAGGAGAGGAGAGGAGAGGAGAGGAGAGAAGAGGACAGGAGAGGAGAGGAGAGGAGAGAAGAGGAGAGAAGAGGAGAGGAGAGGAGAGAGAAGGAGTGGATGGGGAGTGTCTCTGTCCCCTGAGCTGCCTGCTGTTGTTGCGTCTAACATATGTGTGTGCAGGTGTGCATGGCATTGCAGTTTCCTGCCCAGTGCTTCCTAACCAGACAGCCTTATTTGACTACACAAACAAGGCACTCGCTTGCCTGGAGGGCTGAGAGGATGGGGGTGGACGTTCAGAGAAGAGCATTTACAGGATGTGCTTTTCTATTATGGTTTCTGGAAGGGTAAAGCTGCTGGTTCCTCAGCCTCCAAAGAAAGGGCATCTATTAAAGCTGAAAAAGCACAATGGACTCTCTACCAGACAAAGAAAAACACGCCCTTCCGTATCTCTCCAGCTCCCTTAATCCTAAAAAGCAGAAGACTACCAGTGATGATCAGGAACTTTGTGAGCAAAGGGAACCAGGAACCAAACCGCCGAGGGAAAGGCTCCTTTGAGAGAGCTCTGTCTGCACAGTGGGCTGCAACTTTGAAGCTTTCCTGGTGACTGTGGCTGAGACTGTGACTGACTGGCTGGCTGGCTGGCTGGCTGGATTATATATGTCAGAGGAGGGTGAGGACAGGTGTGGCATGGGTGAATGTCAGCGCTTCTTTCTCTTTAGTGATCTGCAGGGAACATCGCCCCTGCTTAGCCTGGAGAGCGGCGGGTGCTTCAGCGGCACAGTCTGACAAGAGCAGTAAAAACCACACACATACACACACAGACACACACACACAAACACACACATACACACACACACACACACACAAACACACACACAAACTCACAGCACAACACAGATTCAGATAAAAGAACAAGAGCAGATGAACGCCTGAGAGACTATTATTAACTGTGAGCGGTGAGCTTGAAAGGAGTAAATTGTGTTCAAGTACAACACAGACTCCCTACAGCAGATGAACACCACAGAGAGACAGATCAGTAACAGCGTGTGCTGAGACTGAGGAGAATAAAGCACACTGAAGTGCACGCAAGCACAACACTGAACTAATGACAAGAAACAAGCTGTAAAACAGGCGAGCAGCTGAAAGCCCTTCAGAAGCTTGACAGTTTGGTGACACTTGTTTAAGTAGTGTGTCCCTAAGCCATCACAAAATCATCACTACTGGTGTTACATGCTAATAACTTTGTGACAATGGCACATACTCATAGACAGTATACCTTTTTACATCAGCTCAGCAAAAATTTTTTTTGAAATGACTCATCAATGACCTATTTCTAAATACCAGTCCTCATTTTTGTGTCCTGCAGTTGTGTCACAGTTAGCATGTCCATTTTGATATTGGTCCAAGCTGAAGCTGTGTGTTGGAGCTTTCTTCTCTAAGCACAAGATCTGGGGTTTGTTTATGTCACCATGGGAATAGAAATGGATAGACATTACTCATGGATTATTACAACATTCTGAAACAGAACTGTTCTAGAAGATTCTGAGAAGGTTGCCCTCGACCCCCTGATCCTCAGCTGAATCACGAGCCATTGAACATAAAACATGCTTAACCTCAAACTCTTGAACAGAAAGACTTGTCTCAGACGTTAGTTTTAGCATTTGCTATAGAACACTACTAAGGTCTCCAGTACATTTTTGGACTTTTTAACTGTGAGGATTTTTTTTGGTCAGCATCTTGAACTGGTTGGTGTGTTCTGAATGCCTGACTGGATTCCTTGAGTGTGTGCCCAGCTTTGGCTGAGTTTAAGGTGGACACACAGAGACACACAAAGGAGTTTTTGGATATATCAAAGCAGCAAAGAGACTGAACCACCGTCGCAATGGGGTGCAACATGTGTGTTATGCAGAAACCAGAGGAGCAATACAGAGTCATGTTCCAGGTAAGATACACACCCACACACACACACACACACACACACACACACATCAATACAGACTGATGCTCCAGGTAACACACTCACAGACACACATGCACACACACATGCACACAGACACAAACACAGACACAAACACAGACACACCAACACACACACCAACACACACACACACACACACACACACACACACACACACACACACACACACACACACACACACACACACACACACACACACACACACACACACACACACACACACCCTGTCCTCTGTGTCACTCCCCCTGACAGTGTGAGCCCTGACGGGCAGGCGGAGAGTACCCCTGTGAAGGAGAAGTGTATTATGCTGGTTGTGACTGTCTCCACCGCTGCCTTGTTGTTCCTCAGGCACAGCGAGTGTCAGTCGAACAGGCTGCTCAGCTTCGCCACTCAATTATTGCGAGAGGCTCTCCTCTCTCCTGCAGCTCAGAGGAGACAAGCTGTGAGCCCGAGCAACAACACTGAATCCGCCCACTACC
>CM050206.1:20229077-20239077 GCA_027475355.1 Coilia nasus | reverse complement strand
CACACACACACACACACACACACACACTCATACTTTCCTTCACAGCAAGCCCCTTCACCCCTCTCAGCTGTGGCTTGCTCTGGATGGGCTAGTTTTACCACCGAGATTAGTGCTTAATGGCTTCACAAGTCCTCCCAGGGGATGGTGCTGCTGAGATTGAGAGAGAGAGAAAGAGAGAGAGAGAGACAGAGAGAGAGAGAGAGAGAGAGAGAGAGAGAGAGTTTGTGTGTGTATGATCGCCTCTAATTTATGAATTTATCTCAGGAAAGGTGCAAGATATTTCATGACTGTAGTTCAATTTGCTCAGGTCTGGGTGTTTGTTAACAGCTCTCTCCAGAGACCATGTATCACATATTGATGTTTGTGTGTGAGTGTGTGTGTGTGTGTGTGTGTCGTTCTATGTGTGTGTGAGTGTACAAAGGTGATTGTGTGTGGCTTTATATATGTATATACTGTACAATGTTTTGTATTTGCATCTTCTGTTTGTCTGTGTGTGTGTGTGTTTATGTGTGCATGTGTGTTTAAGGACATGAGCCCTGAGAAAGGACAGGGCTATGTGTGTCAGCAGATATACATGTCTGTTATTTTTGCTTGTGGTGGGCATCTTTGGACATGGTATGAGTGTGTGTGTGTGTGTGTGTGTGTGTGTGTGTGTGTGTGTGTGTGTGTGTGTGTGTGTGTGGGTGTCTTGCAGGTTATTTACTGGGAGAGACAGAAGGATTAGGTAAAAGGTGAAATCATTCGTGCGTGTTTGTGTGTGTGTGTGTGTTAGGGTGTGTAATTATATGCATATTTGTGTGCTGGTATGACATTTTCTGTGTGGGTGTAAGTAAGAGCATGCAGAAACAGAATTACGGAAACAGAGCAATAGTAATTGTATAATTACTAATAGTAGGCTAATTGTATAATTACTTTTATGAAAGCAAACTAAAGACCTGTTTTTTTTAGAAAAACAGAGCCAAGAACAAAAACAAATTCACCAACCAAAGATCCATCATTAGACTACAGTCCAGAGGAAATTTAGACAGCATTTTTGAAAGCGACAAGCACCATCTCGAAAGGTGATCTTGTCAGTTCAATGCCTGCATGCTGTTACAAACTTTCGTGAGACAGGCGGTGCCCTCAGGTAAAAAAAAAAAAAACAAAACAAAAAAACAGGTCGACCTCGAATGTGTCATAGTGCAAAGAACTGCTGACATGTGGAAAACACTATTCATGGTGGATCTTTGGCTGGTGAAGTATTCTTTGACTACAAACACAATTTGTTTTAAAGTCAGCACCATCATCAGGGGGCTCCCTGAAAGGATGACATTCCTAATGTGTGTGTATGTGGGTGTTTGGATACGCATACACATGTCTGTGTATGTTTGTGTGGGTGTGAATGTGTGTGCACATAGAGGTGTGTGCATGTGTGTATATGTGTGTGGGTGAATGCCCTGGCATGTGTGTGTAGACAGAGATCTGTGTGTGTGTGTGTGTGTGTGTGTGTGTGTGTGTACGTGTGTGTGTGTGTATGTGTATGTGTGTGTGTGTGTGTGTTTGTGTGTGTGTGTGTGTGTGTGTGTGTGTGTTTGTATGTATGTATGTATGTGTGTGTGTGTGTGTGTGTGTGTGTGTGTGTGTGTGTGTGTGTGTGTGTGTGTGACTAGGCCTACCTGTCTGTCTTAAGAGAGAAATCAAAAAGAGGAGGAGGGGAGGACAACACAACTGTCAGACTGACAGATCTCTAGAGGGATTTCCTTGACATAAAACAAATATGGCACTGGCAAATAAACGAATAACATCAGATCTGGCAAATTACAGTATGTAACATCAACACTGTTTCCCATTCATCCCTGGCTGCTTCCCCAGACAGCAGGATGACAGAGGACCTCTCCTTTGATGTTGATGTTATTGCAAAGCTGTCCTGCCGCCATATCCTGAGCCATGTAGATTTGCCTCAGTAATATCAAACAACGGGCGGGAATAAACCTCCAGTCTGCGCTGATTGATTTTTTGAAGCGCTAACGATTAAAGTCTTCAGAGCACGGAAGATGGGAATGATTCACAGGGCTCTGGTCACAGAGGAGTTAATGCTTTGCTTTCCCTATTCATTTGTCAAGAGTGAAAAATATTCGCAATTATCACTACATGTGTACTAGTGTTCTATGTTGAGTTGTGTGTGTGTTTTCATAAAGTGCTTTTATAAAATGCAGCTGGTTTTCTGTACAAATAATTAGTTAGTGTTTCACTTTGTAGAAGAATGTAAAATGGTCACCATAAGTATTACTTGCTTCAGAAGGCTCAGAGCAAATAACCACCATCTTTGCTCATGTTCCTCCATAATGTAGTAATTTTCTGCCCTGTCTTTGCATGCCGATAACACTAGTGGTGAGTGGTGAGTATCTGATGGCTTTTGTGTGTGCCCGTGGCAAGGAGAATAGAAAGACAAAAGAACAGTGGGTAGAGGACCAGTAAACAAGTCAAATGAATGAACTTAGCAGGCTGTGCCTTTACACTATGAGATAACGGCTTGCTGACAGCAGTTCAATACGAAGACCACTGCAAATATCAGGAGGACAGTAATAGTAAGGTCGAGGGCTTAGATTCAGTGGGTTGCTGATTTAGTTCTGTCTCCTCCTGACCTGGTTGAAGTGTCCCCGAAAAAGACCGTTCAGAATTTTATAGTGATTTAGTTTGTTTTTCCAACCACCTTTCATACACTCAAGACGCACAGCAAAGTAAAATGCTGAATGATGTGCTTCCAGCCCTATGTCAAGGTTGTTTTCTTGTTTTTTGTCGTTGTTGTGTTTATATATATACACCAACTCAGATTTCTGACAGGTGTGTGTAGCGTAACATCTGTAGGGGAATAACTAGGTAAACGGTGATTGTAGGTGAAATCATGTGGGGGATTGCATGGCGATTGCATTGCTAGAATCAAAACTGGGTTGAGTGGGTTCGGTGGGAACAATGGTAGCTGTAGAATGCTAATGGGAGTGTTGGGCACAATGGCAAATACACACACACACACACACACACACACACACACACACACACACACACACACACACACACACACACACACACACACACACACACACACACACACACACAAAAGAAAGCACACACATAGTTGATGAAACAGACACATGTCTACATTCAAACACACACACACACACACATAGAGAGACTGCAATGGTAGCAGTAGAATGCTAATGGGAGTGTCGGGCACAATGGCAAATGGCACACACACACACACACACACACACACACACACACACACACACACACACACACACACACACACACACACACACACACAGAAGAAAGCACACACATAGTTGATGAAACAGACACATGTCTACATTCAAACACACACACATACACACACACACACACATAAACACATGCACACACACACACACACACATATACATGCACACATGTACACATATGTGTGCACACACACACACACACACACACACACACCCACACACACGCACACACACACACACACACACGGTGTCCTCAGGTAAAATGGTGGGGTAAAAGAGAGTGGGGGCGGCTGAGCAGAGGTTGATGAGAGCCTGAATCAGATTCATTATCATGCATCTCATGCCCTTCCCCTGTAATGTGGATCCCCACTCACACTCACACTATGGGGGTTGGTCGATCTTTGGCCACCACTACACAGGGAGCAGCAACATGCAGGAGATGATGAGACACACGAGGAGACAGCAAGAAAATGAAACAACAGCATCATATAGCTATTAGGCTTTTCAATTAACTGGAACATGGACGTGTCATGTGTTCAAATAGCATATGGACGCCTGGTCCAGAATAGACAGAAGATGATGATCACATCACATCTCACACTCAGTCTGTCCTTCATGGTCCTTTTTGTGTATTATACATGGAAATACACACACACACACACACACACACACACACACACACACACACACACACACACACACACACACACACACACACACACACACACACATATATATATATGCACACACACAATCACAAAGAGAAAGATAGGAAGGTAGAAGGTAGACTGTTAGAGGCAGACAGAGAGATAAAGCAATGGACATAAAAAGAAACACACACACACACACACACACACACACACACACACACACACACACACACACACACACACACACACACACACACACACATAAAGCGCTGAGAGACGAGGCTAAGAGACGAGGCTGAGGGTGTTGTGTTGTAATGCAAGTCACACATGGGGTTCCTTGACTCTGGAGGCTCTTAGACATATAGTATACAGTAGTGTAGGTGGCTCTTGTATACAGTAGTGTAGTGGGCTCTTAGACATATAGTATACAGTAGTGTAGTGGGCTCTTGTATACAGTAGTGTAGTGGGCTCTTAGACATATAGTATACAGTAGTGTAGTGGGCTCTTAGACATATAGTATACAGTAGTGTAGGTGGCTCTTGTATACAGTAGTGTAGTGGGCTCTTAGACATATAGTATACAGTAGTGTAGTGGGCTCTTAGACATATAGTATACAGTAGTGTAGTGGGCTCTTAGACATATAGTATACAGTAGTGTAGTGGGCTCTTAGACATATAGTATACAGTAGTGTAGTGGGCTCTTAGACATATAGTATACAGTAGTGTAGGTGGCTCTTGTATACAGTAGTGTAGTGGGCTCTTAGACATATAGTATACAGTAGTGTAGTGGGCTCTTAGACATATAGTATACAGTAGTGTAGGTGGCTCTTGGCATATAGTAGGTCCCCTACTGCTGCAGGCATGGTGTAGTGAGGCACTGAGCCTCCTACAGAATATGCACTGCTCTGTAATGAACATTAATGGGACATTAAGTGGTATGGCGCAATCAGATAGAGGGGTGTGGACGGGTATGGTGCTATGACTGCTATTGTGTTGTTTGGAGGGGCATGGTATTGTGTGGTATGGTGCTGTGTGGTGTGTTGTTGGGTATGGTATTGTGTGATATGGTGTGATGTGGAGGGGTTATGGTGCTATGTGTTGTATAGTGTTGTGTGGAGGGGTTACGGTTCTATGTGTGGTATAGTGTTGTGTGGAGGGGTTATGGTTCTATGTGTGGTATAGTGTTGTGTGGAGGGGTTATGGTTCTATGTGTGATATAGTGTTGTGTATAGGGGTTAGGATTCTATGTGTGGTATAGTGTTGTGTATAGGGGTTAGGATTCTATGTGTGGTATAGTGTTGTGTGGAGAGATATGATGCCATGTGGTATGGTGTTGTTTGGAGGGGCATGGCACTGTGTGGTATGGTGCTGTGTTGATGGGTATGGTATTGTGTGGTATGGTGTTGAGTGGAGGGGCATGGCACTATGTGTTATGGTGCTGTGTGGAAAGGTGTGATGCTATGTAGTATGATATAATATGGAGTTGTTTAGTGTTGTGTGGAGAGGTGTACTGTTACAGTATGTTTAGATGTACTGTACTGTGCATTCAGGACCACGCTACCATAACGTGCATCACACACTGCGCGTAGAACACCAAGTGCCAGTGAGCACACCAAAAAAAAAACCAGACTAATTAAAAAAAACACCATAACAATTATAATGGCAACATATTCAATGGCAACGTTAAAATAATTATAGTCTCTGCTGCCCACTCTTCAAACCCCACGTGGTGTCCCCTTCCCCATCTCGAAATGGTATGTTCTTTTCGAACAAGCTCAAGTTTGACAGGCATGTTATCATGCTCTCCTTTAGAGGTGGATTGCACACAGAAGAGTGATGCTGAGAGGAACTGGAGGCTTGATTACACACACTTGCTCTGGTTCCACTCTCCTGCATCCACTCTCCTGCATCTCTCTCGCTCTCTCTCTCTCTCTCCCTCTCTTACATTTTACTGTATACCTCTCCTGCTCAGTCTCATTCACATTTTTTGCTTTGCTCCTCTCTCTCTGTATCTCTCTATCTCTCTCTCTCTCTTCCTCTCTTTCTCTTTGTCCTCTGGTGCTGTGTATTTTGTGTTTCCCTGTCCTTGGTACCATTCCCTTTTTCCCTTCCCCCAGCAGTCTGTCTTCATCAAGCTTGCTCTCTTTCTCTCTCTCCCTCTCTCTTGCTCGCACTCTCTCTGTGCCCCCCCCCTTCTCTCTTTCTCACTCTGTCTCTCTCCCTCTCCCTCTCCCTCTCTTCGTCTCACCCTCTTTGAACTCTGCTTTGCTTTCATCCGCCCCGTCCCTTAAGCCCCCTGCATGTTCAAACGCATACCCCTGGACCCATGGGCCCCCACCCCCCTCAAAAAACCCCACCCCCACCCCCCCACCTATGTGCCCCCCATCTCCCACCCCCCACCTATGCGCCCCCCACCCCCACCCCGCCCCCCTATGTGCTCCCCCATTTCCCACCCCCCACCTATGTGCCCCCCATCTCCCACCCCCCACCTATGTGCCCCCCATCTCCCACCCCCCACCTATGTGCTCCCCCATCTCCCACCCCCCACCTATGTGCCCCCCCCTCCTATGTGCCCCCCCATATCCCACCCCCCACTGCGCAATTCCAACGAAAATTCCCCACAACAACAGCCATATTCCAGGGAGGCCAAATCAATTTACCCTGCTTTTCCTTCACATTACCTTCCCCTCTGTAATGTGTATTCACTCTCTCCATCTCTCTCTCTCTCTTTCCCTCGCTCTTTCTCTTTCTCTCTGTCTTTGTCTCACAAACCACAAATACACACATGCATACACAGATATTGTACATAGACGTACACATACACTCTGTATTCCTCCATCACACAGAAAGACACACACACACACACACACACACACACACACACACACACACACACACACACACACACACAGATACATAGACATACACATACAGACTGTATTCCTCCATCAAACAGAAAGACACACACACACACACACTTACACAGACACACACACACACACACACACACACACACACAGACATACACAGATACATAGACATACACATACAGACTGTATTCCTCCATCAAACAGAAAGACACACACACACACACACACACACACACACACACACACACACACACACACACACACACACACACACACACACACACACACACACACACACACGAGCCCCTGAATGAATGTAATCTCTCTGGAGGATTACAACCTGCTCAGGGAGCAGACAGAGTCAAGGGTCACCACCGCATGACCTTGCTGTGGTGGAATGGAGCCTTACTACTGTTCTCTCTCTCTCTCTCTCTCTCTCTCTCTCTCTCCCCCTTTCTGTCAGTCCATGTGATGGTTCAATAAAAGGAATTTAAACGTCAACGTCTCCCTCTCTCTCTCTCTCTGTTCTCTCTGTCTGTCTGTCTGTCTGTCTGTCTGTCTGTCTGTCTGTCTGTCTGTCTGTCTGTCTGTCTCTCTCTCTCACTCTCTCTCTCTCTCTCTCTCTCTCTCTCTCTCTCTCTCTCTCTGTCTCCCCGTTCCCTCAGGGTGTGGACACATGAATTAGTACCACTCTGGGCAATAGCCTGTTGACCTGGGATGGAGATGTCACTCTGTTTAATTCATTACCCGTTCACAGATAATTAGAGGTGTTCCCTCCCCCTCATCTCTCTTCCTATCTTTGCAATCCATCTCTCTTCATCACTCTTTCCCTTCTTTCTATCTCTTCTCCTCTCTGCAACCTATTCTCCACAGTTTTCAGTGTACCACTCCTTTCTCTATTCCTGTGATGTTTGTTTGCTGTGTCCTACAGTGTGGGCTTATGGGAAATTACTTAATGGTTTAAAAAAGGCAGCAATGCCCCAGATACCCTCTTCTGTCCCCTCCCCATCACTCTGTTACCGTGGTGACAGTGGGCAAGATAGGTAAATGGTAAATGGGGGTTGGAGTGTGTGTTTACTGCCCCGCTCCCCCCAATCTCTTTCACCATCAGGGGAGGAAAGGAGTGGATTGGGAATGAAAGGAGAGAGAGAGGGAGAGAGAGAGAGAGAGAGAGAGAGAGAGAGAGAGGGAGAGAGAGAGACAGAGAGAGAGAGAGAGATGAGAACACAAGGTAGAGAGAGAGAGGAGCAAGACAACAGACAGACAGACACACAGAAAGAAAGACAGATGGATTAAGACAGAACAGAAAAGAGCAAGAAATAAAGGCAGCAGAAAAAATGGAAGACAAACAAATAGAGGGTGCTTTGGTGCAGAAAGTGAAGAAAAAGGTAATAAACTGATAGAGTTGTATTCCTCGCGCAGCCAGTAGCAAGTATTTCACAGAGAAGAAGAAATGAGATAAAAACAGAGAAAAAAGTACCGTGGGAAAAAAGAAAACTGGCTCCGTATGATAAGAGAAATGTTTAACGATTTTTTTATTGTTTTTATTTGTCCTGAAGGATTTTTTGTCTGCATTCCACACACTTTGTGGGCACACATATACACACACCCACACACTTGAGTGGTGATCTCGGGAGAAGACACACACACATGCACACACACACACACACACACACACACAAACAAACACATACACCTGACGTGCACATATACAGTAGTGGAGCAGCAGGCAACCCTCAGAGAGCATTAGGGGGTGAGGTCTGTGCCATGCTCAAGGGCACCTCATCCATGGGTGTAGATGCAGGAGAGTGTTGCTCAATTACTGCCTTCACCCAGCCATTTTTCTATCCCGTTAAGGACTGAACAGACCACATGTCTGAGTGCCTAACCAACAGGCAGACCTGAGTAGTAAAGTACTGAGGGTGTATCCTTGGGGGGGGTGGGGGGGGGGGGGGGGTGAGACGGTGAGAAGGGAGAGGGAGAAGGTGATCTGATACAAAAAGGTAAGAAAAGGGTAGTAAACCTGTAAGGCTGCAGTCCTGGGGAGATTGAAAGCTGTTATTTGATGTGTTTAAGCTTTAAGCCCACCCAGGAGATTTCTTGCACTACATGATTTAGCTGTTATGTGTCGGTGTGGGCAGAGGACAGAGATTAGATGAGTCAGATGCCTCCTGACCAGCGCCGTTCACAGTAAATTAAGAGCTTGTCATTCATGCAGGACACCAGACAAGGACGCAGACAGGGTCCTCTGTGGGTGGGACACAGCACTTCAGTACACATCAAACTCAGCTAGTGGTACCAAATTGTATGGTACCACATCCAAGGGTGCAATAGTGGTTTATCTGGTGCCAGGGGCAGCTGAACTCTTTATTAGTAAACTGAATATTTTTCTTTCACAGTAAGTACAAAGACCTGGTTTTATTTGTCACAAAAAGCACAACATTTGATCAGCATCTTCTACAAGGTTGTTAAAATGAATTCTTTCATTACTTTTATTAATCATCTCTAGTATGGAGTTATTCTTTCTTATAGAATTCTCAAGACATGACTACATAAAAACAAGCCAACAAATACAAGACATGACATGACATTGTTCTACTATTCAGTTAAAAATGATCATAACCAAACACAATACAATAATTAACAACTAAAAAAATTTAATTCAAATTTGAATACTACATAGAATGATCAAAAACATAATTGGTCCAAGGACCAATGTTATAAACCTCCAAAAGGCCTGTGGTTGAAGGGAACATTGAAAATTGAAAATTGAAAAGAATGATATGAGATGATCATGCAATTTACCAGAGATGGTGGGATTTTTGCTGAGAAGGGCGATTTGTTTATTACATGAGATTCGTAGCACTAGTATGTTAAGAAGGGCACGCACACAGCCCAAAAGTGTGTGTATCTGTCGCCTTCAGGGAGGGACTGAAGCAACAAAACTGCTGTGGCAGCATATAGGAGGGAGAGTGAGAGATGGATAGAGAAAGGGAGAGAAACAGAGAGATGGGGAGGGGAATGGGCAGAGGGAAAAGGAGAGAGCAAAAGAGAGAGAGGAAGGGAGAGAGAGAGATTGAAAGGAGGATAGAGGAGAGAGAAAATTGGAAGGGAAAGAGCAGGGCAGAGAGAAGAGGAGAAGAAGAGGGGGAAATGGAAGAATGGGGGAAATGCATGAGTTGAGGAAGTTTTTGTGCTTGACTGCACTGAGGAACATCGATTTG
>CM050206.1:20164077-20224077 GCA_027475355.1 Coilia nasus | reverse complement strand
TTTGTCTCCCACATCTCCTCATGTCTGTCTGTCTCTCTGTCTGTCTGTCTGTCTGTCTGTCTGTCTGTCTTCCTTTTTCTGTTCCTCTCCTCCCTATTCTCATCTTTTTTTCCACATGTATGTCTCCTGCCTTTCCCCTCTCTCATTACTTTCTTCCTCTGCTCTTGACTTATTTCCCTTTCTTTCTTTCTTTCTTTCTTTCTTTCTTTCTTTCTTTCTTTCTTTCTTTCTTTCTTTCTTTCTTTCTTTCTTTCTTTCTTTCTTTCTTTCTTTCTATTTCACTTATTTTTCCATTCCCCTTTCTTTCTTGATTTACTTCCTTCTCTTTCTTGACTTATTTCCCCATTCTTTGTCTTCCCCTCTTTCCCTGGGTCACTCCTCTCTTATCTTTCCCTCTCTCCTCCTCTCTTTCTCTTTCTCTCTCTCTCTCTCTCTCTTCCCCTCCTCTCTCTCCGTCCTCCCTTGTCCAGGTGAATGGTAAGAGCCTGTCCTACCTGTCCCAGGAGCAGGCCCTGGAGGCGCTGCGCTCGGGCCGTGATCTGAGGCGGGTGCCCCGCAGGAGGCTGGGTGTGGGGGCCGGAGGCGGCGGAGGCAGCGGTGGTGGTGGTGGTGTGATGGGGGGTGGGCCTCCAGTGATGGCTGTGATGGCCGACTGCGTCGACAGCGGCACCCAGACGGACATCAGCTTCCAGCATATGCTCTCCCTGGGCCGAGCCCTCAGCCAGCGGGGCGGGGGTGTGGGTGGGGGTGGGGGTGGAGGGTGTGCCCCCCCACCCCCTCCGTACCCACCCTCTCCACCACTGCCTCCGTTACCAGAGCCATACCTGCTGAACGAACTGTAAGTGTGTGAGTAAGGGTGTGGCAGTGTTTCAGGAGAGGAGAGACATGTGGGCATATGTGTGTGTGTGTGTGTGTGTGTGTGTGTGTGTGTGTGTGTGTGTGTGTGTGTTTGTGCCTGTTTATTTTTTAGTGTGTGCACACATTTGTTTGTCTCTGTCTATCATTAAGTGTGAGTGTGTGTGTGTGTGTGTGTGTGTGTGTTTGTGTGTGTGTCTGTGTGTGTGTGTGTGTTAATGCAAGTGTGTACACGCCAGCTCCACATGTTGTCCTCTAAAAAGCGTGCCTTTGAAGTGTGCCTTGACAGCCTGTCTCTCCCCGTCTCTCCGCTGCAGACCGCCTATGGAGCATGACTACTATGATCCCAATGACTACTTTGACATCTCCCAGCATGAGGTGGACAGGCCTGACGAGCTGGAGTATGAGGTGTGGACACTCCGTCCCCTTCCCCTTCCCCCTCCCTCTTCCTCTACCCCCTTGCTTCCTTTCTTCCTTCCTTTCTCCTCTTCCTCATCCTCCTCTACCCCCTCAGTTAAAAAAAAAAAAAAACCCTGTTCGGCTGCCCTAATGTCACAGTCCCCTCACGCGCGCCATCTTCATTGCTCTCCGGGTTTAATTGTTTCAGTCTAGCACCTCGTCACATAACGAGCTTTCTCTCAGCTCGTTTGGTCCCCTGTATTAATTAACAAGGAGTCTCATCCTAAGGAGATCGCCCTTCAGCGGGTCTTAGCCATTTATCTTCTCTCTTGCTCTCAATGCCACTGCTCTTTATGAGACTGGCTTAAAAAAGCCCTCAGGTGTCTTTGTCCGTCTGCTGCAGCCCTGAGCCGAGAAGCGTGAAAGACATCATTATAAACTGGCAAAACATTCTAACAATGACAGTCAAAAGATATATACGTTAAATGTACTGCAGATGAAGCCCCTCTGTGGGGTCTTTTAGAAAATGTTGAACGTGCAAAAGCATTCTTTCAATGTGCCAGCTCATTAGTGTGATATGTGTATGTTCATGTGTGTGTGTGCGCGCGCGCGCGTGTGTGTGTGTGTGTGTGTGTGCGAATGTATGTGTGGCTGGGTCCATGGCTCATTGTGCGGGCCTTGCCCTTCAAGGCTGTCTGCTTTTTTATTAGAATACTAATGTGTGTGTGTGTGTGTGTGTATGTGCGTGCTTGTGTGCATGCACTTGTGCATGTGCTTTTGGGTGTGTCCTTGTATAATCACGTCTCTGTCTATGTGTGTACTTGGCTATATAATGTGTGTGCATGTGTGGCATGTCTGGTTGTGGAAGATGGAGTGCATATTGGTTTGTTTGCTCTTTTTTTTGCGTCTTTGTGTGTGTGTCTGAATGTCCTGCCCCTGTGCTAATGTGTTTTCATGCTGGTGCATTTATGTGTGTATGTACAGTGTGTCTGTCTGCACACTTGTGTGAGTATTTGTGTGTGTGTGCGCGCGGGTGTCTGTGTGTGTGTATGTGAATATGTGTATGTGATTGTGTGTGCGTGTGTATGTGTGTATGTGTGTGTATGTGAATGTGTCTGTGTTTGTGTGTGTGTATGTGAATGTATATGTGTGTGTGCGTGTGTGTGCGTGTGTGTGTGTATGTGTGCAGTGCACACAGGTTCATTAAGGTGTATTGATTTTGCTGCAGGAGGTGGAGCTGTATAAATCGAGACAGCAGGACAAACTGGGTCTGACGGTGTGCTACCGCACCGATGATGAGGAGGACCTGGGGATATACGTGGGCGAGGTGAGAGCCGAGTTATGGATGACACGACAACAGCACTCAGCCCTCCGGGGCTCTGAGAAAACACACACATCACAACTTGCAGCATCCGGGCCAAACCAGAACCAGATCTGGGCCGCATCTGGGCCACATTGGTGCCGTGACAGCTCCCTCTTGAAGGAAAACACACATAGAAAACGCACACAGCTGGCAGACAGCAAAATACATATACACATACACACATACATATACTTCCTTTTGTGATATGATAATGTTACACCTGCCAAAATGTGGTGAATGCGAAAGGATATCCCCTAAATTCTGGAAAAGGCACAATTTGCACTATTTTTCATTAGTTACAGAATAATGGGTTGAACAAATAATACAAAATGTGTAATATTTCCCTTTTTTGGCTCGAATGGTGGAATTAGTCAAGCAGGAAATTGGCATACCGCTTACTGTAAGTGCCAGGCAAACAGAGTGGCTTTTGTGGTTTTACAAACAGCCCATCAACGTGAATAGACAGGAAAAAGAGATAGCTTGTAAATAGCAGATTCTCTACAAAGGGAAAGCTACAGGGTGTTATGCAGTAGGTACTTAGCCAGCTCTCTGACTGTGTACAACAGCTCTCTATGAATCCTGCATCAAGGTGAGAGTTTCAGTTTAGATGTGTGTGTGAGTGTGTATGTGCATGCATGTGTGTGTTTGTGTGTGTGTGTGTGTGTGTGTGTGTGTGTGTGTGTGTGTGTGTGTGTTTGTGTGTGTATGTGTGCGTGTGTGTGTGTGTGTTTGTGTGGGCGGGGGGCACCTGTCTGGCTGCGGTAGTGTGTATGCTGGCTGGCTGGCTGGTCACCTTGTGAGAGCAGCGGGATAATGAATGAGGGCTTTAATAGTGCATGGGGCTGGCTTGCTCGTGGGTGAGGGCTGTGTGCCTCGCCCATTGATCAGTGCCTGTTTACCACTCACCCTTCTCTCCCCCTCATCTCTCCCTCTCTCCCCTTATCCCCTCCTCACCTCCCCCTCTCCCCAATCGCTTTTCTCCCCCTCATCTCTCCCCCTCTCCCTTCATCCGCTCCTCACCTTCCCCTCTCCCCCATCGCTTCCCCACTGCGCTCTGTTCTCGCCCCCTCCTCAACTCTGTCCTCCACTCCTTTACCTGTCTTTTTTATGTCACTCCATCCACACTCTCTCCTCGTGTCGCCTCGTGTCCATCCACACTGTCCTCTGTGACCCTTTCCCCTCTTCTCTTTTCCTCTCTCTTCTTCCCCCCAATTCTTCTGTCGTTTTTTCCTTGACCATCTCTGACCTCTGACTACATTTTGTTCCCCTCTGACCCCTTCAATCCCTTCTCGTTTCCTCTCTATCCCTCCTTTTTCTCATCTTTCTTGCATCTCTTTGGCTTTCTCCTCTTCTTCTCCTCATCTTTTTCACTTTCCTTTCTGAGTGTTCCTTTTCTCACCTGTCTTCACTCTCTCTTCCGTTCTTCTCCCCATTCTCACCTCGTCCTTTCTCTTCCCCCCCTCCTGTTCCTCCTCCTCTCGCTCACCTTGCAGGTGAATCCCAACAGCATTGCGGCAAAAGATGGGCGCATAAGAGAGGGGGACCGGATACTGCAGGTACTCATTCTACTCTCAAACACCTCTAACTGTAAAAACTTAAGCTTATTAATTAAACCAACACTTTTGTAACTTATTTTAACATTTGAAAGTTTTTTTTATTACAACATTTATTTTCAATACAAATTTATCCTTTTTACTCAAGACCAATGTACATACACTATTCATCATTATAATTATACATAATGACTTATCATACAAAAGACACATGATAATGACATTAGCAACAGATTAGAAATTTACATACAAAGAAGATAGCTGATAACATTTATCAAATCAAACTTATGAAACATCTATCATCATCATCTGTCATCTATCTATCTAATCACTTGCATTGATTACACAACAGCACAGCCATGTTCTATTGTCTCCACACATAAATGGTATGGGCAAAACAACAATCTATGTATGTTCTTTGTGTGTTCAGTGATGTTTGTTTGTCTCTGCAGATAAACGGTATGGATGTCCAGAACCGGGAGGAGGCCGTGGCTATCCTGACCCGAGAGGACAGCACCAACATCTCCCTGCTTCTGGCCCGACCCGATATAGAGGTACGCTCAGCTAATAATGATATCGTGCTCTGCTCACCTAACACCAATAGACCTATAGCTTTATGCTCAGCTAACGATATAGAGCTGGACTCTGCTAACACCAAGATAGAGCTGCGCTGCGCTAACACCAGCATAGAGCTGTGCTCTGCGTACACCAACATCGAGCTGTGCTCCGCTAACACCAACATAGAGCTGGGCTCCGCTAACACCAACATAGAGCTGTGCTCTGCTAACACCAGCATAGAGCTGTGCTCTGGTAACACCAGCATAGGGCTGTGCTCTGCTAACACCAACAGAGAGCTGTGCTCTGCTAACACCAGCATAGAGCTGTGCTCTGCTAACACCAACATAGGGCTGTGCTCCGCTAACACCAACATAGAGCTGGGCTCCGCTAACACCAACATAGAGCTGCGCTCTGCTAACACCAGCATAGAGCTGTGCTCTGGTAACACCAGCATAGGGCTGTGCTCTGCTAACACCAACATAGAGCTGTGCTCTGCTAACACCAGCATAGAGCTGTGCTCTGCTAACACCAACATAGAGCTGTGCTCCGCTAACACCAACATAGAGCTGCGCTCCGCTAACCCCAACATAGAGCTGCGCTGCGCTAACACGAGACTACAGAAGTACACTCAGCTAACAGCGATATACAGTAGATGTGCACTGAGCCAACAGCGATATAGAGGTAAGCTCAGCTAACACTGATGTAGACATAGAAATTAGGGTGTACAGTAACACTTCTATCATCTGACACCTCCACCATCAACTCCGTTAATTGTACCCTGCCAGGGGACTGCAGATGTAAATTAGGGTAGGGTAGGGTAACTCTGGTACAATATGTCAAATGATAACATTTATGCAACATTTACATAACACTTATAATTTTACATGCCCCTTATAAATAAAATAAATTTAAATGACAAGAATGCATTAGATTCAGTGCATTTAGCGGACACTTTTATTTATAGCGACTTACAACACAGGAATTACAAACAAATTACAGTAGCTTCAGAAAAAAAAGCAAATTAAAGTAAGAGACAGACAGAAGTGAAAAGAAGATGGAACTTAGCATGGTAGGGTGCTAGAATTGTTAAGATAGGAGATGCTTTCAGGAGAGAAAGGTGTTCAAGACCTTGAACATAAAGAGGGACTCCCCTGCTCTTGAAAAAGCTGTACATACTGTAGATTAGATAGAACATTCATTGATTGTAATTCATCTAGCGTACCTACCAGTGATAAAATCAGTTCTATTTCTATAAATAAAATGTGTCTGATGGAGTAAACCTTACTTCAGCAAAGTGGTTTTCAGTTCTAATTTACATTTAAAAAAATTGTAGCAAACGTGTGCATGTGTATGTGTATGAATAAGTGAATTCACATTCCACTGAGGTCTGCCACCACCAACGATTAGCCATCTGATGAGCTATTTATGTGCACAAAAGGCTTCACCACACAAAGCTTTCTGCCTGTCGCACATCAGCATATTTCATTATGGATATTGCCACCGATACAGTTTCACTACTAGACGTGTATCTGAATGCAGAATCAGAAAATGGAAGATTCCAGCAGTTGGGAAAGCTGTTCTTTGTGAGCTTCGGCACGCTCGGCATGCTGTAGTCTGGGCCTGGAGCACGTGCAGAGCTGCGATGCCTCTTCCCTTCTTTCATTCAGACACATGAAAGGAGACAGGGAAGGTGAGGGGAAGGAAGGAAAGAAGGGGGGAGACAGATGAGAGGATATTTGGGGAGAGGTGCGGGACGAAGGGGAGCAGGAAGGAGGGAGCGACGGAGGGCGAGAGGAGAGATAAAGGAGGGGTATGGGAGGAAAACCTCGTTTCTGTGTGTACTGTAAGTGTGTCACTCCCTTGTTTGCCTCAAGGTCAGCTCTGCAGAGAGCGGCACTCCCGGGAAAGCCCATAATATTCAATATTCTGGAGTCTGTTGATATGGAGATGAGGGAATACAAATCTGAGCATGTTTTGATGATGTTGTGCACAGACACAGACACACACACACACACACACACACACACACACACACACACACACACACACACACACAATATCCTCACTGCCTGGTACATTCTGTATACTGTATTTGTTTCTCTGTCCAAAGAAAGCTCACGCACACACACACACAAGCACAAACACATACAGACATATAGATGCACACACTCATACACACACACACACACACACACACACACACACACAGACATACACACACACACACACACACACACACACACACACACACACACACACACACACACACACACACACACACACACACACACACACACACACACAAATACAAGCAGACATACAGATGCAGACTCACACACACACACACACACACACACACACACACACACACACACACACACACACACACACACACACATAAAATCTGCATGCACAATGGCATACTCAAGGGTTAGAACGAATTGCTGACCACATTAGCAGGAAAGCCAGAGGGCAGTCAGAGCCATTAACTTAAGCAGTTCATACACACCCACATAAACACACACACATACACACACACACACACACACACACACACACACACACACACACACACACACACACACACTTTTTTTTTCAGATGTGCATGCATTTCACACATACAGACACAAACATACAGACAGACAGACAGACAGACAGACACACACACACACACACACAAATGTGCCCACAAAGACACGCCTTATCTGAAGACACAAAAGAAGGCAGCAAAATAATTTGGGAGGTGGGGGAAAGCGAAGAGGAAAGCGAGATGGGAAGGCGAAGGGGAGAGGCAAGGGGAGAGACAAAGCGAAGGAGAGAGGGAAGGGGAGAGGGAATGCAAAGGGGGTGCAGGGACACACAGAGTGTTGGGAGCCAGCACATTAATAAATATGTGAACTGAGATTAGGGGCTTACATGGCTGCCAATAGAGAAGCATAGTGACTGGAGACAGAAGCAGATGCTGAGGAGATGAGAGGATGAAAAAGGACACTGTGTGTGTGTGTGTGTGTGTGTGTGTGTGTGTGTGTGTGTGTGTGTGTGTGTGTGTGTGTGTGTGTGTGAGAGAGAGAGAAAGAGAGAGAGAGAGAGAGAAAGATTGAGAGAGAGATTTGAATGACCAGAAGCTGTGTAGATATAAGACTACATGGGCATTTAAATCAAAAATACATGAAAAGTCAATCGATGCCTCTCCGCTTGTTTCTCCTATGAGAAACGATTCATGAATATCGATTGGATCAACCCTGACCATGTCTACAGTATAACTGAGATCGCAGCACTGTTTATTTGATTTAAAACAGCAATATATAACAAATTGCAAAACATTTACATTAAATACATTAACATTTAAAACAGTCAGATCCAATTCATGAATAAAATTGGCAAAAAAAAGCAGTAACAAAGAGCTACAATTTATGATTTATTTTGAAAATATATTTTAAAGCATTAACATAGCATTATTATATACAATGGAAATGATTCCCTTAATCTTAAGATCTCTTTATGTCTTTACATGTAGGCCAACAGGCTACTACAAACGTCCACATAAAATGTAGGATAATCATTTAGTCAGATGCCACTACAGTGGCAAAGAGCAAAAAGGGGCTGCATTGTAAGCTCCTGCTTCAATGTGTGAAAAAGGTATTGCTTGAAAATAATGATTTGATACATTTTATATTGTTTGTGCGGGACTGCATGGCACCCTGCCTGTGGGCATGTGGGTCTCTGGGTCACTCTGCTCTGGCCTGACTGGTGGAGGCTGTCTGAGGCCTGGGGGGCCCTTTGTCCCTGACACAGATGGAGCTGCAGCAGCCACATGCACTTTATCCCATCCCACCCATAGACAACAGACCGGGGGTGGGCTCCTGGTTTTGACAGAATGTGACTAGCTTGGTGTTACACTGTCCTCTGGTGGCCTATACATGCAAACACAATCTAGATATCCTGTGCTTTGTGAATCAACCCTGTGATCATTGTGCAATATCAGCATTCAGAACATACACTGTGACCAGGCAAGTTTATTGATTTCTTCTCTTTGTTCTTGTTATTATAGACAGAAAGCATTAAAGTACAGCAAAATAGAACTTTAACCACAGGGGATTCACCGATCCCACCTACTCTTCCTTTTCTCTTTCTTTGTCTGTGCAGAATGACAACCAGCTGGATGTGGATGAGCTGGAGATGGAGCTCCAGCTGGGAATCGAGGTTTTGGACAACGCCATCCACCTCCACAGCCCTCCTTGCGAAGGTGCCCAGAGGAGGGGCTGCTTCCTAGGGGAGGTGGGAGGCGGTCGTGGGGCTGGAGGGCTCAGACCTCCGGGCTCCCGTAGCCTGGCGCGGGACACCCCTCCTCCTCTGCCGCAGGCCCTGCTGTGGCACACTGTGCTTAGCAACAGCCAGGAGCTGGACAGCGGTGTGGGGCGCACCGACGAGAGCACGCGCAATGAGGAGTCGTCGGAGCACGACCTCCTGGCCGAAGACGCCACGAGCGCCTGCACCACCAACGCCACCAACACGCCTGGGAGCCTCCGGAAGTTCCGCGCCACTCCGCCCCCGCCGCTGCTGTCCTCCACCCGAGAGCTGCACTTCAGCAACGACTCCCTGCTGGGGCCGGAGACGGGTGGGGGAGGGGTAGGAGGGGTCGGAGGGGTTGGAGGTCACGACCCCCCTCACGTGGACGCTCTGGCCTCCGTCCTGCTGCCTGGCCTATCAGAGGAGGAGTGCATGCGCTATCGTGAGCTCCTCGAGATCCGCTGCTACTACGAGAAGAATGGCAACGCCTTGCTACTGCTTAGCGGAGATCGGGGCGGGGCCAAAGGTGGGGAGGTGGGGTTTGTTGGTTGTGAGGGCGGGGCTCCGCTGGACATGAACCGTAACGAGAGCCTGATGCGCCACGAGCTAGCCCTGCTAGAGGAAGAACTGCGCCACCTAGAGTTCAAGTGGCGCAATGTCTTGCGTGCACAGAAGATGCAACAGCTACGGGAGCGCTGCCTAAAAGCATGGCCACCCAAGGAGGAAGAGGAGGAGGAGGAGGAGCAGCAGGAAGCAGGGCTGGAGGGGGCGAAAGCTGGACATGGTCAGAACGCGGAGCCCTTGAGGCATGAGCTGTCGGACATCAATGAGGTACCTGAGAGAGAGCGGTCAGACAAGGACAGCACCAGTGCCTATAACACAGGTGGGGAGAGCTGCAGGAGCACCCCACTGGCCAGTGAGCATTTTCCCTCTCCCTCTGCATCCGCCCATGGCCCTGGAGGGGATGGGGACTCCAGCGCCTCCGCTACCCTGCGGCCTGCTAGAACTCCCAGCAGGTACCGAACCCGGTCGGATCAGCACGAGGCGAGGGGTCAGAACCTGAACCACACCTACTCACCCAGCACCCGCAGGAAAGATGAGGAACGGGGCGATACCCGGAATGGTAGCCCGGCCTCCCGGGTGAGATCCCTGTCCCGCAGCGGAAGGGGCGCAGGGGTGAGCCAGCGGAGGGGGTCGGACGAGGGCAGGAGGGCACCAAGGGCTAATGGGATGCCCGCGAGTGGTGGCCGCAGTGCGGAGAACAGCCCCTACCTGTCCAGACGCCGCGGTGAGTCTCGACCGCCACAGCGCTACCAGAGCTGCATGCAGCTGCGCTCGGCCTCAACCAGTGAGGGACTGTGTCTCCAGGAGCACGCTGAAGAGCCCTCTGGCACAGTTCTGAACCCAGTTAAGGGGGAAAAGGAGAACCTTGCTCCTCCTACTGTGGCAAACTCTGCCAATGCTAACTCTGCTAACACTAACTCTGCTAATGCTAATTCTGCTAGCCTTGCTAATGTGACTAACCTTGCTAACAATGCTAATCCACTGACCTTGCCTCTACCTTTACCTCCACCCCTTCCCCCTACTTCCCCACGCATGGAGTGGAAGGTGAAAATCCGCAGCGACGGGTCACGATATGTTGCTAAGCGCCCCGTGCGTGACCGTCTGCTGAAGGCACGGGCCATGAAGATTAGCGAGGAGCGCAGTGGCATGACGACGGACGACGACGCCGTTAGTGAGATGAAGATGGGTCGCTACTGGAGCAAGGAGGAGCGCAAGCAGCAGTTGCTGCGCGCAAGAGAGTACCGCCGCCGCCGTGAGTTCATGATGCAGAGCCGCCTGGACTTCCTGCGCGAACGTGATAGCAGGGACCGGGAACAGGGCGGGGCCACTGGTGGGAGGGGCGGGGCACAGGACTCCCCAGGACACGCCTCCATCCTGGAGCTCAGCCAGAAGAAGAGCATGAAGAGACGCAACCGTAAGATCCTGGACAACTGGATCACCATCCAGGAGCTGCTGGCCCACGGCAGCCGTTCAGCGGATGGCCAGAAGGTGTACAACCCACTGCTCTCTGTCACCACTGTGTGAATTTGACAACAGAGGGATGAAGGGAACAGGAAAACAAATCGAAGGCAGAGAGGCAGAGAAAAAAACGGACCCTAACCCTAACCCTAACTCAAGCTAAGTACTGAAAAGTACTAAATAAAATGAAAAATTTAAGTTCAAAATTCAGTAAACCACATGCTGCTATCCATTATGTAGTTGACATTAAAAAGGCATTGAGGTAAATCATGATTAATCCACCTTAATCATAGGCCATACACAAACATACACTATCATAAGAAAGCATGCCCCCAAAAAACCTCACTGATGGGATGCTGCACTTCTCAGTTCAGTCAGAAGATGATTAATGAATGTGAATTTTTCATTAAGATGATTTGATGCCTGTAACTTTCCTAACATTTTTTACCAGGAGAATGTAAACACAGAGGCTGACCTTGTATAACTTTTTTTTAAAGAAACCTTAATTGCCAACTCTTTTTATGAAAGCTTGCGGTGCCATAATAAGCATGAGGTTTTACTCAAAATTCACATTTCACAGTAGAAACATGGCATACAACACAGTATACAGGAACGAGTCACCCAGACCGTAGGCTGAAGCAAGACCAAAAATGAGTGAAACCCTATAAAAAATGCCTGACGGGTTTTCTGTGATTCTGTCTCCACATGAACTTTGTACAGCTTTTCTCTGTCTTCTTTCTGTGAGGTCATTTTGTGTCTGTGTGTGCATTTCGTGTGGCCAAACCCTGTACATATTGTCGACCTAGGCAGAAAATGGTACTAGCACAAAAGAACAAGAGCATAACTGATAATCAATCAGTAGCTGGAGCAATGAGTTTGGCAGATATACTATACAGTGTTATAACAACTGTGCTCCCTGAGAAGAGAATGTAAGAGAAACTCCCACACACTGTCCATCTCCCATGCAACAATTTCGTTTAACACAATTCAAAATTGTGTCAAATAGAACAGCTATGCGACTTTGTTGGAGTTTCATGTGTTCTGGAAAGATGTGCAAAAGTTTTCATTATCTCCCTAATACAAGAAATCTTGAGACTCCAGGGGTTGAACGTAATGGTGTTAGGACTGTTATGCGTGGCTGGTTATGGGCGAGCCAATTATTTGGTTTTAAGGGAGATGGAATGGTCAGTGACTCATCATTGTCTCATCTGGTCCTCTAAAGTACAGCATATGCTGTATTTGTATTAGGGAATCCAGTACAATATCACACGATGTTCTATTATACTAGACAAGGCATAATTGCATAATTTTGATGAAGGCGTAATACAGGTGATGTCTGGCTATTTCAGAAGACAAAGCACAGAACACAGAAGTCACAACTTAATATTTGGGGAAAATTTGATTTTGTATAGCAAGGGAAGTTGTGGCACATGAACTAAGGAGCAGTTTTTAATATAAATGCCATGGATCTGTGCCACACTTTAGAAATACATAGTATATCGCCCTAAAAGGAATCACATTTTTATATTGTCATAGCCTACAAAAGGGATGGTTCATGAATTATTTGGCAATACACATACATTCTGACTATTTATACTAGATGGCTGCTTGATGTGCTTAAAGGGAAAAAGGAGGTTGTAAACTGATGACTGTAAATCACAATCTTATCAGAGGTGTGAATAGTAAACAGACACTTTTTAAAATTGTCAGTTGAAAAGGAGCATCTTTGCTAATACAAAAAAGTGCATGCTGTTAATAGCATTCGTAACCAATTTTTATTCAAAACTGTCATCAACTGAATAAATATATGGATGTGTGTGTTAGGTTTGTATGGGTGGAGTGGGGTGTGGATTTGTTTTGTCCTATACTCTGCAATAGTCTCTTTTCAACAATTGTGCTTTTACTGTGAATTTGTGGTTCAAGTGGTAGGTTTATTGTAGATAAAACTAATGTTTTGTTCAAGAGATGTTGTAAAATAAAGCTTCTACCAAAACCATTGAAGTCATAGTTTCCCAGTGATCTGTTTGTTTAAAGAATGTTGTCTGTCCAAATCCATACTGTCAATTGTGCAAACCTGTCCAGTGTATAGCCCTGTCCACCATCAGGACACCCAGGCTTGTTTTGATTTTTTTTATTTTATTTTTTTTTTAATCAAATTATCAAAGCAACAATAACAACTGTATAGCATGTGACTGTATTTTGAGTATGGAAAACAAGAAAACCAATAGCCTTGTACGTGACAAGTTCAATTGTGGCCTACACTATTTTACAATCGCCTATTTATTACTTTTCATAGGCTTTGCCTCCGTAAACTTCAATAGCCCCCTCTGGTGGTACTGTCCAGGGTTCTGATTTAGTTCACTGATCACGCCACGCTTGACGTTTGGCCAAGTGAGCTACGCTAGAGGTTGTCAGACAAGACAATCAAAGTCAGTGGAGCGTCGAACATCCGCAGTAACCTACATTAGGACATAACAGAGTGAAAGTTCGAGACTGTTTCATTTCTGTATTTACCTTCCTGGAAAACGAAAACGTTTTTATACTACGTGGTAAACAATGTTGGTTATCAGTGCAGTTAGGAATTAACACTATAAGATTACTACAACAGGAAATGTGTGTTTAGGGTTTTAATCTCACGGATTGACAGACTGCTAGCGAGCTAGCTAGGTCGATATGGCTAGCTAGATAGCTTAGCAAACTAACATAGAGGCGAGTGCTGGGAGAAAAGCAGTCGGGACAAAGTGATGGCACTGGGTAACTGGCTAACGTGAGAGTATGCTTTGCAGTCAGCTCTTTCAGGTTCAGTACAGAAACAGAAACAGTACAGAGTAATTCCTTTAACAAAGCTGATTTTACGGTTACCTGGGCTTGTCATAAGCCAACATTGCGCTATTTCTACCCGAAAACGTCCCATTGTTTGACAAGAAAGAAGAACTCAACACATCAGGTAAGATTTGGGATTTCGCTGCTTTGCTAGCCGTTTGGGACCTGAGCATATAGGTTTGCTAACAGAATGTGTACATGTCAACATCTCCACTTGTTTTGCTTTAGCCGACTCTTAGCTAGATCACACAGAAACAAATGCACTGCAGTTACCCAATCATTTGAATTGACTGGGTGATATTTCTAAGCTGAGATACGAATCTTATTTCAGATTTTGTAGCAGTATCGCTATCGGCGTTGTAGCGTAATAATATGACTGTTTGTATGGGCAGTGGTTTGTAATTAGCAAAGTTAGCGGGTAATGCGGTTTGCTATTTAGCCAAATAATGGGTCTCTGCGTGGGGTGTGTGGTATGCAATTCATTGTGGTTGAAAGTATAAGTAGGTATGCAACAGTATGATTGAGGCTGTTTATTTACAGTATCCGTCAGGTTATCAAACTGTAAGTAATATCAGCTAGCTGTGAATCCCGTCAGGTTTAATGTCTAGCCCAGCTAGCTGTCTGTCATTGTACGGCTAACTAGTTACCTAGCCTGTAACTTTTCCTGAGTGGTTCATCTGGGTTCGGGGTTCGTGTTGTTTTAGCTGTGGGACCCCTGGTCTGGGTCCGTATAAGTCCGAATAATACGATGTTTGTAAAAGTTCTTGGGGGTTCACTGTTCTGAATAAAGTTTTCGATTTGCAGAAAACATTCAGAGGTCCGATATGCCACAGGTGTCAACATCAGAAAGGATCAACTCTGTATGAATGAAAATGGAAAAAAAAGATCGATGTTGTTATTGATTTTATTAATGCTCATAAAACGTCAATATGCATCCTTGAATGTCATGGGCCACAGCAGGTGATAGGTAAAGAATTGAATTCTGTATGATTTGAACTGAATTTAAACTGGGGATAGCCTGCAATTTTTGTAACACAATTCTGCTACAGTCTTATTCCTTGAAGATGAAACAATATGGTAGAGGGTAGCCAATATTCCATACATAACCACCGAGTTGTGGAATGTTTTCTTGCCAAGCCTACTACTAAGCATGAGTCACGACGTTGCATATGGACTGAAAGGAGAGCAAAAACCACAGACGTCGCATTCACCAAACCAGCACAACTGGTTACCCCTTTGACGTGTCTCAACAGCCTCTGAGCAGGCTGCACACTGGATAAGAATTCCAGCAGTGTGGAGCTAGAGGCGAGTCTCTCTTTCCGCTGCTGCTATCAACTTTAACTCCCGTTTGGGGGGGGTGGCACTCAGTCATGAAAGTGGCTCAGTCATGCTGAACCACAGTGTCTGGACAGAGTAATGTAGTCATGGTGGACTACTCTTCAGCTAGGTCCAACTGACTGAGTCCTCTGTGGAGAATGAAGAAGACTGCACTGGTTCCCTGTTGAGCTGTGTAAATCTGTGATTGTGAAGACAGTGTGTTGAAGTCCTAATGCTGTGGGGGAAATTTTTTTTTGCTGCCGTAGTCCTATTGAATCTCCTCGTCTGGCTTAGTGTGTTTGTGTGTAGTCTGCGTCTTTTTGGTCGCTAGCCTACCTGCTAAGCCTCTTTTTGGGATTACTGAGTCTTTTCTCTCAGCCCCCACTGTCCACATGAGCCTTGGCAGGCGCGCCTGCTACTGATGTAGCCCATTCCAGAGTGGCCAAGGACGTGACCTTGTTTGCCAGCCCTGTCCCCCAGTCTGTGAATCCCCGCGCTCGCCCACCCCCACCCAAACACCCTCCTATGTCTGCTAATGCATATTGGCAGCTTTGGTCTTCTTAAATCCGTCGCTCTGACTTCATGTCTCTCCCCCTCTAGCCATGTGTGTGTGTGTGAGTGAGTTCATGCAAACTAGGCTGGTGTTGTGAAGTAAGTCTGTCTGTTGTTTGCTGTTTGGGCCATCATATCACAGAACTGTTATATATGTTGCATTTACGCAGCCCAGTGTTTCGGAGCCTGTCCTATTTCAGCCAGTAGGCTATTATGATTGTGTATTCAGTGTAGGCTTCAATCACTCACTGCTGTGTAGGCTACATTCAGTGACAGCGGGACTGAGGCTTGTTGTCAGGACATGTTTGTCCTTTCGCGCTGTCTCTCCCACTTTGAATAGGCGAGCTGAATGGGGTGGAAGTCCTCAGGGGTTTTTCGCCCATGCAACAGAAAACATGAGGCACGCAAAGAACAGAGCCTGTGTGTCCCTTTTTAAAAAAAGAAGCAGACATGTTGGCTCTCAAAGAGGCACTTGTTTCATTTTCTTACTTAGCACTAGGAGTTTTCCCTCCTTATTGAATAGCCCTGTGAGATAGGGCCCAGCACCATTTTTCCCCACTCTGTGCCGGCCCGCTGCAGTGGGAGTGAAAGGTTGCCTTTCATTCACTGCGCCTCTCTCGCTTCATATTTGTGAATGGAGGGTGGCAAGTCTGGATTGCCTCTGTGTTAAAGGGCAAACACCAGGAGGCTGTCTGAACAGCCAGCTATCGTCTCCAAAGCAAACACTCACAAAACCTTTTTTTCTTCTGCGCCTTTTTCTGGCCATAAACGTGTGTCTGTGTGTGTGTGTATGTGTGTGTGTGTGTGTGTGTGTGGGGCAGGCAGGCCACTCCCTTTCACATCAGGTAGACAAGACACCTGGGTCTCACGTGATGTGCAGAAAGGGTATTCGCGTTCAGTCTGTGACTGACGTGAGCACTCTCATCCAGAGTGAATGTGGTAACGGCGGTGGAGGCATGCACGCATGTGTGCGTGCGTGTGTGCGTGCATGCAGGCGCATTATCAGGACTCCAGCCAAACCGCACTCATGGTCACGGAGCAGGAAGTGGCAAGCGAGTCGTCTTCTCCTCGTCTCCTCCTCCCCACGCTCCCCTCCACACGCCGTCCACCCGTCTGCTGAAGCTAACGTCAGCACGCGCACAGAGCAGCTGGTTGTAGAGGCATAGAGAGGCGTGTACACGAGAGCTGAAGAAGGTGATAGGTGACACACCTGCTACTGTGTGAAAGGTGAGCAGGCGTGGGATTGTGCAGATGGCAGGTTTTTAAGGAGAGGTGAGAGGGAGAGGTGAAAGTTTCTCACAGTTTTTGCAGCACTTTTTAAAACATTGTTGTTGATATTTATAAAGCCATGCATTTGGCCATGGATCTGATTTGTTGGACAGTATTTGACATTATTTAACAAAACAAAGAAGAGCTAGGTTGCTGCAAGAAGTTTCTCTAAATACAGTTATTCTCTGAATAATATGCTTATCTCCACACATTAAGCAGTTACTCAGTTGTTAGTTTTTAATTCTTACATGATAGCCTATGCTTTTCATCAAATTTAGCCTGTTGTCTCACAGGTATCGAGTTGTGTTCAGTGTTATTGCTCTGGTGTTTGTAGACAGTGCTGGTTCTGGTTTTCTATATGGGAAACAAACATATTTGCTTTGGCTGAGCAATAATCTGTCCCTCAGCCAGTCAGCACAGTGCATCAAGTGCACAGCAGGCAGCAGTTTATTTTCAACAAACTTTTGCAAAACCGAATCAATGACTTCCAAAACTGCCCCTAGGCAAAACTGACTTCCAGGACCCACCCTCCCCAAAAAATAGAAGAACAAAGTGTTTAAAGATTGCTCATGAGTTAAGCTCAGCACCTGCACAGTTCACATTTCAAACTTTCCAAACCCTACTGAAAGGGACCATGGAGCTGATAAACCTCACTGTCAGATGGCTCTGTTCATGAGCAGTGGGTGGGGGCGTGGGTGTGAAGGGTGGGGGTGAGGGGCGAGGGGAGCTCCTCCAACAGCTGTGCGACTCCCAGCAGAGACCCCATGGTGCGGAGCGCTTGAGAAATACTTTCTACATGGTCCAAACCTCTGACTTCACGCACGGAAAGACCGCGCTCTGTAGTAACTGCTTTCCGGACAGTGGGATGCTCTTGGGTTAGGCCTACTGTTGGTCCTACAGAATAGCCCTTTGTTATCTTTCAGCAGACACCACCAACATGTATGTAAAGAAGGGAAACTTGACAGTGAAGTTAATCAGGGGGTTGGTTTCAATAAAGGATGGTGATCAAAGAGTAACTCTCAGTAGGTTACTGCAATGTGTTGCTCACACTACTTATCAGGAAAAAGCAAAGCAGACTGACTGTATACTTAGGGAAGTGCTGGTCATGGGAATTTAACAAGAAAAGAATTATGGGACCATACACTTGAGGTGAGGTCAATGCCATGGTTTTTGTTTAATGTTTCTCATACTTCTTTTATTGTCCCTGTTATAATGGCCTGATTCAACAGAAATTATACTTTAAATTCGAATACAAAAAATCCTCACTTGGAAAACACTTGCACCACTTTGTAGTCTAAAACGACACAGTTAAGCATGTTGTTGAACTAAATTACCATGAATCCACATGGCTGATGCAGATCAGTTGATCGGAACCTACTGCTAGGCACACATGCAGCCATGGGCGTTGGGGAATCCCATGATTATTGTCTAGCAGAGTGGAGGTGCTGACGTAACCTCGGGCAAAGTGTGGCCCTTAAGGGTGGCAGTGCCAAGGGTGTCAGATTAGCAGATGCCATCTGTTTGCAGCTAATTAGTTTTAATCCGACTGCCCACACCCCTATAGGATTTGCCCCATAAAATCTGGACCCTTGACATGACTTGAAGACATAGATCCTTTTGTCTTTGTTCATCCAAAAGATAACTCGCACACCACCACTGCTGATGCAAAATTAAACTTGTTTAGTTCATAGAAAAGAAACGAAAAAGTGCAAAAAAATTTCGGTCGTATTGGACGATTATCAATGCAGAACTTTTGTCTTTTGTCTTTGCTCCACAGGAAGGCCATGTTTGCCATTGGGTAACAACGATGATGATGACGACAATGATGATGATGATGAAGATGGGCATGAGGAGCTTTGAGCGCTAGCTGGCAGACGCGTCAGGAGGCTAATGGAGGAGGCGCAGCGGAGCACGTTGGCGGCCCCGCCGTCGCTGCAGACCGTGGAGGGGGCCGAGCCGTTTGCTCCAGGGAAGGCGAGGAGGTCCCCACGGCAGGACCTCAGCGCTCCCGCTGCTGTGCCGTCACCGGCCCCCGTCCCGACCGAGTCCGGCTGGGTGGGAGGAGGAGGAGGAGGGGGAGGGGGTGATGGTGGTGGCGACGGTGGTGGTGTTGGCGGCGTGGAGTCGCTCTCTTCGGACTGCGGGGGGGCGCTGGACCTGCAGGACCTGGGCTCGGAGGAGGAGGGCAGCGAGGTGGAGGGCACGGAGGTGTCGCCCGTGGGCAGCAGTGGTAGCGGCAGCACTTGGGACTCCGCCCTCCAGAACGGGCACACTGGAGAGGAGGTGAAGCAGGAGGAGAGCCATCACAACAACAACAACAACAACAACAGCGACAGCAGCAGCAGGGACGATGGAGGCAGTGCCAGCCCCACATCAGCAAGCACAAACCCCAACTTCACAGGTGGGAGGCACCAGCCAGTCTGTTTGCTGTTGTGAGAGGCAGGGAATATGGCTTCAGAGAGTAACAGTGCATTCACATGCTAAAGAAGCAGACATCTGGCATTGCATTATGTTTGTGCGCTGGGGCATTTGACTGACTTAGCTAAACTTAAAGCTTCTTTGCCGATACAAATGTGTGAGCAGTCGGTTCTCTACGTCTTGTGACTCTATTTATTTGATATGTAGGCTGTGTGTGTGTGTGCATTTCTATACATGTTTAACACATTTGTGTGTGTGTTGTGTGTGCAGATATGTCTCAGACACCATCCCTGTCTCTGACGGAGCAGCTCAGGTTAGGCCGGGACGACCCCTCGGGGATGGGCATCAGTGTGGAGTGCCGGATATGTGGAGACAAGGCCTCTGGGTTCCACTACGGAGTGCACGCCTGCGAGGGTTGTAAGGTGGGGGACTCTCGTGACTGGACTCAAAGCACCTCCCCAAATAAGGGACTTACTAACACTTAGCTGGAACTGTTGCAAGTGGTGAGATTGGAATGTTGGTAGGGTGAGTGTTCCAAAGAATATTCCACAGAATATTTTGTAAGGGATAGTGGACAATACGGTGTTTGTATATCAGAAAGGTAATGCACGTTCGAGGTGGTAATGCGGCCACGACGCAAAGCGCATTAACTTTCTGACATACAGACAGCATGAAGTCCATTATCCCACGGTTATTACACTTGTCTGATGTTATTTCAGGTAATAATTTCCACGTTTTAATCACTAAAAAACAAACTTATTTGTAGAACTACTTCCTTCCGCTACAAGATGTGTCTTTTCATAACTTATTTGACACACTGCTGTTGCTAATTCCAGTCGTGAAGCCATGGTATAATCACAGAATATGCAATGGCCGTGTCGGAAGCCGTGGTATAATCACAGAATATACAATGGCCGTGTCCGAAATGTTCACTCATTCACTATATAGGTCACTACATAGGGTGTGAGGTACATGGTTTTGTCCTTTACATAGCACACTACATAATGAACAACTGAGCATTTTGGATTCGGCCATGTTTAGCTTAGGGCTGCACAATATATCGAAAATATCATGATATCATAATATAGAGTATTGTGATATACATATCGCAAAACATGGCTTAACTGCAGTAAATGGGACATTTCTGTAAGATGTTTCACGCTCCACATATGAAGACATTTGGGAAATCAAATGCAGTCCTTGATATCCACCCCCATAGGCTGCCCACTGGCTACGGCCTAGCGGTGAAGATTAAGCTGGAAGATGTTAAAACTATATTTAAATATTTAAATGTTTAAACTATATGTAAATGTTTATTTATTGCAAAACATATCATCATCGCAACATTCAGCAATGTCACCGCACATCACAGAATTTTCCAATATCGTGCAGCCCTAGTTTAGCTCACTCTTAAAGTTCGTCCTCGTTCCTCCTCAGGGTTTCTTCCGGCGCACCATCCGCATGAAGCTGGAGTACGATCGCTGCGACCGCACCTGCAAGATCCAGAAGAAGAGCCGAAACAAGTGCCAGTACTGCCGCTTCCAGAAGTGCCTCGCGCTCGGCATGTCTCACGACGGTGGGTATCAGCCTGCGGGAGAGTTGGGCACGCTGACGGTGGGGGGTGGTAATGTAATGGTATGTAATGCTGGTGAGCAACCTCCCTGCCACAGCAAGGGTTTTAAAGCTAATCGGCCTTCTAGAGGCCTGGGTCCCCCAAGCAGTTGCCAGTGTTGGCGGTTGGCAAGCTACGCGTCTTGAAACATGGCACCACACATGGATACACACATGGATACTGTGGCTGCACCAACACCAATGCTTATATTAGGTCTGGGTGCTAGGCTATCTACGCCTATGCCTGTAGTTACTGCCAAAGATGGTAGATATCCCAAGATACTTTGTAGTAGTTCGTGTTAATGGGACGTGTGACTGACATTTCTGTGTCTCGTGGGTGGGGGAGGCTAGCCTGGTAAACCCGCCCCTCGTACTTCATTTCATTTTGTACAGAGGGTCTGGAACAGAGACCGTCAGAAACGATTTGTTGGAGGTGTGGACTCTGCTGAAGTTTAAAAAAAAGTGCCTCTGCCTTTACCCAATCGCTAACGTCTGGTTGTCACGTATGCAATTAGCCTACCTACTCACTACAATTCAAATGTAGCACACAAGGTCAACGTCACGGCTAACGAACACACCCTCTGTTCGCTGAGTGGATCGGTCTTGCTGGGACTTGCTAAATGACCCTCAAGAGATTCCGGTCCAGACCCTCTGTACAAAATGACATGAAGTACAAGGGGCGGCTTTACAAGGCTAGGGGGAGGCTGCCGCCCCATCATGATTCCAGGAAGTGGCTCGTCATGACAAATCTTAGTACATCTACCATCTTTATTACTACTATGCACAGTGCAGGCAGTGTAGTAGCCTGGGACCTCTAGGTGCATATTATTTTTCTGATCTCATTAGTCTCGATGTGCTATTATTGCTATTATGGTAACTCTTGGAAAAATTAGTGTCTAAAAGTTTAAATAAAAACGAAGAGGGGAAGACATATTTTTTAATTATGCCCTCAGAATTATGCAGTTATGCACATACATTGCAGTCACAAGCTTTTGTTTGTGAGATCAAAAACTGCATATTAATTGTATTCAGTTTTATGTTTAGTTGGAAGCCATGCCACAACCACGTGGATTTAGACCCCTCGGTACCACCTGGTATTAGTTAGCTTGATGACACCTTGTATGTTTTGAAGAGACTTTTTTTGCCGTTACATTTTTGTGAAGAGTTACTACTGATCAGAAACTGCTTCTTGTTCAGTGCTCCTGGCCATTCAATGGAAATGGGCTTTTTAGCCAACTCGGAGCCATTATTAAAGTCTCAGTCTGACCTCTAGTGGTCATATGTGGTATGACGTGTTGAGAGACATAGTTTCCAACAATCTCTGTTGACTCAACGAGTCTGAATCATACAGACTGAGATGAATCATACAGACATACACACAACCACACACACACACACACACACACACACACACACACACATAGGCTCACAGACATAAAACATACATGCACACAACAATACTATATGAGTAAACTGCCCTTTTTTAGTCTTGCTATTAACTCCTTCTCAAGCCCAAATGCTACAAAAGATTGGTTTTGATATGACTGATATTGTGGTAGACGTCATGTAACGCTGTGCTGCTGTGCTCTGTGTCGTCCTCACAGCCATCCGGTACGGGCGCATGCCGGAGGCAGAGAAGAAGAAGCTGGTGGCGGGGCTGCTGGCGGGGGAGCAGAACCTCCAGACCTCCGGAGGCTCCGACCTCAAGACCCTGGCCAAGCACGTCAACACGGCCTACCAGAAGAACCTGAACATGACCAAGAAGAAGGCCCGCAGCATCCTCACGGGCAAGACCAGCTGCACCTCGGTACTGTGGGGTTGCCCCAGGACTGGGAACTGACCGCCACGATGGTCTATTACGCACACATTGGGCCCATGCACACATATCCAGCAAACACCTGTCAGACCTTACTGACAGTGGGCCTTGTATTTGGGCAGTGTTCTTTTGCCTGTTTGTGTCAGTGAGCCGTGTGATGGCTGAATACGAATCTGCCCACTTTGGATGTAAAGGGATTGTGGAGGTTATCCTATAAGCCTCGGTGTGGAAGGCGAGGTGTTCCTAACGTGTAGCAAATGTCCAGCCAAAACGCCACTTTGGGTTTGTTCCCCTTTATTACAAAATGTAAAGTTTCTATAAAAACTAGAGCTCACCTCCGTGCTGTTGGGCTGTGCAAAAAAGTGCAAAGTGCTGTAAGCTCCCACCGTCCACACCTAATGCCAATTGATCACAGGCACCTGTAACCTGTAGCACCTATACCTGTTATCGTGTAACCTACCATAAAAGTCAAGTGCTCCCCCCAGTGGCTAAAACTAAAACTACAATAAACCTACCTATAGGTGACGATAAAAACAGCTCCTACAGGGATAATTATTTTTAAGATATTGTATGCATTTACTGTGACTATAGAGAACGTCTCTGCTTTTTGTGTAAAAAAGTGCACATGCTCGTGTGTGTGGGTGTGTGCGAGCGCCTGTGCACGTTTCTTTGTGTGTGTGTGTGTGTGTGTGCATGCACGTGTGCGTGCGTGTGTGTGTCCGTATGTCATACTCACTGTGCTCCTGTGTGTGCTCTACCCCTTAGCCATTCGTGATCCACGACATGGACTCGCTCTGGCAGGCGGAAAACGGCCTGGTGTGGAACCAGCTGAACGGCGCTCCGCCCAACAAGGAGATCGGCGTCCACGTCTTCTACCGCTGCCAGTGCACCACGGTGGAGACGGTTCGAGAGCTGACCGAGTTCGCCAAAAACATCCCCGGCTTTGTGGACCTCTTCCTCAATGACCAGGTAACGGCTCTGGACAAAGCTGTCAAACGTAGACTGACCAGGTCATTTTCACCTAACAGGCTACAGTCATCGACTATTTGAGTAGAAACTGTTTTGTTTTTATTACCTTTTTACCTCTCCCAATTTCCATTCCAGTTTTTGTGGAGGTAAGCTATGAAGGATGGAGGCTGATCCTATTATGTGACTAGTGTGTTATGGTGCAAGTAACGATGAAGGGCTCTGCTTAGTTTGTTTCCCCGTGTTATGCACAAGCCTATACATCTGTGTGTGTGTGCATGTGTGTTCCAGAATCCTGGGTGTTTTGTTGCATGCATAATAATATACATGCTGTGTCAAAAAAAAAAAAAAAAAAACGACTCCTTTTAGAATGATTGCAAAAATTGGCAGGGAAATGACTCATTGCCCTCTTCAAAGCAATCTCTGCCAGAGTTAATGCACCTCTGCATTCGCTTCTGCCACCCTCAATAGCACTAGTCTCCCAGCTCCCTCAATACAGAGGGAGAGAAGCAGCAACTGTGACAAGGGATCTGGGGTACCTCAGGAAAAAAGGGCATTTCCCAGTGGTAGACACAAATGCCACCCTGCATTAACTTTGAGGGAGATTGCTTTGAAGGGCACGAGTAATTTCTCGGACAATTTAGCAATAACATTTTTACGACAACAGTCTCCTCTCTTTTTTTTGACACCCTTTGTAAATAATGTGCAGCGAAATGCTAGCATGGTAAACCAGCCCCTCGTACTTCATTTCATTTTGTACAGAGGGTTTGGAACAGAGACCGTCAGAAACGATTTGCTGGAGGTGTGGACTCTGCTGAAGTTTAAAAAAAGTGCCTCTGCCTTTACCCAATCGCTACGTATGCTACGTATGGTCGTCACGTATGCAATTAGCCTACCTACGCACTACAATTCAAATGTAGCACACAAGGTCAACGTCACGGCTAACGAACACACCCTCTGTTCGTTGATTGGATCGGTCTTGCTGGGACTTGCTAAATGACCCTCAAGAGATTCCGGTCCAGACCCTCTGTACAAAATGAAATGAAGTGCGAGGGGCGGCTTTACCAGGCTAGCGAAATGCACCCCTGGTGCCGTAACTCAGAAGACAAGTGATAACAGATAAGAAACGAAGACAAAAAGTTATGATAAAATGATAAATGTCGTCTGTGTTCAGGTGACGCTGCTGAAGTACGGTGTCCACGAGGCCATTTTCTCCATGCTGCCGTCGCTCATGAACAAGGACGGCCTGCTGGTGGCCAATGGGAAGGGCTTTGTGACGCGTGAGTTCCTCCGCAGCCTCCGCAAGCCCTTCAGCGAGATCATGGAGCCCAAGTTTGAGTTCGCCGTCAAGTTCAACGCCCTGGAGCTGGACGACAGCGACCTCGCCCTGTTTGTGGCCGCCATCATTCTGTGTGGAGGTGAGAAAGAAGTGACATTTTTATCACTATTTGTAGTAGTATTTTTTAATTTTAATTTAATGCACTGTCGTAACCAGGGTAGATTCACATCAGTCAAATCCACATTACATTCAGTTATTAATTAGAGACTTTTTTAACACTTTAATGCTTAACAGTCATTACTTTTAATGTATTTTTCTGTCTGTAATTCATTTATTTATTTTTCCACCCACCCCCTGTGCCACAGACCGTCCAGGCTTGATAAATGTGAAGCAGGTGGAGCAGATCCAAGATGGCATCCTCCAGGCCCTGGACCAGCACCTTCAGGTACACCACCCCGACTCGCCCCACCTCTTCCCCAAGCTGCTGCAGAAGATGGCCGACCTGCGGCAGCTGGTCACGGAGAACGCTCAGCTGGTGCAGATGATCAAAAAGACAGAGTCAGAAACATCGCTCCACCCACTCCTGCAGGAGATCTACAAGGACATGTACTAACCTGGAGTCCACGCATCGTGAACTGGTCTGGTGTTAGTGCGTGACTCATTTGGACCTCGAACGTGTGCTAACACAGAGCCACGTGTGTGAGCTGGTCTTGCTACAGTGCAAGACTTACTGGACCTCAGACGTGTACTAACACAGAGCCACATCTGAACTGGTCTGGCATCAGTGCGAGAGTAACTAGACCTCGGATGTGGGAGGTCAGGCCTATGCACAAAATTGGGAATTTTGTTTGTTTGTTTTGTATTTCAGTGATCGCGATTATTGAATTTTTACAGACACTATCTAAAAATTTACTTTTCTCCATTCGGAAAGCATTATTCCATGGACATTTCTACCTGGTTTCTCATGGTTACAGCTGTTATGTACCTACTGTTTGTTGCACCTGAAGAAAAATTAGTGCTTTTGTTTGAGGGGTGGGGGTGGGGGTGGGGGGCTTGGGTTTCATGGTACGTTTTTTTAATGTTTTTAAAATGTTAATCATGATTTTCATTATGACAGTTATAAGCTTAGTGAAGAAACTAATGGAGTTGCTAGTAAACGAAGACAGTGGTTAACCTACACTGTAGATAAGGGTGCTGATAAACACAGTGCTGGGACTGCCTGAAGTCCTTAATGGTTTTTTCTTTTTTTGTTTTTTAATGGGCCTCGTGGAGTTTTAATAACCTAAAAGCACAACAACATTGGAAAGATGGGCAACATGAAATGCTTTGTTATTTAAAAAGTAACATCAGTATTTTGATCACCACCTACATAATTGCAGTGATTATTCACAGTAACACACACACACACACACACACACACACACTCCACATTTACTTTGGCACCAGGGTAACTATTTTGGAAAACCAGATCTAGCAAGAAGTCCAAAACTTCTGCATTGTTTGATATTAACATTGGCATTCCTCACATCAAAACAATAATGCAAATGGTAGAATTGTGAAGTCGCGTGTTGCTGTCGGACAAGATCATGTTCAAAAAAATCTCAGTATCGAGTCAGTGAAATGGTACACATGTCTGACTGAGGGCTTGTTTATTCTGCATTGGAATGGTACATGCACAAACACATTTCAACAAATCAGATTGTGTGGCTGGACCTAACTTGTATGAAAATATATTTTTAAGGATTAGCCCTGAATATGTTTACTACAAGGGAACTGAAGGGAAGGGGGTAGGGGGGGTGAAGGATAATCTACTGTGAATCATGTGAATCCAGGATGTGTACTAAAGCTGAGATGGCACCACAAAGTCTAATAGGAACCTATGGGACCCAGGTCTCATAGTCATGCTGCACAATACTTAAAACACACCTGTGGGTTTACCACCCTGATCTATGCAGTTACAACCAGCTCACACTTTTTGCATTCACTCCTAAAAAATATATGATTTGTTGTTATGTTTTGATGTGTGTGGTTTACCCTCAAGAAGTGTCTGTTTCCTTTGCTTTTGAATATAACTCCAGAAACTGAACATTGTCTGTTCATGGCCAGTTTTTGATCTTTCATGTCAAGAGTTTTTTTATTTGTGGTCTGTCCTTTCTGAATGTGCAATATCAGACTGCTCATGCCAGGGAGTCTATTAAAAGGGGTCAGCCTTGCAATTGGTGGAGCAATTTCAATGCTTATTTACACACAAATGGATAAATATAACGGTACCCTTGCATTCTTGTCAGATAATGCACCACATGTTCTAGAAAAAATCTTGCCATTACAAATGTTTTTGTACTAACATGTTATTTTTTCTTTTTATAGGAAAACAAAAAAAGAGGGAAAAAGTCAAACTTGATAATTTCACAAAAGTAAAAAAACAAAAATGCATTGAAAAATTATTGGTAGCCTCAAATATTATATTTAATGTTATATTTATATAACTGAAATCAGTCACTTCCAGCAGCCTTGACTGAGTTTCTTACACCTCTTTAATGCACTTTTAGACCTTTGTTTTTTTTTTTTTTTTTTTTTTTTGCAAACTGCTTTTAGTCCTCCTTTGATGGATGTATTCTCACGTTCTTCCAGCTGCTTTTTGAGATTTATCCATGGGTGTTTGCTGGCCATTTTAGAACTGTCCAGCATTCGGTCCACAACCATTTTTGAGTTCTTGTGAAGTCTGTTTTGGGTCAATGCCCAGCTAGGAGCCGTAGTATCACTGGTGAATATGCAGTTTTCTGACTAAAGTTAGCTCCCAGAATGTTTCTGGTAGTCATCTCATTATATAACACCATTGTTACAGTTGAGATATCCCATACTAAAAGAAGCAGATTAACCCAAAATGATCTGTAAACCTGCATCATTGCTGACAGCAGGCAACATGTAGTACATTTCTTTGAAGGTCGCATTTCATTTTCTGGGAGAAATACCATGGTGTGCTTTGCTCAGAAAGAAATTATTATTAGGCTATTATTATTATTATTATTATTATTACTGGTAGACTATGGGCTAGGAGGGGTCCACATGCACCCCCCCCAGGACTAAACTTCATGGGTATTTTCTTGTAGCCCTGGTCCTAAAGTTTAAGAAAAATCATGTTAACAGGAAAACAACTCATTCCCACTATGCATGGCAGACCACTTTTTAACACGTACGGCGCTGTAAAAAAATACCGATTTTGAGCCATAGGGGAAAATTAAATTGACCATATCATCTGCATAGAGTGGTCAATATGAACACATTATACATCCTTTTGAAGCTTTTGAATAGTTCTATAATAATAAAATGGTTGGATATGCATTTAGTAAGAAATAATCCATATAATGACCTTGTAATTGCAGTCGAATAGGAAATATTCATTAAAAAACGCTATCGCCAATGAGCATGATAATGAGAGATCCACATTATTCTATCTATACTCAAGTTAAAGTGGTATTATCTTGTAGCCCTGGCTTCAAAGTTTAAAAGAAATAATGTTAACAAAAGAGGAACTCATTTCCACAGTACTTAGTACACAATTTCTAAACATCAAACAAAAAAAACAAAAAAAAAAACGGAGGAAAAAAATGAAGAAATGGGAAAGTCAATCCACATAAACACCATCTCTGCTAAACTTAATGGCTCTTTCTGTGTTCACTATTCCCTCACAGAGTAAAACACCACAACAAATGTATGTCTGCATGATCCGTAGGCCTATACAACATGCCTCACCCCAGATCTACATTATTGATATTTACGATTTTTCAAATGCTATTTCCTGTTTTTGATTGCTATTTTTTCTTAGAACCAGCATAATGACAGACAACAGGGAAAATAAATCACTTAATTATTGAACACCCAGACTCAAATCTTACACTGTATAGCCTAATAGGTGGTTTTAGCAAAAAATAGGAGACTGGTGTAGAGAACACTGGCGTCAGCAACGAGCTAGCTGTTATTTCTGCATTTCGTTTTAAAATATATATAAATTTTACTACATTTTTGGTTTTCAATATTTTTTGGATAGATTTTCATTGTACTATTTGGCCATAAATATATAAATACTAGATTACAAGGGAAATACATTTTGTTTAAACCCCCCCCCCCCCCCCCCCCCCCGATATTTTGATGTTTCGCTGTTGATATTTTGAGGTTTTCACTAAATTTCCATTGTGATATTCACTGCCTGCACATAAATAACAGGCCACAAGGGAAAAAAACATCATGACACTACGGCTAGCAATTAGCTAGCTGTTGTCACATCTGCATTTCGGAAAAAAACTCTTTCTACAGTTATATTTACGGTTTTTAAAATTATAGCCTAATTTGTCTTTTTTTCGCATTTTGCTATTTGCCGTCAGAATACATATATTCAAGAACAGGGTAAACATAAAACTGTGAAACCAGTTAATGGCTGAAAAACAACGGAAAAGCGAAAAAGACGGAAAACTGACAATTCAGACATTAAAGTTGGATTAGGTGTGCATCCTTCATATGCACAACTCAAACTCTGATGACTTTACCTACATATCAAAAACTAAGGATCCTGCTGCAAGATTTCAGCACATAAAGGATATCAAATTAGAGTCATCCTATCGAATGTCAGATGTTTGTGCTCTTATCCCTAATGAACTTTCTGAATACCATGGCTATCACAGAGATTACTATGCTCGGTTCACTTCTAACTTAAGTTGGTTAAAGGAAAATGAACCTGAGCTTGACAGTTCAGTGAGAGTGGGACGGAGGTCATCCCTCTCTAAGAATGGAGTGATTTTCAATCCGGATTGTATTTTCTGTAAGAAAATAGCAAAGAAAGCCATAAAAGTTTGTGGTATGTGGACAACAGAGGGAACAAAAGTCTTTGAAAGGGGAGGGGGTGAAGCAGTGAAAGACGAAGCTAGAAAAAAAGAGGACTATGAACTTTTAAGGCGGATTTCCTAATCCTGATTTCCTAGGTGAAAATTTGAAAAATAAGTTTGAGAAATGTGAGCATTATAGGGGAATCCTGGGTTTCTGTCCCATTGGCAAAGACGGCAAATTCAAATCATATCTTGTGTTTAGCACAAAGATAGACATATGTGAGGCTGTACAGGCCAGCTACCACTTAGGACAACGTGATAAAGTGAAGGAGGTGGCATTTCTGTTGCAGGATGAGGTTGTGGATGCTTTCAAGGAGAGGGATGGCCTTACACTGCAAGTTCTCTGTCTGGCAAAGATGTATTCAGTGTTCCAAAAGGCCTGAATAGATTCCTTTCTTGTCTTCTAGCTGGGGAAAAGGCACCATCTAAGAAAATATTGCGCCTGGTTAACTCCATTGGTCAAGACATATGCTGTGCAGTTACCAATGGCAAATGGAAGCCACCAAAACACATCCTTGTTGGCATGACAATACATCATCTTTTTCGAAGTGCTGAACTCATACAACTTGTTAATCGGCTAGGTCACCGTAAAAACTATTCATTTATTTTGAAACTGGTAACTGCTATAGCACAAACTTCAGCAACATCCTGTAGCCTCCTGCCACCTACCATACTCTGTCATCCTTCCAGTCAATTTCTGTTCCATTCAGATTTTGACAATTTTGATGTGTTTATTAATGACCTTGCTGGGGCTGGATCAGTCCACAGAATGCATGGAAAAATGCTGCAGGAAATTCATGAGCAATCTGGAACACCTGGGGATGTTGATAGCGTTCAGCTTCAGTCTATGGATGTTCCTAAGTCTGGTCAGAGGTCATTCAAGCCCACAATTCATGAACTTGAGGACTGTTACATTGGTAGACGAAGCAGCCCCCAGATTGATATCAAGCTGCAGGTAGTGAATGGTGGTGAAGAAGCTCATCACGTACTAATGATGAAGAACTTGCTGTGGATCTTACTTCGCCTCCACAAACAAAGTACAGCACAAACTGTTCCTGGGTGGGGAGGGTATGTATCTCTTACTGGCAATGCGCCTCGAAAGGTGACAACCATTGAGTACTACCCTGTGATACCATTCCCCATCACTGACAACAGAACAGTGAAAGAATGTCTCCGTGTGTCTGAGGAAGCCTCATATGAGGTTGGGCAGCAGTATGTCATCACCACATTTGATCTTGGAGTCTGCATGAAGGCATATCCTCTTCTGTGGAACAGCCCAGCAAGGTATGAAAACCACATCATAATGATAGGCACATTCCATCTTGTGTGTGGCTACCTGAAGATGTTAGGCAAAAAGATGGAATGCACTGGACTCTCTGATGTACTACTGGAGGCAGGCCTAATTTCCTCAGGATCTCTGTTAGGTGTGCTTACAGGGAAAAACAATGCCCGTGCGATACATTGTCATAAAGTGATGGTGGAATCTTTAGAACGCCTGTTGTTTGCAGAATTTCTGAAGACTGACACTGAGACATCTCTGAATGGTTTGCCACCAGAATCAAAGGACTGTCTTCAGTTACTGGTACAGTCACCCAACAAAAATACTGAGACAGCTGTGCTCACTGATTCTCATGTCTGTGCTTTAATAGAAAAGTACATGAAGTTTCGTCATGAGGTGCGTGCTGGAAAACTGGGCAAAACGGCTATTCTCTGGATGTCTTATGTTGACCACATTTGGCTTGTCATGAATTTACTGCTGGCTGTGAAGAAGAATGACTTTGAATGACTTTGACTTTGAAGAGATTCACAACGGCTCAGAAGTGAAGAGCTTGTTCTGAGGACAATGGAGGCGGTCCAGAACTTCAACAACCCTTTCAGAATGGCAGACAGTGACAAATTGCATTGCATATCTTCCGGAGCACCAGCAACTACACAGGTGGAAGATGACATGCTCCATGCAGAAGCAGCTGGTATGGCCATGAAGAAAGAGTTCATTGAAAAAAGGCTGAAAAGCAAGGACCATTTCTTTGAACCAATAAAGAAAGTGAACCTCAAAACTATGGCTGAGATGAACAAAACTGTGAAACTTAAATCATCCCAAAATAAATCAATTGTGTACAAACAGCAAGGTGACAGTGCATTTAAACTTTTAGTGAAGTCTCAAATACAGCCTGAGAAACTGGACCTGAAAAAACTCATGACCTTTCCTCTTGTCCCTTTACCTTACAGCATTGGACTTCCAGGCAACTTCTTAGCCAAGACCGATAAGGCAAAGGCATATCAATATGTGGCAAAGGATTTTGATGATGCCAGTATCCCAGAGAATCCTAACAGTTGTCTGGTCATAGAGGATGGAAATGCCATTTTTCACCAGATTAAAGACCTTCCCAGGAACTTTGATCCTGAGTTGATCCTGAAAGTTGCCTTGCACAAATCACCGGTGATTTTCAGTACAGACATGTACAATGATCATTCCATTAAGAACAGTGGACGAAAAAGAAGGGGTTGTGGGGAGAAGCTTATTGTCCGTGGAGGAAAAACTATACGTCCAAAAAACTGGAAAGGCTTTCTCATGAATGATGAAAACAAAGAGCAGCTGATACAGGTAATGTTGGACACATGGGGCAGTGATGCTTTCTCCCAAATGCTGCATGGTCATGATGTCACCTTGATTTGTCAGGGAAAAGCATATCATTTTTACTCTGATGGCAAATCAACTGTGACAGAGGAGGTTGCCTCCCTAGAATCTACACAGGAAGAAACTGATTCAAGGGTGATACTCTATTGTTTGCATGCGTCAAGTATGCACGTGTCCGAAGTCCTGACTCAGACATTTTTTTCATCCTGCTGTACCATGTTGAACAGATGAATGGGGCTTGAAGTTTTGTTTGAGACTGGGAATGTAAACAAAAGCCGTTGCACTAATATTACCAACGCCGCACTGTCTCTCTCACCTCTGATTTGCAATGTTTACTTTGGTCTTCATGCGTTTACTGGCTGTGACAGCACTAGTGCCTTCAAGGGCAAAGGAAAGGTGAAAGCCATTCAACTTGTTCAAAAACATTGCCATTTTCAGGAGTTGTTCACAAAGCTGGGTGAATATTGGACAGTTTCTCAGAACACACAAAAGGGAATGGAAGAGTTCACGTGTGCCCTATATGGAAAAGCACGGATCAAAGAGGTTAATGACCTCCGATATTCCCTTCTGCAGACTAAGTGTGGTGGGTCAAACACAAACCCGTCCTCAGCCAGTGCCTTTGATCTAAGTGTACTTCCACCATGCAGTACTTGTTTGCAGGAGCATGTGAAACGTGTCAATTTCCAAGTTGGCATATGGAAACGGTCTCATATCGCTAAACCTGATATACCTGATCCAGTTGAAGGGCATGGTTGGACACTTGATGAAAAGGGAATGATGGTGCCTAGACGGACTGATGCTGATATCATGCCAGTTGAACTTGTAGATATTCTTGAGAGGACAAAAAGGAATGATGAGTGTGATGATGAGGAAGATGAATTGTTTAATGCAGAGGGCCTGTCCTCTGATAGTGATTCTGACAATGACTTGTAAATAATAACTTCTGTATAGTATGCTTGGAAAAATAAGATGTTTGTTGTTTGAAATTAACTGGGTCTAGATCTATAGATGTGCAAGGTAAGATTAGTGAAAATAGTTATAATATCATCCGATGCTGGTGAATACGTTTATGTATAAACTCAATCTGCTGTTTCAATGTATTATCATTTGAGATCATCATAAAACTAAAATAACACTGTTCTGATCAAACTATCAGACAACCTTTATCTGCAAATGACTAGGCTAAATAATAAAAAAAACATAATGGTGAACATGTGTGTCTTCCTATGGGCAAAACAATATCTGCTGATCCCCATGGCTGTTTAAATATATAAAGAATGTATGTATGTATGTTAATACACAACAAAAAAGATATATAGTGAAACCTACATATGCATATGATCAATGTATATAGTAGCAATGTCTGATTTTATATCTTTTCAATCGGTTCAGTGAAATTAGTTCATTTCTCAATCGGTTCTGTAGAAATCACTTTATTCTTAAATCGGTTCTGTGGATTTTTTTTAATCAGTTCAGTGGAAATGAGATGTATTTCTTTTAACCTTAGAAGCCAGGGCTACAAGAAAATACCACTAACTTGAGTATAGATAGAATAATGTGGATCTCTCATTACCATGCTCATTGGCGATAGCGTTTTTTTATGAATATTTCCTATTCGACTGCAATTACAAGGTCATTATATGGATTATTTCTTACTAAATGCATATCCAACCCTGTTATTATAGAATTATTATTATAGAACTATCCAAAAGCTCCAAAATGATATATAATATGTTCATATTGACCACTCTATGCAAATGTTATGGGCAATTTAATTTCCCCCTATGTCTCAAAATCGGTATTTTTTTACAGCGCCGTACGCGTTAAAAAGTGGTCTGCCATGCATAGTGGGAATGAGTTGTTTTCCTGTTAACATGATTTTTCTTAAACTTTAGGACCAGGGCTACAAGAAAATACCCTTGAAGTTTAGTCCTGGGGGGGGTGCATGTGGACCCCCCTCCAAGGCACAGGCAGAGGAACAATACACACAAAACATGAAAATACACAATACAGATCGTTACACTACCCCCCCATCACAAAGTTCCTCGCCCCCGAGGGAACAAACAAAATCTGTAAACCGCTGAGGAGGTCTCCGTGCCCTCTGAGGGCGTGACATTGGAGACGGTGGGCCTACAGCTGGGGCAGGGGAAACGGGCTGAAAACCAGGCACCTCTGGGTCATTGAGAGGCGTCCCCTCAACAAGCAACGGCAGTGGGGTGTGAGGGGGGGACACAGTCCGTGATGGGGAAAGGGGCTGAGTGTGTGGGCACCCTGGTACTTGGGGTGAAGCGCTGCCTTGATAGGGGGCCAGTCTGTCTCTGTGCAGCGCTACCCTTCTCCCCCGAGGAGGTAGCTGCACCCTGTACACCACCTCCCCCATCCGCTCCAGCACCCGGCAGGGACCCATCCACTGGCTGTCAAGCTTTGGGCAACGGCCCCTTTTTCTTTGCGGGTTGTACACCCAGACTAATTCTCCAGGCTGGAAATGTCTGCCACGGGCTCTCACGTCATAATTACGCTTTTGTCTTGCCCCAGCACGTTCCTGTTGCACCCGTGCAAATGCATGTGCAGACTCCAGGCGGTCCTGGAGCCTTCTAGCATACTCAGGGCCTGGAGGAACAGCAGGGCAGTCTGGAGGTCGCCCAAACGCCAGTTCTGCTGGTGTGCGGAGTTCCCTCCCTAGCATCAGGAGGGCTGGAGTGCAAGCAGTTGATTCCTGAACTGCTGACCGGCATGCCATGAGTACCAGCGGTAGATGTTCGTCCCAGTCTCGCTGATGCTCAGACGTAAGTATGGCCAGCTGCTGGCCTAGGGTGCGGTGGAGCCTCTCTACCAGGCCATTGCTTTGCGGCCTTAATGGAGAGGTACGGGTCTTGTGTATGCCCAGACGGTGGCACAGGGCAGAGAACACGCGGGATTCGAAATTCCTTCCCTGGTCACTGTGCAGAGTGTCTGGCAGACCAAACCGGCTGAAAATGCCCTGCAGCAAGGCATCTGCCACAGTCTCTGCTTCTTGGTCCGGAATGGCGTAGGCCTCCGGCCACTTTGTAAAATAATCAATGACAGACAGAATGTAGAGGTTACCTTTGTCGGTCCGGGGAAGTGGGCCCATCACATCCACAGCCACTCTCTCCATGGGGGCCCCTACTAGGTGCTGTTGCAAATAGGCATGTGACTGACCTGTTGGGCCTTTCCTTGCGGTGCACAAGTCACACCGTCGACAGAAATCCTGTACATCCCTCCGAAAATGGCCCCAGTAGTAGTTCTGGCGTAGGCGGCGGAGTGTCTTGGTCACACCAAAATGACCTGACCCCGCTGCCCCATGCACAGCCTCCAACACAGCTGTCCTTAAGCCCTTAGGAACCACCACCTGCCAGTGCTCCTCACCTGTAGCCGGCTCTTTCCACGCTCTCTGTAGCACACCGTCCTGTAGGCGCAGCACATCAAATTTTGACCAGAGCCCTTTAGTAGCTACGGAGAGTCTTGCCACCTCTTCCCATGGTGGCCTCTGTTGTAACTCCACCCACTGAAGCACGGGTAGCATGTCTGTGTCCAGTTCCTGCTGATGCCTCCATTCAGTCATGTCCACAGCCTGCAGCTCCCTGCAGACGAATGTGCTTGCTTGCTGTACAGCCAGCTGGTGTTCTTCCTCGCAAAGCTCCCGCTCACGGTTCTCCCTGCGTTCACAGTAGTGGCACCCTTCAGAAGCACAGGGCCGCCGAGAGAGGGCATCGGCATTGCCATGCTGTGCTCCGGACCTGTGCACCACCGTGAAGTTGTAGGCCTGCAGCTCCTCCAACCACCTGGCGACCTGCCCCTCTGGCTCCTTGAAAGACATCAGCCACTGCAGAGCCGAATGGTCAGTCCTTACGGTGAAAGGCACGCCGCACAGGTAATACTTGAAATGGCGTATGGAGAGTACTACAGCCAGGAGCTCCCGCCGAGTGACACAGTAGCGCCTCTCAGCTTTGTTAAAACCACGGCTAAAATACGCCACTACTCTCTCTCCATCTGCCCCTGGCTGAGACAGCACACCCCCGACGCCCGCCCCGCTGGCATCAGTGTCCAGAATAAATGGCAGTGAGGGGGCTGCTGGGGCAAGCACAGGGGCATCACTCAGTGCCTGGCGCAGCTGGTCAAAAGCATCCTGACACTTCCCTGTCCACAGAAAGTCCTTGTCTTTTTGTAGCAGCTGAAACAGGGGGGTTGCAATGCATGCAAATCCCTGAAAAAATCTCCTGTAATACGAGGCAAGGCCCAAAAAACTTTTCAAGTCTTTCTGTGTGGAAGGGACCGGCCAGTTCACCACTGACTGCACTTTGTCCTCCATTGTGCTGATGCCTTCCTCACCCACCCTGTGTCCCAAGAACGTCACCTGTCGCTGCATAAAATGACACTTGTCTGGATGCAGTTTTAAGCCAGCTGCTCGGATCCTCTCCAGAACACGGCGCAATGAAGCCAGTGTCGTTTCAAAAGAGCCACCATGTATCAAAATGTCATCTAAATAGACCAGGCACTCCTGGCGAGGGATGCCAGCCAGTACCCGGTCCATTAGTCTGGCAAAAGTGGCCGGGGCGTTACAAAGCCCAAAACTAAGGACCTTGAACTGCCAGAGGCCCCGCCCAGTACAAAAAGCAGTCTTTGGTCTAGCGCTGGGCGAGAGGGGCACCTGGTAATAGCCAGAGCGGAGATCAAGAGAGGTAAACCAGGCTGAACCAGAGACTAAGTCCAGAGACTCGTCCACCCGAGGCAATGGGTTATGAGTCTTTCTTTGTCACCCCATTCAAAGGCCTGTAGTCAGCACACAGACGCCACTCACCATTCTTTTTAGGGACCATTACCACTGCAGCGGCCCAGGGACTGTCCGACGGCTCAATAATGCCTGCCTGCAGCATACTCCACACAGCCTTGTCACATGCCTCTTGGCGCGCCAGTGGGAGTCGACGGGGACGACACTTTATAGGGTGGGCATCCCCAGTGTCAATCTCATGCTCCACCAGCTCGGTTCGCCCCACCTCATCCTCGTTCAAAGAGAAACTGTCCCTGAACTCTGATAAGAGCAGCCATAGCATCTCCTGCTGCTGGATGTCCAGGCCATCACAGTTCTCCCTCCAGATCTTTACGATGGCAGACTGCGTTGCCTCCTTCTCCATCTGGGGCAGCAGGGCGGGGGACGAGTAACCCACGCTGGCGGGGGCTGACGCTGTTGGGGTGGGTATGGGTGACATTACTTCCCTCTCCACCTGAGAGGGTGATAATTGGCGGATAACGGGATGAGGTTGAGGGAGGTGGGGGTGGGGGTGAGGGGCCTGTGCAACAGCACTGACTACGGGCTCATAGTTAACAACTTCACGCGTGGGCAACGTAATGGCACCAGCAGCCGAAGGCATCATAGCTGACAACCTGATGTCAGGCCCACCCTGGAATCTCAGTGTGCCACCACCCAGATCTAGCTGACAGCCAGTAGCCTTTAAAAAGTCCAGTCCCAGTATGCACGGGTCCTGCACACCAGCCACCCACACAGGGTGGTGAATGGCCCTGCCTCCCACAGTCAGAGTCAGTATGCCCTTGCCCTTCATAGGTGCCAGTCCACCCGTGACCGTGCGCAGCTGCACAGTGGTGGGTTCTAACTGAGTCCAGTCTGGCACCACATCAGGTCTTACCAGGGTCACTGTTGATCCAGTGTCCACAAGGGCAGTGCAGGGGACCCCCTCTACAGTCACAGGGATGTGGCAAAAGTCCCCAACACATGTCCGCCCCACCACTACCACAAGCTCTGGGGAAACGTTGTCATCTGCTTCAGGGGGAGATGAGGCCTGGCCTCCCCGTCTGTGCTGTTGGGCACCTCCTGCAGACGACGAAGGGGAGGGGGTTGAGGTTGGGGTCCGTACAGCCTCCCCTATACGGACCCCCTGCCGTTTCCCGGGGTCTTGGGTGCCTTGGGGCACTGCCTGAGGAGGTGCCCAGGCTGGCCACAACCCCAACACAGCTTGGGCCCTGAGTGTGTGTTACGTGCTGCTTGAAGTGACACAGCCCGTATCAGCTCAGTGACCTCAGCCACCCATGCTGGCTTCTCTTGCGCTCCATCAGTTCCTGATGCGGCTCTGGCTACAGGCATGCCCTCACTGCGCCTGCCTTCAACTGGCACACCCCACACGATCTCCCTCTCCACTGCCAGCTCCAGGGCACTCTGCAGTGACCGTGGGTGCTCCAGCTGAACATGGACACGCAGCTCTTTGGGGGACAATGCTCTAATAAACTGGTCTCTGGCTAACTCGCTCTGTACATCAGGAGGCATGTGAGCGTATGCCCGACGCGTGAGACTCTCTATGTCATTGGCCAAGACCCGCAGTGGCTCCCCTGGAAGTCTGTATCTGTTGCTCAGTTCATTCTTTAGCAGACCAGGCTGCACACAGTGTCCAAAACGCCTTTTCAAAGCCCCCACTAAAGCATCATAATCCTGCCTATCCTCTGGACTCAGCAGTAAAAGGCACTGCAATGCATCGTCGGTGAGGCACATGGCTAACTGGAGGGCTTTATCCTTTATTGTCCATCCCCCAGCCTGCGCTAACAACTCGAACTGTGCGTGAAAAGCCTCCCAATCTGATTTACCTGCATATTTCGGTGTTTTCAGTGGAGCTGCGGTTGCGGCGTTATGGGCGCCGCCATGTTTGTTGACATTGTAGTCCACAATTGTTGACATTGGAGTCCCTCCCCCAGCGCGCGGAGGCTCCACGCGGATTTTCGAACGTGCACCTCCAGACATGCCAGCCGCTGCAGCCATCCTCACGGTCTCACCTCTTAGCCGAGATCTTGCCTGAGCCAGTCTCTGTAGCTCCTCGGACCACACATCCTGGTCACTCTCCTCCTCCCGCTTCACATTCACGCCGGCAGAGAAGTTATCCATGACACCACGCAAAGGCAAAGTTCAGTCCAGTGTCAGTAGCAAGTTCCAACACGATACACTAGCTAACTAGACTGAGATTTAACTAGCCAACTAGCTCCACCAAAGGGCACGTCGAAGAACCCGGGATAGACAATAAATCACCGCTTAACTTCTGACACCAATTGTAGCGTTATCAGATAGGCATCAGACTCATCTATAACAAAACGCTGGGTTTATTGGCAGTAACAGATGCACCCTGCACACTGCAGTGTGAGACAACACGACAAGAGCAGCAGTCTCCAAAAACATAAAAAAAGAAGAAAATGCAAAAACGCGCCAGAAAACGGGAGAACAACAACATTGTAACTCTTTAACACTCCGCCCCCCGGCTACCCCACCAACCCACACAGTGTAGACAGACAGTAATATAATGTACAGCAGTATTAACAGGGAGCAAGGCACAGGCAGAGGAACAATACACACAAAACATGAAAATACACAATACAGATCGTTACAGTATCATGCCATTGTAGCCAGGTGAGAAAAAAAAACACACATTTAACTGAATACACTAAAAAAGACAATTTACTAACTTTAATAACTGTTTATTTTATGTTATTTGTTCACATCGACACATTATTAGTTGTCCTGTTGAAACTGAATGCACCACACAGTTCACATAGCCCCACGTGAGGGTGCCTAGTCTTAACAGCCAATCAGAGGGTACGCAGGCCACGTTCAGCCTGTCGCCGCGGAAACGAAGAGCAAGCACGGTTTTCTTCTCGTCCTTTTGCAGTTTCAGTCAGAGAAGCGAGGGCAGTTACATGTTAGAGCGGAGGGTAAAATAGGAGAAAACTCCAGTTTACTTTGATAAGAGAGCAAAAGAGAGTCGTAGCATATCCACTGGAGGTCTGGAACCGTGTGACAGAACACAGGAGGAACAGTTACGTCGGCTAACTATTTGCCCTTCATCTCTAGAGCTGCTACGAGATTTGAAACGGCGTGCTTCGCCTTGATATATACAGAGCAACGGTGAGAAATGTGTCATTTTAGCTACTCTGTGGTATCGCTTCTTTGTTTTCCATGTGCTGAAAGAACGCAGTCGTGATGTTAACGTTATGAGTGAACTGAGGTGAATAATGGTGCAATGTTTCTGAACATATCTACAGTGTGGTTGTCGATTTATGTGTGTATATATTCGAAGGGAAAGCGTTTATTCTCCTAGTCCCAAAGGGGGGAGATTATTTTCATATGTTGTAATGAATGTAATGTTTTATTTGTGCTATGCAATTTGAATGTGAACACGTTTATGTTACTCAGCTGAATTTAAGGTAACTAGAGGGTAATTTTTGGTGCATTGCTCTTTCATGAATAGGCCTATAGTGTAAGAGTAAATGAAGCACACTTCTGCAATACCTCTAAGCCTTAACTCAGAATGGGTGTTACTGTAATATTACTTGCACATGGTTCTGTTATGGGTAAAATGAGTAATACTTTTTGTTTGTTTAATGGTTATTTACACAAGTATCCTGAAGCACTGTTCACTTTAACAGCAAGTACATATGTGAGCACTTCAATACTTAGTTCTCATACATAATGCACTTAAGATTAAATGTTGTACAACTGAGATTTGAAATCTGAATAGAGATGAAGGTTCATGTCAGAATATGATGTAAAGATGTACATGTTTTGACATTAGATATCCTGAATGATGCATCTGAAAATGAGTGGTGTTGAAGGTAGACTTTCTGACCCTGTCTGTAGGTCAGGTTTTTTTGTTAAGGACGATTGTGGTCCCCAACAAGCTTCTTGCTGAAACCGATGGCGAGCCAAGTACCCTGAAGAAAGTCCAGCACCGAGAAGATATCCACGTACACGCACTCACTCACACACACATTAAACACCTACATCATAATACGAGGATCCTTGGAATCAGGTTCACAGCAATAACTACACAACAAACATACCTACAACTATTTCTATTTTTTAAGGGCCCAACGGACATTTTTTTCTCAAGTGTGCACACTACTTTTTCTTTATTTTTTCAAACTGTTCAACTTATCTCATACTCTGTACAAGCCATACAGACTTCTTTATTAATTGTTAAAAAATTATAAGAGTGGCTACTCAACTGTTATTCTTGTGTCTGTCTCATTATTGTTGCTCAGCACAGTGGCTCCTGTCGAATTTTGCATCTTCTGATTCTGGTCCCGATTTCTACCTAACTTATTATTACACTGTAATTCAGTTTTATATATACTGTTAAAATTGGTTACACCATGCCAAACCCAGAGCAGGAAGGACCAAATTTGGTTAAAAGCAGAACTTAAGTAAATGTTAGATTAGTCCAGAAGGATAGAGAGGCAGAAGAATCGAGAGGCAGGAAGTGAATAACGCTCTGACTAAATGTGTGGGCGTAAAATAATATAAAAAGCACACTGAATAAAGTTTTTTGGCTTACACCCATCTCAACACACAGAGAGACAAGCTCCGTTCATTTTTAACCTGTATACTGAAAATATCTGTATTTCTGTATACTGTTTGGAGTCTCATCTCCATATTATTTTAAACTTAAAAAATTAATCGGCAACTTCATCTTTGAAGACTGATCCCTTCCTTGTGCTGAGGTCGACTAAGAGATAAGGTAAGGTCCCAGGCCTAGTCTAATAAAGACACGAAAAGAGGAAGTTGTGTGCTCACACACACACGCAGAGGAAGGAGCCTTCTGCTTGCACACTCACAGAGAGAGATAATCTCTGTTCATTCAAGACTTATATACTGAAAATATCTGTATTTCTGTGTCTTTGTTTATTCTATCTCCTTTTCTTTTAAATTTAAAATAAAAAATAATTGGGAATTCTATCTTCAAACAATTGTTCCTTCCTTATTCTGATGACGATATAAGGTAAGCCCCCAAGCCTTTTACTTGCCTAAAAGCGGAATTTTATTCAATCATCTGTAAAATCTCTGTGGATGGACTATCCCTGTGGTTCCCAAACTATGATACGTGATTGTAGGGGGTACGTGAGAAGATTTATTTATTTATTTATTTATTTTTGCGGGAAGAAAATAGGCCTAATACAAGAAAAACAACCTTTACTACACATGCATACATTTTTAGGGGTATGTGGTAACAAAAAAATCTAAAAACTAAAGGGAAACGTACCGTTAACTTAACTTAATACCAAAAAAAGCAATCTGACAGTCTCTGCTCCCAGCGCTTACTACACGCATGCACGTAAGCAGGGCCGGTTCTGGAGGGGTAGCAACGGTAGCAATTGCACCCGGGACTGGTATGGAGAGGGGCCCAAAAATAAATATGAATGAAAAAAGAAAAAAAAAGAGTATGTTGTTCCTGAATAAGGGCGTGCTGTCTCTGGTCAAGAGAGCCTGCACGCTGCAAACATGGCTGCAGCCTTTCTATTGGCTGTTTTTTGGTTATAGTTAAAATGTATCATTTTTTGCACTTTCCCACGTATCTGCCCGGGCGGGAGACGTGTGACGAGATAGTTCGTTGTTGGTTGCAGTCATAAAATGTCGGGCAAATCTTGTTCCCTCGGCTTTAGAAAATACAAAACAAGAGGCAGAAAATGCAAAAAAGTATATAGTTCTGGCTCAGTAGACCTACAGAAGAAACCCAGCTTACAGGGCATCTCCGCAACGTCTGTTCAGGATGGAGCAGGCGGCCCTGTCGCTTGCAGTGCTAGCCCCATGGATGCGGTCATTGCCACTGATGATGACCAAGGCACTTCATCAGTGTGTCACAGAAAGGAGCAGGATTTTGACTTATTTGATCCTGCGCAGTGGCCGGAGAAAATGCACGATGACGCCAGGACAGAAATTGTGAGGAATAAACCGCTGCAGGTGACAGATTTCGATTTTCCCAAAACGGATGGCCGTCGTTTCACACCAGCTAACTACACCAGGAAAATTGGTGCCCTATGTGTACCTCGGCCATGGCTGATCTACTCAAAGTGTGCAAATGCTGTTTTCTGTTTCTGTTGTAAGTTGTTTGGGGGTGACAAGGGGGTCTTCCGCACAGGATTTTCGAACTGGGCAAAATTATCAACAAGATTGGCCGAACATGAGAGTTACCGTTCTCATCTGGAGAATTTCACTAAGTGGAAAACACTTGAATTCGCCTTAGCTTCCAGTACAACAATTGACAGCAATCTGCAAGCGGAGCTGGAGAGTGAGAGAAAATGATGGCATGATGTGCTTACTAGGATTTTGGACTGTGTCATGTTTCTTGCGAAGCAAAATTTGTCATTTCGGGGAAGTGTTGATACGCTTTACCAAGAGAACAACGGAAATGTCCTACAACTTTTGCAATTTCTCGCCAAATACGATGTGGCTTTAGCACAACACCTTCGCAATGCAAAGACGACCCACTACCTCAGCAAAAACATTCAGAATGAGTTCATCGGAGTCCTCGCCGAGGCAGTATTGGAGAAGATAGTCCAGAAAGTTAAAACCGCTGGATACTACAGCATAATGATGGACTGCACACCAGACGTGTCACACAAGGAGCAGCTCTCCCTTGTTTTGAGGTATGTCACAACAGAACAGAAAGTAGAGGTGCACGAGAGTTTTCTTGAATTCATTGACGTGCAAAGCACAACAGGCGAAGACCTTGCAAATACTCTTTTAAACAAGTTGATTGAATATGGCATCGACATTGAGGATTGCAGGGCAAAAGTAGCCTACTTGCAGAGAAAATCGACATCCCACCCACTTTCCCAGAACATCGTAGGCTACGCGGCGCAGAAAACGTCTCCCAGGTGAAGTGGCAATGGATGACCCTTTGACAGGCGAGGAAAAGTTTCGTGTGTGCTTTTTCAACTGCCTGATTGACACTGTTATTGCAGAGATAGAAGAGCGTTTTTCATATCTGCGTGGGTGCAATCGTCTTTTTCACATTTTGGAAGACATTCGGAATGTCCACAAAAACAGCAACCACAGAGAGGCCTGCGAAGAGCTCGCTGAGTTTGTAGGGGGCATTGATGGTGCAGAACTGGACAGTGAATTTGGGTTTTTGTCACATCTGCTCCCAGGGGATGCGAAGACCCCCTCCAAAGTATTGGAGTTTTTAGTTGACAGAGATGAAATCAGCTTTCCCGAACACAACTGCTGCTTGCCAAGTGTTTCTCACAATTCCATTCTCAGTCGCAAGCGCAGAGCGCTCTTTCAGCAAACTGAAATTGATCAGGACATATTTAAAATCAACTATGTCTCAGGAAAGACTGTCTGCATTGGCTGTATTGTCAATCGAAAACCAAACTGCAAGACAAGTGGACTACAAAGACATCACCAGATTTGCGGCAGCGAAGATACGACGCATACAGCTGTAAGGTAGGACAATGTTTACCTTTTTTTAAGCAGCTCGCCGTGGCTGCAGGCTTTCAGTTCTACCGGTAAGCCCGCCGTGGCTACAGACTTTCAGTTCTCATTGAATGATAAAGTATTGGCAGCCCGCCATACGGACAGTTGTCAGTGAATGATTAGTTTTGGCACAGACTTTCAGTTGTATCATGGTTGTGAATGGTTGTGACAGCCCTGCGTGGTGTCAGTGGTGTCATTGAATGGTTCTACGGCAGCCCATCTGTTGTGTCACACTGGTTATGCGCGTAGGCTATGCCTAATGGTAACTCTGATCCGCCGTGACTTTATGCGTCGTTATTATAGGCAGTTTAATATTAAATACCGGATATGCGTTATAGTTATGTGATGATGGTTGTGCGCTGATTTAGACTTTTTTTCGTGTCGGGGGGACTTTTTGCGCGATGTTGCACCCGGGCCCAGATTAGGTAACCGGCCCTGCACGTAAGGCTTCTGAAATGCCTGCACGTAACGTTCCAGGCTTCTGAAAACAGTTGTTGTTACTTGGTAACACCAAGCTTCACACTGCTAGTTAGCATACGCTACGCTGCGATAGTAATAATAATATGATACTCCCCTGCTGAAATCACAAAATAACACAAACATGGACAAATGGCTGAAAAGAGTGCCCCCCCCCTCCACGGAGACGCCATCGGCTCCTAGGCCTACCATCGGGGATGTCGTGCATCAACCGAGACGTGGATCCGTGTGCTAGCAGCAATACGGTAACTGCAGCTCATCAAGCTTCTACCATGGCTAACGCCTCTGTCCGTGACAGTGACGATGAGCCCCCTGGCACAAGCAAGCATGTGGCTGCAGAAATGACATCGGTAAAAAAACGAAAATATGATGACAACTACATTTCGTTGGGCTTCACTTGTATCGGCACTGGCTCGGCTATTCAGCCACAGTGCGTTGTGTGTGCTAAAGTGCTTTCTCACAACTCCATGAAACCATCACTCTTGCGCAGACATTTGGAGACGAACCATCCCCACTTAAAAAATAAGCCCCGGGAGTTTTTTGAGAGGGAATTACGTGGCCTGTCTACCAGTAAATGCAACCTAACAAAACCAGATACATTAAACAAGAAAGCGTTAGAGGCGTCTTATATGGGGAGCTACAGAGTAGCCCAGACTGGCAAGCCACACACTATTATGGAGTTTTCCTACCTTCTGCCGCAGACGCCGTTGGAGTTATGTTTGGGGAAAAGGCAAAAAGTGTCATACAAACCATACCGTCATCAAACAACACTGTTTCTCGCCGCATCAGTGCCATGGCTGGGGACGTTTTAAAACAGTTGCTGCTTCGCATACGAGCTGGTGACTTTTATTCACTACAGCTAGATGAGTCAACGGACGTGGCCGGCCGTACGCGGATCGGTCTGAAATGCTCCAAGGGGTACGTGATACTAAAAAGTTTGGGAAGCACTGAGTGTTATTAAAGTGTTGTGGAAAATAGCAGTAAATCAGAACTGGAACCTGTGGTATGAAGTGGTGTGCTCCATTTGAACCCTGGGCAGTAGCCGTATAGCCTAGTGCAGAATATGTGATTTTGGCACCGCGGTGACGTTATTTTCACGTTGGATATTCGACAGATATTCGGATATTCGTAGAATCTGTTATAGGCTTAGGGACCATCAATAAATTACTGCCCAAACAGCACTGTTTCTCACTAGCTCCGTGCTTTATGTAGCCTATTATGTGATGTCCAAATCATGCCCCCTTCAATATATATCCACATCGAATTAAAATACCAATATTTCCTATATGGAAAACTCTTTTCTTCAATAGTTTTCACATACAGCAACCTTCTGACCCCAAACCTTGCACCATGCTTTGGCTGTTTGGAACTACTAAGATACACCACAATTTATTGGGATTGTATGGCCCATGAATGTATAGCCACATCAAATTAAAATACACGTATTTTCTATGGGGAAAACACAATTTTTTTCTCAATAGTTTTCACATGCAGCAACCTTGGGACCACAAAACTTGCACAATGCTTTGGCTGCTTGAGACTACTATACACCACAATTTATTGGGATTTTTTGCCCCCTTCAATGTATAAATACAAACCATTGTTTTCTATAGGGAAACTCTTTTTTTTCAATAGTTTTCACATACAGCAACCTTGGGACCCCAAACCTTGCACCATGCTTTGGCTACTTGGGACTAGTAAGATACACCAACAGTTATTGGGATTGTATGGCCCCATGAATGTATAGCCACATCAAATTAAAATACTATTGTTTCATATGGGGAAAACTCTTTTTTTCAATAGTTTTCACATAAAGCTATATTGGGACCCTAAACCTTGCACCATGCTTTGGCTACACGGGACTACCAAGATACACCACAATTTATTGGCATTTTTGCCCCCTTCATATGCACATCACATAAAAATACCATTGTTTTCTATGGGGAAAACTTTTTTTCAATAGTTTTCACACACAGCAACATTGGGACCCCAAACCTTGCACCATGCCTTGGCTGCTTGGGACTACTAAGATACACCACCATTTATTGGCATTTTTGCCCCCTTCACTGTATATGCACATCACATAAAAATACCATTGTTTTCTATGGGGAAAACTCTTCTTTTCAATAGTTTTCACATAGAGCAATGTTGGGACCCCAAACCTTGCTAAAAGCTTTTTATGAAAAATTACTTTTTTCCACAAGCTTCCATATCTATGCCGCTGGGACCTCAAATCAGTGTTGAATACTGTGGGATTCGTCTATGGACTGAGCTCTGTACACCACTGAGTGCAAGTCAGATAGCGTATACAGCGCGATTCTACGAATATCCGAATATCTGTCGAATATCCAACGTGAAACTAACTTCACCGCGGTGATGTAGGCTGCCTCTTTCCTCCCAACAAATTTGCATCAGGAAGAGAAGAGTATCACAGTGACTAGCTGTATCGACGTGTGTGGGTGCCTCATCGTGGCATGGCACCGCTGTTTCTGTTTCATGTGGGTGTGTTTGGGCATGTTTGTTGACTGTGTTGTGTGTGTGTGTGTGTATGGGGTGGGGTGGGTGGCTGTGTAGGTGTAGAGAAACCTGGATGGAACATTTCCATCTGTAAACACAATTGGATCAGAAAGTCTTTCTATAACAGACACTAGTTGTGCATGTGTGGGTTTGGCGAGAGTGTGTGTGTGTGTGTGCTACACTCACTGATGTAAGTGTTTATGTAGTTTTCAGTGTGCCTTAGGGTACATACTCAGCTAGTCTAAACTGCTTTGTACCAGAATTAGCAAATTACTAATTTCCATCTGTAGTCCCTGGGAAGGTGGGATAACCAAGCATAGAGTATAAACTGATGATAAAATGAACTTTAAAGTGGTAAAGTGTACAGCAAACCTACGATAATGAGACACAACCCCCTCCCCGGAAGTTACTCACTGTTGAAAGGAATACCTGATGATTTTGGCTGTTATTGACAATGATAAATGCAACAGATGTCAGGGTTTGTATAGTTTTAACTGCCCTTCATTTGTGTAGAATGGTGCATTAAGGGTAAATATAAATATCCCCTAATAGTGCCTGGAGGGACATATCGTTATTATACTGTCATACATACCATAAAACTGGTGCAGTCTGATGTCAGTCAGTGAAAGTATTTGCATAGTGAGGGATTCCCTGTCATGCAAAGCTACTCTGTGGTCAGGAGTTCCCAATGGAATCCCTTAGTGAGCACTCATCTCTCTAGTTTTGTTCATTTGCTATGCTATTAAAGGTATATATATAAGAGCTAAGTGTAATGTAATGTAATATATATATGGCCACTTGAATCATTAGCTGATAAATTACATTGCTAAATGTTCCAGGGCTATAACATGTCTCAACAAGTAGGAGTTTGTATTTGCAAGTTTGTACAATAGCAGATCATAGAAGATGCCAGAAAAGATAAAGTGTTCCTGTCTTCAGAATAACTAAAGTGTACGTCTGTCTGTGTGCCCGTCCGTTTGTCCATCTGTCCATCTGTCCTGCACTCGACTCCAATATCTGAAACTCATCAGGTACTGGCCAACACATCCTCCCCTATGCTACTGTTTTTCTCGGTAACTTTGGTGCATTTTCAAAAGCATCGTTAACATTTGCACATCGGTTAGTGCATTTCTCAAAAACAACTAGTGTAATGTGCACCACATGGATTAGCAGCAAAAGGGTGTGTCTTTGTCAAAATGCTTAGTTTGTGCCTCAAAAGCAGGTACTTATGTCAGTGAAGCTGTCAGTACAATCAGAATAAATATTCATTGCACCGCTGTGTTTGTCATGTTTTCAATTATTCTGTCGATATATTTTCTAATGATTAGTATAACATAAACTGTAAGCAGTTGTAAGCAGCTGTGGTCCAGTGGTTAGGGAGTTGGTCTTGGGATTGGAGAGTTGCAGGTTGCATGGCTGAAATGCCCTCGAGCAAGGCATCTAACCCCACACTACTCCACGGATGTAAAATAACTAGTCAGCTAAGTGTAATTGTGATTAGGGGGTGCAGTGGCGCAGTAGTTAGAGCACCCGACCATGAATGGGCATTTGCCCATGGTGACCCAGGTTCGAATCCGGTCTGCGGTCATTTCCCAACCCTACCCCATCTCTCTCCTACTTACTTCCTGTCACCAGCTTCACTGTCCTGTCAAATAAGGCCAAAAAAATACTTGAAAATTGTAATTAAAAAAATCTAATAAAAGATGGGGAGCAGAGCAGAACCAGCTCTTGTCTCATGGATGAATGAGGGGACTACGGAGAGAGAAAGTGCTCCTGAGGTTGGTCGAGCTGAACAGAGGGCAACATGTTCTTACAAGACAAAATCTTTCAGCTGTCAGGTGTTCAGGTATTCAAATGTTTGAATATTTGGTTACTCTTTGGTTACTCTGTATTTTACAGTATTTTACGGTTTTACGGTTCCTGTTAGAGTCCTCGTTAAGTACAGTTAGGGCTGGGCGATATGGACCTAAAGTAATATCACGATATTTCTGGGCTGACTGGCGATATACGATACATATCGATATTTCAAAAACAGGATGAGCAAAGTGTTTCATGTTAAGTTAAGACTGCTCTAAAAGAGCTGTGCAGATGAAAAAGTAAACAGTAACATACACAGGGGTACAGCTGAGTGATCCGAGAAAGCTCCGGCTGTCTGAACAGTGTGAACACATTAGGATAAGTGGTTTTGATAAAGTGGTATTGTATCATCGAAAATATATCGATATGGCGATATAGTGTCAAATACATATCTTCTTTAAAAATATATCGATATTACGATAATATCGATATATCGCCCAGCCCTAAGTACAGTGTAGCAAAGTTTGTAACAACATGTTACATTGTGTACTTACACTGCACCTTAGTGTTAGAGTTAGGGTTAGGATTAGGGTTAGTGCTCGGTATGTACATTGTAAGTACATAATACTGCACATTGTTAGAATAAAATACACTGTAAAAGGAACCCTAAAATAAAGTGTTACCGAATATCTTTGATGCAAGACAAAATGCTGTGAGATTTGTTTAAGAATTCAAGCCAAGGCAGGTGATGTTTTTGCATCATGTGGTTCACACTTCGAGTCACCAATAGAATGGTTCCATGAACTAAAAATGCACGGGGAAACAAATTCGGCATGGAAACCAATACCCGTAACAAGGGAGTGTGATGGAATTATCCCAAAATGGATTCATCATGTTTACAATCCAAGTTATGTGAATAATAGCATGGCAATGCTGGCTTTGGAAAGGAGGAAGGATGGGAAACGATATGGCATCTACTTACAGTAGGTAAGTTGGTTCAGAGATAGGAGGGTACCACATAAGGTAAGTTTAAGGTGCTATAGGATGCACGATTGTGGCCGAAACTGGGATTGCAATTAAATTCAGAATACTGTAGTGTAAAATATTGTTCCTCCTTCAGAGGCAGGCTGCATAAACAGAATTGTGTGTGCTGTACGTTTTTTTTTTCCAAAATGCAAGTATTCTGGCTGTAGTATTATATTGTTTAAACATTGCCCTAATGTGTGGTGACATTTCAGGATCATGCTGTGATGGCTTGCCATAATTTTTTTACATATAACATCTGTAAGCCTGGTGGCACAATAACCATCTGAGGTCACAGACAGAGAACATTATTACAGCATTAAAACTAACAAACATAAAAAATAAACAAAAATTGTCAACATTATATTCAAATGTATTTTATTTTCCATTACCTATTCCACACAACACACAGTTTCCATTGTATTTTACAGATGGAATGATGTGAATATTGCTCAACCAACATGATTCTCTTCAGAAAATGTTCTTTTAGAACAGTGATATATGAAATTCATTTAATGAATTATTTAATAGAGTCTAGTCTATTGTGTCACAACACAAGTACAACCCAGATTGACCAACATTGTGGCATTTCTAAGCCAGTAATGATTTCTATCATTACACTTCTCTGCATAGTAAACAGTAACTTTATGTTGAATTGGCACAGGCTGAACTTTAGGGACTAAGTTAGAATGTATACTGCATGTGGAAGTGCATTCAGCTTGCTCAATAACCTTTGGGATTCTTCTGTGATCCCTGTCAATCCTGCAAAAACACAATGAGAAAAGATTTAGCAATGATGGCCATACTAAAGATACGGAAACAATAATCCATACGTAAGCACAAATGTATAGTAATACAATTCACAGTATTTCTAGACAGAGAGACAGACAGACACAATACTGTGCACTCACGTATATGTCCAGGTAGCTATGGATGTATTCATATATTTCTTATTACTCATGAAGTTTGTGTTGTAAGGTAAGTTTTTAATTTGATCTTTTGTACATTCGTCTTCACAGCTGCAGCAAGGCCACCCTGAATGGGGATGGTTCAGTTTTCTCTCAAGTGGAAAAGAGATGCATCCACTCATGAGAAAAATAGGAATCTGCACAAATAGAAAGCAGAAAAGAATGAAGCAATGATGATCAAAATGGAAAATGCAAAATGTAGTTTTCGACTGAGACCATTCAGGATGTGCTGTTTGAGGTTTGTTCAGTACTTGCATGCCCTCTTTCCAGCAGCACCTACATGAACATCTGGCAGTAGGGTGTGAGTTCTAAATGGCTGGACTATACAGTAAATGTTCCTCCAGCATATCCAGTAAATCAGACCAATCAGAAAACATAATAAACACACACGCACAAAGCATATCCAGTAAATCAGACCAATCAGAAAACATAATAAACACACACGCACAAAGCATATCCAGTAAATCAGACCAATCAGAAAACATAATATACACACACGCACAAAGCATATCCAGTAAATCAATCAGAAATCAGAAAACATAATAAACACACACGCACAAAGCATATCCAGTAAATCAGACCAATCAGAAAACATAATAAACACACACGCACAAAGCATATCCAGTAAATCAGACCAATCAGAAAACATAATATACACACACGCACAAAGCATATCCAGTAAATCATACGCACAAAGCATATCCAGTAAATCAGACCAATCAGAAAACATAATATACACACACGCATAAAGCATATCCAGTAAATCGGACCAATCAGAAAACATAATATACACACACGCACAAAGGGTGAAAAAAAACAAAACAAAAAAAACTGGAGCACTTTTTAAATAGTTATATGTCCTTAACCATTTAGGCTACCGTCATTAAAACCATGTACACCATTAAATATCATTTAGTTCTCTTTCCAGTGATATAATGGTTTATAACCATACAAGCAAGGGTAGGACCACCATAGCCATTTGAAAAGAAGTCCCCCTGGAGCAACTCGGAGTTAAGAGTCTTGGTCAGGGGCACAATGGTGGCAGACCTGGAAACCTTTGACTCATAACTCTGTGTTGTTGCGTTTGTAAGCCCTCATCAATGACCACCACCATCACACAGCAGCCATTACCATGCCATATGAACACGAGGTGATCTTTATATTCTCTACACTGAGCTTTTAGACTAAAATATCGATACCAAAGACAGATTCTATACTAAAGAGATGGAATAAGTTCATTGCTGCAAGATATTCAGTTTAAAGTTATTCAGCTTAAATGCGTTCATAGGAAGTATTTTTGACTAAAAGTCTACAAGTCCTTTAGTACATCTAAGACTCAGTGCATCTTCTACTTCCTTAAATTCTAACAAGCAATCTTACCCAGCTCAACACTAGGACACTATGGAGCCTGTAGTAAGGTACAGTTCTTACCACAAGTTTAAGTGATTTCATTGTGGAGTCTCGTGCTATCTTTCTTCTCCTGCTGCACCAAGTAGCGATGGATCAGAACTGAAGCAGTTGGCTGGAAGTTGTGTGCTCCATGCTGACCCAGGATCCTGGATTATTTATGCAGGGGAGGCACTGTGACAATGACATTTTCTTTCCGACAAATTTGCATTGTGTGGCAGCGCAACACAATGACAAACTGCTGCGGTTTTATTTACTCGACCAGCATGTCCAGATCCTTCACCATGAAGTTTTCTATCTTTGTGTGCTTCTTTTCAACTTGCTTTAGCAAATAGGACATTTTAAAAGAATTTGCTCTGGTTTGTGGTGCAGACACAGAAACTTTCAGGTGCCCTTGAGCAGAAAATAAGGATGGTTGTGTTTTGCTAAATGTGCCAAACTACCAACAGTGCTTTTAACTCTTATAGTATATATCATACTACTACACATATATACATATATACTACTACTATTACTACTACTACTAATAATAATAATAACAATACATTTAATTTGTTAGTGCCTTTAATATAATGCCTTTAAGGTAACCTTACACAGACAACACAAACCAATGATAAAAGCAAACATAATAATAAAGAAAAAATAAATAATAATACAAGAAAATGGTCGCGTGGGTAGGCAAATCTGAACAGGTGAGTTTTGAAGTTTGATTTATATATTTATATATGGTAAACCTACCTTTCCTCTATGCTGTCTACATAGACTACCAATTGTTTCCTGGTCTGTTTGTGTGTGTGTGAGTATGTAAATCACAGACAGACATTGGCTGAAGTCTGTGTCAGTAGTGGGATGGACACACACACACACACACAACTAAACTAAATGATGACAAACACAGGTATCATGCAAGCACCCACTCAAGGAGATTCCACTGGGTTCACCTGACCCCAGGTTGACCATGGAAGGAAGGAGATTCCCTAATGAAAGGCACAGTTACAAGCACACAGACACACCCACAAACTAACTGAGGTAACACGGTAACGCAATCATGTTCCTACTGTCTGGATCACATTCCATGGGGACAACCTGAGCAAAGAGTGACTCAGACCAGGGGATTCTTTTAATATGCAAATATAAAAAGAAAGAGTTTTTAGCCTCAGGAAAAAAAGTGCTATAGAGTACTATAAGAGTCTTGGAGTATTTTGGGACATTTTGTTATAGAAATAGTATAGGAATACTACAGATACTATAGTCTTAGCATAGCAATATAAGATTGTAACAGAGGAACAGTGTAGGGAGGGACAAAATATAAGTATTAGTATACTTATACCCCTTACCCCTTATAGTACAGGGATGGTAGCAGTATTATAGAACACCCAAAGAGGTTATATATACTGTACATGTCATTATAAGTTATTTGAGAACACCATAGGTATTATATAACTATTATACATACTATAGAGATCCTATAGTATTATATAGAGTATAGAGTTGCAACATGTTGGCCACATGCATTTCAGGAAACAAAAGCTTTTTCTTTGACAGAGGGTTACATTGTGTTGTACAAAACAGAAGTTCAGGGAGATCTTAAAGAAACCTGCCATACCTTGCACCTCCATCTGAAAGGTACTTTATTAACAGTTTAGCTGTGCTAATCACAGTACTTGCTCCCGCACTGCACCACCTCCCCTCGCACCTCCTGTTTTCTAACTGACTAATGTCACTGTAGTTGACTGTTGCACCTCCTTTGCTAAGCACTTCAGCACTCAGTAGGGACCTCGGCAGTCACACTGTCTTAATAAACAGCAACACAAACAATGCCTAGAGGAAGTTTCTCCCCTCCTCAATGCTTCTGGAGGACCCTGGGTTGACCTCCTAGAAGCCTGCTAATTCAAACACTTCAATAAGGCGTGGTCCAACTGAAAGCCCTGCACCCTCATCGATGGCTGGAGTGCCCTTGAGCAAGGCATCTAACCCCATGTTGCTCCAGGGGGGCTGTCCCTGTACCTTATTCACTATAAGTCGTGTTAGTAAATTTACATTTCAATATATTTTAACTGAAGGAGATGTATTGGCATGACTGCAAATGTACAATATTGACAAAGCAGTAAAATACATATGATAAAAAATATATTTTGTTCATCATTCATTTCAATTTATTATCCAGCACTTAATAAAATGTCTACATTTTTATGAAATGCTTTTATAAAACTTCCTGATAAGCATTTAATTTGCATTTTTAACACTTACTTACCACTTTGTTCATCATTTGGTGACTATTGCTTTTACACTATTTCTCATCAATAAATAATTTATAAACATACGTAAAAATGTTAAAGGAGTCAGAGAAGGTGATATATACACAAAGGCAGCAGGGTGAGTGATAAATAGCAGATAGCATAAAGATTAACAATCAGACATACAGACAGACAGTGTGTCAGTATGTTTATAAATGATTTACTAATGAGCAAAGGACCAGTAAAAACAATGGTTACCAAATATAATAAGGTGTTAAGTAAGAGTTAACAAATGCAAAATAAATGCTTATTAGGAGCAATCAAAAAGTCTTATACCTTAATTTGAAAGCATTAATGTTGAAAGAGACAAGAACATTTTACAAAGTAGAAATTACTGACAGGGACATATCATTTGCTTGTAGTTATCAGATGCTAACAGCATATTCAGATGTTCATGTTAGAATCTCAAGTTTGATTTGACAGTATTTTATTTTCATTTCAGAGATGTCAGAGTCAGTCTTTCGGGCAAGTGATGAAATTAACATGATATCAGTTTTTGATTACTGGAGGATTCCTGTGAGCAATGTCACTTCATGATGTGGTTGACGATTACCAATGGAATTCCCTTCTGATAAGTCACATGATGGGCACTATGATAGTGTTAGTGATAGTGTTTTCTCCTGGTGTGTTTGTGTGTGTTTGTGTATGTGTCCTTCCATCATTCAAGAATTTGCACAATGAGGAATTCCCTCCCTTATTTGGCCAGACTGTGAGGTCACACAGGTGAGCACAGTGGAATCTCTTTAGTGGGCGTACACATGAAACTTCTTATCTCTTTCGCTCTTTGTGTGTGTGTGTGTGTGTGTGTGTGTGTGTGTGCGTGTGTGTGTGCGTGTGTGTGTATGTGTCTGCGTGTGTGTGCATGTGTGTGTGCCCATGTGTGTGTGTGTGTGTGTGTGTGTGTGTGTCCAACTGTTGACACAGGCTGAAAATGGTGGCTATCATTGATTTACATACGCAAATAAACAGACAAAGAAGCAATTGTTAGTTCACAGAGACAACATACAGGAAAGCTATTTCCTTTTATATCACTACAGCTTGTTGTAGAACATGTTATTTTTTAATGTTTAATGATTTTTGAATGTTTATTTATTTTTGTTATTTGTTAAAGCATGGTAGTCACACTGAGATAGTAGTCTCCTTTCTGAGAACTAGCTATGAACCCTGACTTGACAGTGCTAAAGTCCCTGAAGCTGGCGCTGTCCAGTCCAGTGGTGCTGAAATGGGCCATCAGACAAGGAGTCACCTTTTAATCAGGATCAGTCAGGATATATATGCATGTGTGTATGTGCGTTTGTCTGTGTGAGTGGGGTAGGGGGTATTTTAGTAGTACAACCCCTAGGGGAGTGGGGAGTGGGCGCTCCTGATGTGGTGCCTGTGCCTGTACTAACAACAAGAGCACTGCATCAGCTTAATAATTTAGCAGCATCTTAGGAAACATGTGCTGCTGTGCAGTGGCTGTTAAATGCATTGAATATGCTCCGTAATAACAAAGGCAGTGACCTCTGCCTTGTTTGTTTACTCATGCAAAGTTCACTCAGCCTACACTCCGCCTCCACCACGTTCTGAGAGAGCACACACCGACACATCACCCCTACCACACACAGAAGCTCCCACACACATATCCCACACACACAGTTTGTGCTTTCCCATAGGAACACCCACTCACACTGTCACTAGATGGGAATTACCTCATCAAAGGCAATCCCTCTCTTGGTACACAGACGTCCCATATCATATACCATCTGATTTCATAAGCTATATGCCAGACATGTCTGCCTATACAATGTCATCATTTATTGTCATTAAGAGTACAGAATGCATAACTTTCACTTGAATGAGCATTAATAAAAAGGTTTTATTAATACAGTATTGGTTTGTATGATAGAATCCACAAAAAGGGCCAAACCTATAGGACTTTGTTTTGTAGTCAATAAAGTTATTTCGCTTTAATTGATTTTTAAAATGCTTTGATTGACAATGCTACACATCAGAGGAAAGGTCATCGACAGGTTGATATTTTTTGTTTGTTTTTTTTTTTTATTAAACAGCAGCAGCTTTTCATTGTGCTGCTCTCCCACTCATTCAAATTTGTTGGAAGATGGCTGCCTACGTCACAGGGAATACCTACCGCTCTGTGTCATGCGCTGCATAAAAGTCCAGGCCTCCTGTGCCAATTGTGATACGGCTGTTTTCTGCAACAGAGGAAGCAACGCAAATCAAGACTGAGCAATGAATTCACTTACGCTTGTGGTAAGGACTGCACCTTCTTCAGTGGCTGTTTTGTGTGTCTGGTGTTGGACTGAGAGGAATTGTCTGTTATAATTCCAGGAGGAGTAACAGAGGTACTGTGATGGCGGAAGTTTTGGCAAATCAATGCTGAATTTTCTGCTGAAATATTTTTAACTTAGTCCCGCAGGATATATCAGTAAATGCATTTTATCAGCATGTAAGCTCTCTTTTGTATCAATATTTCCGTTGAAAAATAGAAAAGGAAAATGTGAACAAAAAATATTTGTGGCTTGATAGATTATTTGATCTGATCTGATCCACTAGATTTAAATGGCTGCTGCTATTAGTGACTAGAGACAGTAAGGCTGAATTAAGCATTGAAACACTGAAGACTCATCTGGTAACTTCAGGGTAGAGGATGTACCCGTTTTAACACAAAAGTCAAATAGGACTTCTATCCTGGTCTCCTCCTAAATTAACTGATTTGCTTATTATTGCACTTTTCTGCATTTCAGCTTTACGTTAAATTTAAAACTACTGATACTTTACTGATACTAACTACTAAATATAGTGTATATTTTCTAACTGTATTCTAACAATGCTGAGGAATACATATTTAGGCATAAATATAGTCATGTTAACATGTTCAGTTTAAATACTTTATTCAGAAAGCTGACTGTGTATTTCAGGAATACTTCATGTCTACGACATGGTGGTGCAACTGATCTTGGTCTCATCTACTAGATCTACTTGCTGTTGAGATGCTGTTGTTGATGATTGCTGGCACATGTGCTATATGATTCATTTTTGTATTTGTGCAGATTCCAATATTTCTTTTGAGTGGATGTATCTCTTTACCACTGGGGAAACACGAGAGGGTGAGGAGACATCTTCATCCTTGCTCCAGCTTTTGCTCCAGCTGTGAAGACAAATGTACAAGAGATCAAATTGCAAATATTGACAAAACATATCACTTCAAGACGAATGAAAAACTTGAGAACAAATCCATAGCTACCTGGACTTATGTGTGAGTACACAGTATTGTGTCTGTCTGTCTCTGTTCGTCTTACCTACTGTGTGTATTTTTTTACTATACATCTGTGCTTATTTATCAGTTTTTGTTTGCATTCATTTAATATGGCCGTCAGTGCTAAATGTTTTTTCATTGTGTTTTTGCAGGCATGACACGAATGGAAGAAGAATTCCAAAGATTATTTATCATGCCAATTGTACCACATGCAGTTTTAACCCTACACATTCTGGCTCTACATTTCAGCCTGTGCCAATTCAACACAATATTACTGTTTACTACAAAGAGAAGTGTAAGGGTACACACCATTACTGGCTTAGAAGGGACACAAAGTTGGTCAATCTGGGTTGCACGTGTGTTAAAAAGGAATAAATTGTAGACTATTAAATAATTAATTAAATGAATTTCATATATTGCTGTTCTACAAGAACATTTTGTGAAGAGAATCATGTTGGTTGAACAATGTTTGTAAAATGCAATAATATGTGAATAAAACACATCTGGAAATAATATTCACTTAATGCTGTTACATTACATTACACTTAGCTGACGCTCCTATCCAGAGCGACTTACAGACATTTACAGGGTTTCAGTTACAGTCCCCCTCAGTGTGGGGTTAGATGCCTTGCTCAAGGGCATCTCAAGCATGGGTAGGATGGGATTCAAACTGACAACCTTCCGATTGCAAGTCCAACTCCCTAACCATTAGGCCAAGGCTGCCCCAACACAACATATGCTGTAATAAGAGTTCTTTATCTGTGACCTTAAATGGTTATTGTGCAGCCATCCATTAATATGCTACATGTAAGACATTTATGGCAAGCAAATTAATGGACCTGTGTCAGTAATGTGTCTCAAAAAGTTTTACTTATTCATTTTTATTAGTTTATTATGGCTCTTTAGAATGCTGACGAATGTCCCATTGACTTTGAATGGGCCAATCTTTGGAGGTCAAATAATACAATGTTGACTGAATGACTGACTGAAAATGTATAATGTCAATGGCAAGAAGTGTGCTTCTTTCATATCATTCTGCAAGGAGTCCATTCACTTGTACAGTGTAAGTACATAATATTACATATTGTTGCACACTTTGTTACAAAGTACCTAACTGATGTAACAGGGACAATAAAATTAAGTGTAACCAAGAGGAGTAATAAACTTCATGTCATGGCCTGCCTACTTTTTTTTTTACAAAGAACACAAAGTACTTGTGCATGTAGGAAGAGCACCTTAGGGAGAAACTATAGCTATTACACCTACCCCTACACTATCTATAATCAAGTAAATAGTTCAGGCTGTTAGTCCCTACTCCCAGGTGTAACACGCACAACTGGCCGCTGACTACAGCTATTCACGCAACCTCATGTGAGCT
>CM050206.1:20116577-20159077 GCA_027475355.1 Coilia nasus | reverse complement strand
AGCAGTAAAATACATATGATAAAAAATATATTTTTGTTCATCATTCATTTCAATTTATTATCCAGCACTTAATAAAATGTCTACATTTTTATGAAATGCTTTTATAAAACTTCCTAATAAGCATTTAATTTGCATTTTTAACACTTACTTACCACTTTGTTCATCATTTGGTGACTATTGCTTTTACACTATTTCTCATCAATAAATAATTTATAAACATACATAAAAATGTTAAAGGAGTCAGAGAAGGTGATATATACACAAAGGCAGCAGGGTGAGTGATAAATAGCAGATAGCATAAAGACTAACAATCAGACATACAGACAGACAGTGTTTCAGTATGTTTATACATTATTTATTAATGAGCAAAGGACCAGTAAAAACAATGGTTACCAAATATAATAAGGTGTTAAGTATTAACAAATTAACAAATGCAAAATAAATGCTTATTAGGAGAAATCAAAAAGTCTTATACCTTAATTTGAAAGCATTAATGTTGAAAGAGACAAGAACATTTTACAAAGTACAAATTACTGACAAGGACATATCATTTGCTTGTAGTTATCAGATGCTAACAGCATATTCAGATGTTCATGTTAGAATCTCAAGTTTGATTTGACAGTATTTTATTTTCATTTCAGAGATGTCAGAGTAAGTCTTTCGGGCAAGTGATGAAATTATCATGATATCAGTTTTTGATTACTGGAGGATTCCCGTGAGCAATGTCACTTCATGATGTGGTTGACGATTACCAATGGAATTCCCTTCTGATAAGTCACATGATGGGCACTATGATAGTGTTAGTGATAGTGTTTTCTCCTGGTGTGTTTGTGTGTGTTTGTGTATGTGTCCTTCCATCATTCAAGAATTTGCACAATGAGGAATTCCCTCCCTTATTTGGCCAGACTGTGAGGTCACACAGGTGAGCACAGTGGAATCTCTTTAGTGGGCGTACACATGAAACTTCTTATCTCTTTCGCTCTTTGTGTGTGTGTGTGTGTGTGTGTGTGTGTGTGTGTGTGTGTGTGTGTGTGTGTGTGTGTGTGTGTGTGTGTGCGTGTGTGTGTATGTGTATGTGTCTGCGTGTGTGTGCATGTGTGTGTGCCCATGTGTGTGTGTGTGTGTGTCCAACTGTTGACACAGGCTGAAAATGGTGGCTATCATTGATTTACATACGCAAATAAACAGACAAAGAAGCAATTGTTAGTTCACAGAGACAACATATAGGAAAGCTATTTCCTTTTATATCACTACAGCTTGTTGTAGAACATGTTATTTTTTAATGTTTAATGATTTTTTGAATGTTTATTTATTTTTGTTCTTTGTTACAGCTGGCGCTGTCCAGTCCAGTGGTGCTGAAATTGGCCATCAGACAAGGAGTCACCTTTTAATCAGGATCAGTCAGGATATATATGCATGTGTGTATGTGTGTTTGTCTGTGTGAGTGGGGGTAGGGGGTATTTTAGTAGTACAACCCCTAGGGGGGTGGGGAGTGGGCGCTCCTGATGTGGTGCCTGTGCCTGTACTAACAACAAGAGCACTGCATCAGCTTAATAATTTAGCAGCATCTTAGGAAACATGTGCTGCTGTGCAGTGGCTGTTAAATGCATTGAATATGCTCCGTAATAACAAAGGCAGTGACCTCTGCCTTGTTTGTTTACTCATGCAAAGTTCACTCAGCCTACACTCCGCCTCCACCACGTTCTGAGAGAGCACACACCGACACATCACCCCTACCACACACAGAAGCTCCCACACACATATCCCACACACACAGTTTGTGCTTTCCCATAGGAACACCCACTCACACTGTCACTAGATGGGAATTACCTCATCAAAGGCAATCCCTCTCTTGGTACACAGACGTCCCATATCATATACCATCTGATTTCATAAGCTATATGCCAGACATGTCTGCCTATACAATGTCATCATTTATTGTCATTAAGAGTACAGAATGCATAACTTTCACTTGAATGAGCATTAACAAAAAGGTTTTATTAATACAGTATTGGTTTGTATGATAGAATCCACAAAAAGGGCCAAACCTATAGGACTTTGTTTTGTAGTCAATAAAGTTATTTCGCTTTAATTGATTTTTAAAATGCTTTGATTGACAATGCTACACATCAGAGGAAAGGTCATCGACAGGTTGATATTTTTTGTTTGTTTGTTTTTTTTATTTTATTAAACAGCAGCAGCTTTTCATTGTGCTGCTCTCCCACTCATTCAAATTTGTTGGAAGGAAAATGGCTGCCTACGTCACAGGGAATACCTACCTCTCTGTGTCATGCGCTGCATAAAAGTCCAGGCCTCCTGTGCCAATTGTGATACGGCTGTTTTCTGCAACAGAGGAAGCAACGCAAATCAAGACTGAGCAATGAATTCACTTACGCTTATGGTAAGGACTGCACCTTCTTCAGTGGCTGTTATGTCATCTTCCGTAATGACTTTAATTCACAGTTTAATCAGTTTTTCTCTATGCAGTTGTCTTGAGATGCTGTTGTTGATGATTGCTGGCACATGTGCTATATGATTCATTTTTGTATTTGTGCAGATTCCAATATTTCTTTTGAGTGGATGTATCTCTTTACCACTGGGGAAACACGAGAGGGTGAGGAGACATCTTCATCCTTGCTCCAGCTTTTGCTCCAGCTGTGAAGACAACTGTACAAGAGATCAAATTGCTAATATTGACAAAACATATCACTTCAAGACGAATGAAAAACTTGAGAACAAATCCATAGCTACCTGGACTTATGTGTGAGTACACAGTATTGTGTCTGTCTGTCTCTGTTCGTCTTACCTACTGTGTGTATTTTTTTACTATACATCTGTGCTTATTTATCAGTTTTTGTTTGCATTCATTTAATATGGCCGTCAGTGCTAAATGTTTTTTCATTGTGTTTTTGCAGGCATGACACGAATGGAAGAAGAATTCCAAAGATTATTTGTCATGCCAGTTGTACCACATGCAGTTTTACACATTCTGGCTCTACATTTCAGCCTGTGCCAATTCAACACAATATTACTGTTTACTACAAAGAGAAGTGTAAGGGTACACACCATTACTGGCTTAGAAGGGACACAAAGTTGGTCAATCTGGGTTGCACGTGTGTTCAAAAGGAATAAATTGGAGACTAATTAAATAATTAATTAAATGAATTTCATATATTGCTGTTCTACAAGAACATTTTGTGAAGAGAATGATGTTGTTTAAACAATATTTGTAAAATGCAATAATATGTGAATAAAATACATCTGGATATAATGTTCACTTAATGCTGTAATAAGAGTTCTTTATCTGTGACCTCAAATTGTTATTGTGCAGCCATCCATTAATATGCTACATGTAAGACATTTATGGCAAGCAAATTAATGGACCTGTGTCAGTAATGTGTCTCAAAAAGTTTTACTTATTCATTTTTATTAGTTTATTATGGCTCTTTAGAATGCTGATGAATGTCCCATTGGCTTTGAATGGGCCAATCTTTGGAGGTCAAATAATACAATGTTGACTGAATGACTGACTGAAAAAGTATAATGACGCCTGTCAATGGCAACAAGTATTGTGCTTCTTTAGGTGCTTCCACACTGCCCCAACAAACACCAACCAACTCCAACAAACGCGAACAGTTGGGTCAGTGTGGAGCACCAGTCTGTGTTAGTTTGTTCTTGTTGGATGGAGTTGGAAGAGTTCAACATGTTCAGTGCGGTCTGGTGAAGTTGTACAATGTCTGACCAATGTAGACCAAAATTACTTTGGCCACATTCAATACACTTTCAACTTCGCCCATGTTAAAAAAATGTTGAAGATCAAAAACAGATGGTGACAAAGGTTAGTCTTGTCAGTTGTTAGTCTGGGCAGTGTGGACTGGCAGTTGGTTTTCTGAACATTCTAAAGACTGCCAGGTGCTAGGTGCCAACAACTGCCAACTTTAGAATGTTGGAGTTGGTTGGCGTTTGTTGGGGCAGTGTGGAAGCATTACAGTGCAAGGATTTATCAAGCAGCTGGACACATTGAACACTAACACTTTAATATTCTATTTCCTCACTGAACCTTTTTGCAGTGGATGTTATGAAGTGGCAATAAAATCTTTAAAATACAAAATTGTTCGAAGTTTACTTTCTAACTTTCTAACTTCCAGGTTATAATAAACAGAAGGTAACAGTTTATTTTACAGTTCCTTTTTTAGTGTTTTATCATATTTATGCTCCCAAGTTTTTTTATTAAATAATGTGTGACATTCCTCACCCATCCTCAGACAGGTGCGGTAGGGTGAGGAAGCTGAAACTTCACACGGTATTTAATAAAAATTAACAAATTGAACAATTATTTAACAAAACAGATTTGGGAGCATAAATCTGGTTGAGCAGACTTTTCCTTTACACTTTTGTTGACTGCCCTTTTGGTCCTGCTCCCAGTGTTCATGAGGGATGTGCGTGCTTTGACTGAAAGTTTTTATCATGTAATAACATACTTACACTGTACATACCCAACACTAATCCAAACCTAAACCTTTGGTACAGTGTAAGTACATAATATTACATATTGTTGCACACTTTGTTACAAAGTACCTAACTGATGTAACAGGGACAATAAAATTGGCCGGGTTTCCCAGTTAAGAACCTTCTTAACGAGTTAAGAAGGCACTTAAGAAGAGGTCGGCTAAGAGGAAGCATTAAGATAAGAGTGTTTCCCAAACGCCTTCTTAACGCCCTTCTTACCAACGTCTTAAGAACCGTCTTATCTGCCTTCTTAACTGAAGCGCAATGAGCAATCGATCTCAGAATGGCCGATTGGAGCGCATAGTTACCATAGTAAAATCAAAGATTTTAGAGCGCTACTCTAGAATCGTTGGTAAAATGCTCCAAACTGAAGTGGTATAACACGTGGCATCTGACTGAACTCATGAATAAAATACCGGCTAAAAGTAAAGTAAAAGACATTTATCGTCACAACACAAAAAAAATTTACACATATAATAATACCGAAACAAAGACCAGGGAAATAAAAATGGAAACACAAAATGAAATCAGTATGTCATTTAATGTGTAGGCTATATTCTTATCTGTCTGATAGAAATCTGCTACATGAGGAGAATATGTGTGAAAACCGAGAAATTGGCATCCTCTGGTCATGAATGATAGGGAAAAGGGGGAAAACACGATCAGGAAAACTGGACGTACTGCATTAATATCTCCTTGCTTACTGTCACATTGCTTTACCTGCCTGAGAGGGGTGTTGTTTTCACTGTTTTGTCGCTAAGAAGGGTGTTAAGAAGGGTTCAGAACTTCTTAGAGATCCTTCTTAACGGCAGGTCTTCTTAGGCTAAGAAGCATTTTGGGAAACGCGGTTGCTTCTTACGGGAGCCTTAAGAAGGGTCTTAAGAAGTTCTTAGCGCTAAGAACTTCTTAACTGCATTTGGGAAACCCGTCCATTAAGTGTAACCAAGAGGAGTAATAAGCTTCATGTCATGGCCTGCCTACTTGAACATAACCTCTCACTTATTTATGGTAGTGTAATAGTTGATTTGTGTCTTCTAAAAAACAAGGTCTCAATGTGACATTGGCCGGGTTTCCCAGTTAAGAACCTTCTTAACGAGTTAATAGGGCTCTTAAGAAGAGGTTGACCAAGAGGAAGCGTTAAGATAAGAGTGTTTCCCAGACGCCTTCTTAATGCCCTTCTTACCAACGTCTTAAGAACCTTCTTATCTGCCTTCTTAACTGGAGAGCAATGAGCCATCGATCTCAGGGCTCATTCACACCAAACTCTCTGCGTATTCAGCGCGTGGGCGTATTCTGAGCGTATTCATTTACACCGTGTCCTAACTGAACGCGATGCGACCGACCGACGCTGCGTCGCGTCGCACTGCACATTTTTCATGTCCTCACTGCCTTCGTTTGTTATGTCATCTTCCGTAATGACTTTAATTCACAGTTTAATCAGTTTTTCTCTATGCAGTTGTCTTGTTTTGGATGTCATTCGTGGTGTGTAATCGCCATCTACTGGTCATGATAATTTGCAGAGAAAGGTTTATTTAGTTTTCAAACTCTATGATGTGCTGTGTGTTCGCCAATCCTTGGAGTAGATAGGCTATGCCCGTAAGTACATAATGTGTTTTATTTGTTTTCTCCGTAGTTACGGAAACTGGATGAGTCCAGGGAAGCATTGACAGCAACTGTCTCGCTATATCTGTCTAGCATTGTTATTAGCTTACACATCGCTAGGGCAGAATATCAGGATTAAATAGGCCTACGTTGGATCTTACTCTTGTAAATATTAATTAATTATTTAATTGTTAATTCAACACTTTGTGTGTTCAGGCTGAACAGACAAGATAGGCATATTTGGACCTGATTTGGTAAAATAAACACAAACTTAGATTAGAAACACTACTTAAAATGTAGGCTGTAGGAAGAGTCATCTTGTGCCATTAATACTTAAACAAACAAACAAACTATTAGGGCTCATTTCCACCGCCTCGTTCAGCGCGTAGCCGTGTTCAGCGCGTGGGCGTATACAATAGGTTTGTATGGGGACAGAATACGCTCAGAACACGCTTGCGGTGGGAATGGTCTCATCTGCTCTTAGGGCCCATTTCCACCGCACTCTCTGCGTATTCAGCGCGTGGCCGTATTCTGTCCGTATTCATTTAGAATGCACGTTAGCGGATGAGACCATTCCCACCGCCACCGTGTTCTGAGCGTGTTCTGAGCGTATTCTGAGCGTAGACTACGCTCAGAATACGGACTGCAGCTAGAGAATAGAAACCGAGTCTATTTTTCTGCGCGTATTCTGAGCGTATTCAGCCAAAATCCCATTGAGGCCAATGCAATTCATGTCAACTGTGCTATCAATGCATGTATTGACACAGGGAATACCTCAAAAACCTAGCGACTGTCTGCAAAATATTACCACTCCATTACAACTGCATGAAACAAACGCTGGAAAGTTATCAATATTGGCCATCATATCAGATCTGCACTACAAGGGCATTGACTAGCCTACATAAACACAGAAACTGAAATACCTGTGAAGTTGTCACGCTGTCCAGTCAAACATGTTGTAGGTATAATAGTGGAGCTTTTATGTTCTTAATAGGAAGAAGCACGATTTTCTTCGGAGTATTCTCTATGCAAGAAGAGCCTCAATCAGTCTTCTGTCGACGACTCGAGCTATAAAAATAGTAACCTCGTTCTTGTCATTCAGTGCTTCCTACTTGGTTTGATAAATGTAGTCAACAAGCCACTAGGCAAAACTGAGGTCCATAATTTATTTACCCGATCCTGTTTTTTCCTATTTTCCATTGCTACAAATCAGCTAATATTACTGGAAACTCACAAGAAATACAAACACTGACTAAAAACTTTTAGGATTTTGTTCAGTTTTATCCACAAACCAACTTAGGTGCAAACCTGCAGTTCGTTTATTAAGCTAACTTTTTGCCTTATCCTATCATCATTCATAAGGTCGTATAAAGCTGAAAACACTGTAAATATACACACTGACTCAAACCTTTTCGGATTTATCCAGTTTAATTCCCAAATCATGATGTAAACCTGCAATTCAGTCATGTTTCACTCTTCTGACACGCAAGGCTCCCGAACTACTGAGGCATTTGACACCTCTGACAAGGAGAAGATTGCCGTGTGTGTCGAATGAAGTATGTATGGGCGTGCGGCGCTGTGACGTCACGTTTGCGCGCGCACTTCTGCATGCGGCAAGTATACACCTAGCTTCACACCGCCTTGAGCGTATTCAGCGCGTGGGCGTATTCTGAGCGTATGACCATTCACACCGGACATGTCAGCGTATTCAGCGCGGGAGCGGGAAGCCCCGTCTTTAAATGCACTTGGCCAATGTCTTTAGGTGCACATAGCCATGTTTCCCTATCTCTCACTTTAGTAAACACAATATGTGCTTCTCTGGTTTTATTTCCTTACTTTAAACGTTGTTTAGAAAGCAGCACTGCACCTATAGTGCAACTTGACACTTTGATAAGGCATGTGGGATATTTGACATCGTTCTAAATCATGTAGGCTGATCATTGTCAAAGCCTTTATTCACTCCCGGTACAAGAAAAACGAACGCGTTTTAACCCCTTCCATAAAGTTATGCCTAGTGGCTTGTTGACTAGATTTATGAAACCGAGTAGGAAACGCTGAATGACAAGAACGAGGTTACTATTTTTTTTATAGCTCGAGTGGTCGACAGAAGACCGATTGAGGCTCTTCTTGCATTAAGACTCCGACGAAGAAATCTAAAGCATATCTTGCTTCTTCCTATTAAGAACATAAAAGCTCCACCACTATTACCTACAACATGTTTGACTGGACAGCGTGACAACTTCAAAGGTATTTCAGTTTGTGTGTTTATGTAGGATAGTCAATGCCCTTGTAGTGCAGATCTGATATGATAACCCCACTATTGATAGCTTTCCAGCGTTTGTTTCATGCAGTTGTAAGCGAGTGGTAATATTTTGCAGACAGTCGCGGGGTTTTTGAGGTATTCCCTGTCAACACATGCATTGATAGCACAGTTGACATGAATTGTACAGCGGTGCCTATAGCTTTCAATGGGATTTTGGCTGAATACGCTCAGAATACGCGCAGAAAAATAGACTTGGTTTCTATTTTCTAGCTGCAGTCCGTATTCTGAGCGTATTCTACGCTCAGGGCCCATTTCCACCGCACTCTCTGCGTGTTCAGCGCGTGGCCGTATTCTGTCCGTATTCATTTAGAATGCACGTTAGCAGATGAGACCATTCCCACCGCAAGCGTGTTCTGAGCGTATTCTGTCCCCATACAAACCTATTGTATACGCCCACGCGCTGAACACGGCTACGCGCTGAACGAGGCGGTGGAAATGAGCCCTCAGAATACGCTCAGAACACGGTGGCGGTGGGAATGGTCTCATCCGCTAACGTGCATTCTAAATGAATACGCTCAGAATACGCTCAGAATACGGCCACGCGCTGAACACGCAGAGAGTGCGGTGGAAATGGGCCCTAAGGGCTCATTTCCACCGCCTTGACCGTGTTCAGCGCGTAGCCGTGTTCAGCGCGTGGCCGTATTCTGAGCGTATGACCATTTCCACCGGCCATCTCTGCGTATTCAGCGCGGGAGCGGGAATTCAGCTGCCAGCCCCCTCTTTAAATGTACTTGGCCAATGTCTTTAAGTGCACATAGCCATGTTTCCCTATCTCTCACTTTAGTAAACACAATATGTGTTTCTCTGGTTTTATTTCCTTATGTTAAACGTGGTTCAGAAAGCATAACTGCACAAATAGTAGCCTACAACTTGGCACTTCGATAAGACGAAGGGAATATTTGACATTGTTCTAAATCATGTAGGCTGATTGTTGTCAACGCCTTTATTCACTCCCGGTACAAAAAAGCGAACTTATTTTTAACCCCTTCCATAAAGTTATGATAAAGTCTGCCTCTTTGGCAACAGCCACCTTTTCCAACCTCGGATAAATAAATGTATTTATTAAATGTAGTGACGACCTCAACTTTGCCCAGTGGCTTACTGCCGTTAGATTTATTTAACCAAACAGGAAACACTGAATGACAAGAACGAGGTTACCATTTTTATAGCTGGAGTCGTCGACAGAAGACCGATTGAGGCTCTTCTTGCATTGAGAATACTCCAAGTAAATCGTGCTGAACACGCAGAGAGTGCGGTGGAAATGGGCCCTTTAGGGCCCATTTCCACCGCACTCTCTGCGTATTCAGCGCGTGGCCATATTCTGTCCGTATTCTGTCCGTATTCATTTAGAATGCACGTTAGCGGATGAGACCATTCCCACCGCCACCGTGTTCTGAGCGTATTCTGAGCGTAGACTACGCTCAGAATACGGACTGCAGCTAGAGAATAGAAACCGAGTCTATTTTTCTGCGCGTATTCTGAGCGTATTCAGCCAAAATCCCATTGAGGCCAATGCAATTCATGTCAACTGTGCTATCAATGCATGTATGCAGGGAATGCAGGGAATACCTCAAAAACCTAGCGACTGTCTGCAAAATATTACCACTCGATTACAACTGCATGAAACAAACGCTGGAAAGTTATCAATATTGGCCATCATATCAACTACAAGGGCATTGACTAGCCTACATAAACACAGAAACTGAAATACCTGTGAAGTTGTCACGCTGTCCAGTCAAACATGTTGTAGGTATAATAGTGGCGCTTTTATGTTCTTAATAGGAAGAAGCACGATTTTCTTCGGAGTATTCTCAATGCAAGAAGAGCCTCAATCGGTCTTCTGTCGACAACTCGAGCTATAAAAATAGTAACCTCGTTCTTGTCATTCAGTGTTTCCTGTTTGGTTAAATAAATCTAACGGCAGTAAGCCACTGGGCAAAGTTGAGGTCCATACGTCACTACATTTAATAAATACATTTATTTATCCGAGGTAGGAAAAGGTGGCTGTTGCCAAAGAGGCAGACTTCATCATAACTTTATGGAAGGAGTTAAAAATAAGTTCGCTTTTTTGTACCGGGCGTGAATAAAGGCTTTGACAACAATCAGCCTACATGATTAGAACAATGTCAAATATTCCCTTCGTTTTATCGAAGTGCCAAGTTGTAGGCTACTATTTGTGCAGTTATGCTTTCTGCAACGTTTAACATAAGGAAATAAAACCAGAGAAACACATATTTTGTTTACTAAAGTGAGAGATAGGGAAACATGGCTATGTGCACTTAAAGACACTGGCCAAGTGCATTTAAAGAGGGGGCTGGCAGCTGAATTCCCGCTCCCGCGCTGAATACGCAGAGATGGCCGGTGGAAATGGTCATACGCTCAGAATACGGCCACGCGCTGAACACGGCTACGCGCTGAACACGGTCAAGGCGGTGGAAATGAGCCCTAAGGGCTCAGGGCTCATTCACACCAAACTCTCAGCGTATTCAGCGCGTGGCCGTATTCTGTCCATATTCTGAGCGTATTCATTTAGAATGCACGTTAGCAGATGAGACCATTCCCACCGCCACCGTGTTCTGAATACGCTGACATGTCCGGTGTGAATGGTCATACGCTCAGAATACGCCCACGCGCTGAATACGCCCACGCGCTGAATACGCTCAAGGCGGTGTGAATGGCTAAGATGCATTTTGGGAAACGCGGTTGCTTCTTACGGGAGCCTTAAAAAGGATCTTAAGAAGTTCTTAACACTAAGAACTTCTTAACAGTATCTGGGAAACCCGGCCATTAGGGAATTAAGTCCAACTATTGTCCCCTTGTCTGTTTGCATATGAAAATACAACCACAAGCTTAGGCCTCATTTCCACCGACTTGAGCGTGTACAGCACGTAACCGTGTACAATATGTGTGCATGTGTGACAGAATATGCTCAGATCACGCGTGCGGTGAAACTGGTCTAATCTGTTAATGCATTGTAAATGAATACGGACAGAAAACAGGCACTTGCTGTCTACGCGCTGTACTATATGGAGAGTGTTTGGTGGAAATGAGCCCTTAGGCATACTAAGTCAATATTGTACACAGACACAAACACAGACTCAGGCACAGGCACAGACACAGACACACACACACACACACACACACACACACACACACACACACACTCACACACAAAATAGGAGGTAAACGGTTTGATATGAGCAGTCACTAGAGGGAATTCCTTTGGGATTTCCTGACCACAGATGGCCTTGCATGAGAGGGAATCCTTCACTATGCAAATACTTTTACTAACTGACATCAAACTACAGCAATGTGATTATGACCCTTCAGTCACTAATGGGGGATATTTTTGTTAAACACAAATGCATTATGAAGAAGACTTCTCCTTTCCACTTATCAGCACAACATGAACTCATTATTTTTCTAAATTGCCGTATTTACGTTTTTTATTTTGGGCCTGAGCACCGGAAGTACAGGCTGTGGCCTGCACTGGAGCTGCGAAGCCCTGTTGTTTTTCGAAAGATTATTCATTCTTTCTTTCTTTCTTTCTTTCTTTCTTTCTTTCTTTCTTTCTTTCTTTCTTTCTGCTTATATTCAGTAGAAGCTTTTGCATGAAAATCACCTGTCCATGCCCACTTCCAACTATGAAAATCTTAAAATACAAAAAATAAAATCAAGTTGACGTGACAAAAACAGCACAAACAGGATTCAGGAAAACAGAACAGCCAAAATGTCATGGGTTGCGGGACCGGCGGTGCGAGGGCCTGCATTGCCGCTTGCGGCTATATTACTTTTTCTTTTTGCCTGTACAGTATGTGTTTCAGAAACCTCAAGTGCAGCAGGAGAAGCAGGTTCACCCGGAGGAGGAGCTGTTATGGGTAAGAGATGTCAACTGCTGAAGAGTCACACCTATTTTTGTTGCATTCTATAATGACAAGCCAGAGCCTCGTCAAGTCACTCTAGACGTTACCTCGATAAGCCACTAAACCCACTTCGTAGTACGAGCCCCAGAATTCTGAAAGGACAAAGTGGAGCTGTGAAAATGAGCAGTGCTGTTACAGAAGGTGCCTCTGAAGATGACGCTATGAGTCAGGTAATGAATTTTCATGTTTTCATGAACTTTTGATGTTCTTTAAAAGCAATTAGGAAGTTACAATGTGGGCTCCTCAGTTTGTTAAATATGGTTTTGGTAAGAATACAAGCACGAATGCATGATTGACACATAGCAAAAATAAGTCTAGACTTGTATATGCAGTAAGTTACCATTACAGTTAGCAAGTCACCCAATGGGTATTAATGAACATTCTCAGGAAGAGACTTTCTCCCACATAAAAATCCAGCCCCAGCATGATTCTGAAGTATGGAGCTTGGGAAAAAAAGTATGTGTATTTAAAAAAATATGAGTGTATTGACTACACTGTAAGTGTACTGACTACTAACCAGTGTAAAAGCTATTTATTGAGCAACATTTGACCAAGCACACTTTGTGTAGTGGTTATTTTGTTGGCCTGGTCTGTGTGTTTGTCCTGTTATTAACCACTTTGGTGGCCTTGCAGGGGAGCCTGACTTACAGTTTTTCTCAATTGCTTAAACACATTTTCTGAAAACATGCCTCATACTCTCAGAACTCTACACACAAGTCAAAAAAACACACACACAATGGGCAAAACCCCTCACTTCTCTTGCAAAATGAAACTTTGCATTCAAAACAGCATTATTTATTCTCAAAATGCTATTTTGTTGTCAAATGACAAACACAAACAACTAAACAACTACTGTAAAATAATTTCGTTGACCAAATGGTCAACCAAAATGACTCTGATCTCATCAGAGATTACTGTCCTTTTTCGTCCTCGTCGGTGTCCTCCCCGTCCTCCTCCTCTTACTCTCACTCCTCCAGCTGTGGCTCTGCCTCTTCCAAAGCTCTGATAGGTAGGTAATTGTAAACCTGTGTGACAGGTGTTTGCCGATGTGATGAGTCAGTATACATAATAGGGCAATTGACTTTAGAATTTTGAATCACGGGGTGTTCCTTGTGAAAACAAGAGATTTCTGTCATGAAAATTGTGCCAAACGCAGAGAATTGTCTATAGTGTTTTGAAAAAAGTGTGTTTTAGAACTTAAGAGTGTAAAGCAGGAATTGCGTTTATAGTTTAGCAGAATTGGTTCATGGGGTTGGTGCATGAGTTACATGTTGTGGTCATTGTGTCTGAAGTACAAGGAATTGTGTTTAAACAATTGAGAAAAACTGTAAACGTCCAAGAAATGAGGTGCAGAAATGTAAATTCCAAAAATATTGTAGGATTTATTGAAAACAATGCAAGTTTAATACTCAAAAGGTATAACACTTGAAACGGAAATAAGGATTAATAAGACAAAGTAAGGATGGAGTCCCAAATCTGGAGTCAGTTCCTTCTTGGCTGTCTGGTCAAAGACCATCACTTCCTGCTCTAGCCACACCCCATCAGGTAACATCACCTGGCCACTAGAGGGAGAAGGGAGGACTTGAAAAGATAGAATATAAGAAAAAAAAAATCTTGCCAAATCAAAATAAAAACCTTTGGCTCCTACGCATTTTCTAGTTTTTCATTATTAGCCTAGAGATTAATATATATATATATAATATATATATTGATGTATGATGAACATTGTGTGTTTTTCAGGTGGAGGATGTTTTGCTGCCTTTTCGCCTTCCACTGGAGAAGCTGTGTGAGGTGTCCAAACGGCTCTATGAAAATCTCACCAAAGGGCTGAGTAAGGAGACGCATGATAAAGCCTCAGTCAAGATGCTGCCTACCTTCGTCAGGGATACCCCAGATGGCACTGGTATGACACTCTGCCAGTCATGCTGATTGTTGGAAGTAGTGGTGGCAAAACTGACGGCAACAAACAAAATTTTACTGTAAAATTAGTGACAGTCAAACTGGCCATTTACTACATGAGCTAAATCTTTTTAGCAACAACTTTTAAGCCAGGTAGAAGACTTTATAAGCAAAAATCACCTGTGTTGACTTCACAGGTAGAACTACTGTAGGTGATTTTGAATATGTGGTAATAGATTGTAGCCTCTCAGTGTTAAGATTATACAGCATAAACTTGGATTGTCTCACTGATTCATTATTGTGATATCTGATTGGTTCTCTCAGAGAATGGGGACTTCCTTGCTCTGGATCTGGGCGGGACTAATGTCCGTGTGCTGCATGTACGTGTGGAGGAGAACCTGCAGAACCTGTTGTACAAGAAACCTATTCCTGAATATATTAAGAAAGGGAAGGTAGAGGAGGTATGTGCTTGTGTGTGTTTGTGTGTGTGTGTGTGTGTGTGTGTGTGTGTGTGTGTGTGTGTGTGTGTGTGTGTGTGTGTGTGTGTGTGTGTGTGTGTGTGTGTGTGTGTGTGTGTGTGTGTGTGTATGTGAGTAACAGTGTGTGACTGTGTCTGTGTAAGCTTATGCATCTGTATTTGCAGAAGTATGTTTGGGTTTGTGTGTGTATGAATATGAATATGTACATAAATGTAATGCATGTGTTTGATAATTTCTTTGTTTGAGATGGGTTACATTTGTGTTTACTGATGTCAGCCTTTGCTGTTTCTTTTAAGCTGTTCAATTATATAGCAGACATCCTTGCTGAGTCCCTGAAGGAATTAGAACTCAAAGAAAAGGTTCTCCCTCTTGGTTTCTCCTGCTCTTTTCCCTGTGAGCAGAAAGATATTGATAAGGTCTGTTATTGTTTATAATGTTACTTTAAATGAAAATGTCTATGTGTCTGTGTGTACGTGTATGTGTAAAGGTTTCTAAAGTACCCTGAAAAAAAGCGAAATGACATAATTACACAATAGCACTTTAGGCATTTGAGGCATTCCACCCATATTTTGCACACTTTAGTCTGTGAGGTGCAAGCAAGAGTGCAAAAAACAATGTGCAAACAAATGAACAACCCATATATTCTTGTTCTTTGGATTCTTATGTACATTTCAAGATCAGGCATGCAGTATGATTATATTGCTGTGGGTGTACTCAAGGACTAGAAGGTAATGATGCAGGGTGGGAGAGGAGGGGTTGGGGGGTTGGTTTTGGGGGAGCATGGAATGGTGGGTGCCTTTGGACTCCTGAGAACCACAGCTTTCCAGTGGTATATATGCATGGCAATACTACATGGAGTATGTAGCTTACAATTGACTTTAACCATCCCCCCACCCTCTCCTCCTCCCCCCACCCATCCCATAAGTATGCTGTTAAGTCTGCTTTCCATCATTGTCCAGCTGGAAGCCCTAAGATGGTAGGAGGGCAGTTTGTTGACACTATAGCTTAGTTGAGACATTTTGGTACAGAAAAATCAAAGCTACCCCAAACATGTGTGCACCTCCACCATTCTTGACTGCAGGCAACATATACATTTCTTTGAAAGGCACATTTCATTTTGTGTGAAAAATACCATATTATGTGTTACAATTTTCTGTGCAATTATATTACATAAAATGTAAGTAAATGGATATGCTTAATAGTACACTTTTATATAATTTGAAGTAAATGTAAAGATGAAATACTGTGTTAAAAGAGAATTCTGGTATGAAAAAATCTTGGGGTACATTGCAACATGATAATGAGTTGAAATTGCTGGAAAGCAAAACTACACTTAAACGTGAAATGTTTTTAGCCGATGCGTCCAAAAGGCTCACAATGCTAGTGCTAAGGGCATATAGCTTGACAATGAATCACTATTTTTAAATAATTAGCAAGGCTCCAAGTAGCTCCACTCTAAAGCTGCAGTGTAATGAGAGGCATACTATTAGAAGTATTTTGAACTTAGTAATAGTAGACAGTTCATGACCATCACTGGCTTTGGTACAGATGCTCTCTTGTTTTTTTTTGTGCAGGCCATTTTAATTCGGTGGGGAAAAGGCTTTGCCTGCTCAGGAGGGGTAGGCTGCGATGTGGTAAAGCTGCTGAAGGAAGCCATAAAAAGAAAAGAAGAGAGCGAAGAACACAATTTATTGCAGGTCTATAAAATACAACCTGTTGCCATACTGAATGATACAGTGGGGACTATGATGAGTTGTCCTTACAAGGATCAGAGTTGTGAAATTGGCCTGATCATCGGTAAGCACACGTTGTAAAAATTTTGTCATACCAGTAATTGCACTAGTGTTTTTTGGCACGGACTAACGGGGAAGCCGCCTGGGGCAGAATTTCGTGGGGGGCGGCACGAGCGCTTGAAAAACAAAAAATTCTACTATCTGTCATATCATATCATTGTGTGGGGAATTGCCAAATTGGTGCACCCTCTGGCTGCAGGCACCCCTGCTTGCTGAGAAGGTGCTGTGCACAGAAGCTCTGTGACACAACTTGTGGAAGAAGGGGGAAGGGAAGGGGGCAGGGTAATCAGGCCTTCTCCGTTGCTGCAGCTGCTAGGCATGCATCTAATAGTGCAACTGAATGAATTCCATAAGCAGCTAAGCAAATCACGCCAGTAGTTGTTAATACTGGAGTGCCACATTAACACTGATGGAAGATGGACAAGAAAAGGTCAAAGCTGTCAGGTGCTTAGTTTAGGAAAAAGAGAAAGGAAGAGGAGGTGTAAGGCTCCGGCCTGCCTGAGAGGGTCAGTTGCCACAATAAAGGAATGTCCTAAGTGTTTGTGCAGCTGATAAAACACAGAGGATCGTAAAAGGCCATTTGATGCATCGCCTCAGTCCACGAGAACCCACAGTAGATCTTTAACTTGTGTTATCTTAATTAGTTGTCCTGCACCCCACTGTGTCCTTATTGGGCTCTGCCAACAGATGGGGCGGGGGAACTCACTCTGATCTACTGTAGGGCAAGAGATACAGGAATCAACCGTGTATTATGTGTGGATAATGCTATAAGGTTTACATGTCATGTTTGGTCTCATTCTGATGGTCTCACTTCGAGTGGTATAATGGTCTCAGTCCTGCAACTATATCTAATCTATTTAATAAAGATCTGAAACCCTTGGCCTCACAGGCCCTGGGATCACGAGTGACCGCCTTCAGAGTCCGGCACCCTGCTCCACAGGTGATCCATCGCCTGACATTTGGTATCTGATGAGAAAAACACCCTTTGTGTCAACTGGGTACTTAAGGGGAGATAGACAAAGAAGCCTATTGAGTTTTTCTGTATCCAGATCTCCCGCAGCCCTTTTGCTGTGTAGTCATCTTCTGAGCAACCAGGTATGATCCTCTGACTGTTTATGTTTTCTTCTGTGTTTTCCTTAGTCTAGAGATAGCCTTAGAATACTCATTATTTTGACTGTATGTGTAACTTTGTAACCCGGATTGGTAAACTTGTATCTGACTAATAAATTTGTTATTATTACTCTATTCCACTTTCGTCTCTGCTGAACGGATTATCTTGTTTAAAGTAGATATGGGTAACGGCGTTTCCATAATCCCTGTCTAGGATTAGTTTCATACTCAGGCAGATGGTAAATTCCTGTCCTGGGTCCCTGTCTAGTCACCTAGGTTTGATCATGTCATGTGGAACTGTCGCAACTTAGCGGGGGTGACTCCTCTGTCGTGTCTAACTCCATCCGCCACAGGTCTGCAGACGCAACCGGCCCAGCACCTCTGAGCAGCCGGGTTAAGACGGGTCTAGGGGAAAGCACCCGCGGCAGCAGCATAGCCGCTGTATCATTACCTAGACTAGCTTTCAAATTATGTCCGTGGTAGCCAGAAAGTAAATCGGCCGTTGGCAAAACCTGAGCGACGCTATCCCCAGTCGAACCCAAGTAATGATAAGTAGGAGAGGCATTCACATTAGACAGTGATCTTGGTTGACTTAGCCCATGATAGAGTTAACCGACAACCTCTATGGTTAGATTAGGATATGATCTGTCGGTTGAGGTCCTATAAGTGGAAGAGATTTAGATATTTATGAAATGGTTTCTTTATTGAAATGCCCTGTTACAGCCGTTGAAGATCTCACATCGAACTCCCTCACCATCCACTTTCTGTTCCGTCGTTGGTTCCGGAAGTGACGACCTTACAGAGGGAAAAAAATGAGCAAAAAATAAAGGTAGGCAGAGCACCAAACAGTCTAGGACCGCCGCCGAGGAAGTGTATTATTCACAAGGCATGTCGAAATCATGTTTGAGAACTATTAATTTTTTTTTTCAATAATGGAGATGCAAAAGTCAAGAAGAGTGCATGAATTTTATACGGTGAAACATTACATGTACTATTAAAGAACACACTGCCCTTCGTTACCTGGAAAGTAGTTTACTGTCTAGATCTGGTCTTCATTAGGAGAGAATCCACTAATCTGTCTGTTGCTGTAGACTTCCAGCCAGAGGTGCTTCCTTTTATGACTCTGTGGTTGCCTCTGTTGTTATGTATGGTGTGGTGTGTTGGTGCAGCAGTATCACGGCAGCGGAGGCCAAGAAATTAAATAAACTGGTTAGGAGAGCTGGCTCTGTCCTGGGCTGTAACCTGGATTCTGTGGAAGTGGTGGGGGACAGGAGGATTATGACAAAACTGTCATCAATCTTGGGTAATGTCCACCACCCCTTGCATGGAACAGTGGCAGCCCTGGAGAGCCCACTGAGCAGTAGCAGGCTTATCCACCCCCTTTGTAAGACTGAGAGGTACCGCAGGTCTTTTCTTCCTCACGCACTAAGACTGTATAACAACTCTCTGCGGTAGCCATGGTGGTGATGGTGGCGATGATGATGGGTGGGTGTTGGGGAGCGGTGGAATGTGTGTTGGGGGGGGTGACTGCTTGACTGACTGATTATTCTGTATGTAGCCAACTGCACTACCTCCTCCCTTTCCTTTAAAGGAGAATTTCGGTGTAAAATGAAAATTGGCATGTTAAAACATCATACCGAGTTGGTATGTGTACTGAGGAGCAAAATTGATTTAGCCTGTTGCATTCAGAGTTTAACTATTTTTTATCGTTTGTCCCAGAAGGCTAACAATGGAAGTGGTAGGTGCCCTCAGACGAAGCATGACGACTACGCTATTTTTAAACCATTAAAACAGCTCGAAGAAACTCCACACTCCATCGGTAGTACAACACAGGTCCTGACATTAAAAACGAGGCACTGAGAACGTTATAAGTGTACACAACATTTATTAATAAAATAGTTTTGGCAGGCAGTACCTTGCTGTAGTTTCTCGTCGCCGCCATGAGGAAAGTCCAAACAAGTCGACTGTAGTACCTCTTCTCCTATTCTTCCTGCTGGTTCGTGTTCCTCAATCGACTTGTGCGGACTTTCATCATGGCGGCGACGAGAAGCTACAGCAAGGTACTGCCTGTCAAAACTATTTTATTAATAAATGTTGTGTACACTTACAAAGTTCTCAGTGCCTCGTTTTTAATGTCAGGACCTGTGTTGTACTACCAATGGAGTGTGGAGTTCCTTCGAGCTGTTGTAATGGTTTAAAAATAGCGTAGTCGTCATGCTTCGTCTGAGGGCACCTACCACTTCCATTGTTAGCCTTCTGGGACAAACGATAAAAATAGTTAAACTCTGAATGCAACAGGCTAAATCATATTTGCTCCCCAGTACACATACCAACTCGGTATGATGTTTTAATATGCCAATTTTCATTTTACACCGAAGTTCTCCTTTAACTCTGGTCTTGTATGTCTTGTATGTATGTCAACTACTCATGTTGTTTGTTGAATATATGTTGCTGTTACTACTGCGACACATGAATTTCCCCACTGTGGGATAATAAAGGGCATACTTTCTTACTTACTTACTTACTTACTTCCTGCATAGCTGTAAATCTTGTAATGAAGAATAAATCTTGGAATTGTCCTGATAGGCACAGGCACCAATGCTTGCTACATGGAGGAGATGCGCAACGTGAAGCGTGTGGAAGGGGACGAGGGACGCATCTGCATCAACACTGAGTGGGGAGGGTTTGGGGACGGGGACGATGGGTCTCTGCAAGACGTCCGGACAGAGTTCGACAAGAAAGTTGACCTTTCTTCCAGCAACCAAGGTGTCCACACGTAAGCCACTGCCTTTAAACCTCTGCCTTGGCCTGAAAGTGGTGTTTACAGCTTTGCAGACATTACTCTAATCCTGTGTGTGTGTGTGTGTGTGTGTGTGTGTGTTTGCCTATGCAGTTTTGAAAAGATGATCAGTGGCATGTACCTGGGTGAGCTGGCTCGACTGGTTCTGATAGAGATGACTGAGAAGAATCTACTCTTTGGGGGCAAGGGGTCAGAAGCTCTCTCAACTCCATCCAGCTTTGAGACTCGCTTCATTTCTGAAATTGAAAAGTGGGTAATCTCATGAATTGTGGTTACCTATGTTGATGGATATGATCAGACTTTGTTTTCGGTGGTCAGCTCTGTGGTTCTGTGGAAATATTGCTGACTGACTCACAGTACCTCAACAAATTTGTTTGTTCGTTCATTCATTCTTTTGTTCATTTGTTCAAACAAATCCAAGTTTTTAAAAGTTCAAATAAATCAAAAGAATCAAATATGAAATAACATAGCGCTGCCTTTAATAAAACAAATAAAATTGAATACAATAATTGTAATAAAAATAGAACATGTAATAATCATTTCGTTGCCTGGCAGCTCCAGTATCTGTGTGTCTGAAATCTTTAATTGTGTGTTTTGTCCGGTATGCCTTCTCAGGGAGAACACTGGTCTGAAACATGCCCAGGAGATTCTTAAAGATCTGGGACTCTCTGCAAAGCAAAAGGACTGTGAGATTGTGCAGCTGGTCTGTGAGACCATCTCTACCCGCTCTGCACAGCTGTGTGGTGCAGCCCTTGCTGCTGTAGCCAATCGTATTCGCAACAACCGCGGACTGAGCCATTTTAGCACCATAGTGGGGGTGGATGGTACCGTTTACACTAAACACCCACAGTAAGCTGAATTTCACAATTTTGTTTCTCAGTGGCAAAGGTGGCCAGTATTTGAAATAACTTTATTTAAATTATGTATTTAATTACATTTAAAATTTACTTGCATAAAATTGACATCATTCGAACTTTACAACAACATGGTAGACACACTAAGCTATAAATGAATTGGCCCAGAGCGATAGAAAGAGAATTCTCATTCTATGGCTCTGGATTAGCCCATCAATCAGAACTAAAAAATCAATAGAATTTAGAATACAATTTTAAAATAGTTAATCCTACATTGTAAAAAAGGTAAGACCTCAAAGAGGTGATAAAACAGGATGAGCTTAAAGAGCATGAGGAAGAGAGCTGCCAGAAAATCAAAGACGCTTACAGACTCTCATTAAATTTAAATTAGGTTTATAATAGGTTTGGGTTTTCATTCATTAAGTCATTATGTGCTTGTGTATAGAGAGGATAGCATGAAGCTGGACAATGAGTGCAGGCAAACGTTCAGTAAGCAAGTAAAAACATACTGTAAATCTTTAGAAAGTATTTGCATTTTATCTTTAAGAACAATATACAGTAGCCACCTTTTCTCGTGGTACTGTGATATTTGACATTTAAGGCCACCCATCATAACCCTATCTCTTTTTGTGCTTAAGTTACAGTGACAGGCTTCAGAAAACAGTGCAGAAATTGGCACCAAACTGCACCATCACGTTTGTCAAGACAGAAGATGGCAGTGGCAACGGAGCTGCTATGGCTGCAGCTGTAGTCAAGAGACTAAAGAGGAAGAAATCAATCGATCAACCAGTTCATTTGTAAAGTAAGTAAAATATCCCTAAACTTTAGGTGTACCACATAGTGGTACGTGGTATGACCGCTGCATGGTATTGAGTTTTGGCTACCATACATAATAGGCTATTTTAACTATTGAATGTTCAATGCCACAGTTACAGTGCTGATGGGCCTCATATTCACAAATCCCTATTGCTTTTTGAAAGATTATTCTTTCTTTTTTTTTCTTTCTTACACCTAGACCTCTCTTTCTTGTACTGTTACATACATATTATTTTCAATGATTAAAGGAAAACATCAGAAAGTAACATATAGCTGCTTAATAGTTTATCACATCCAGTGTCACCATCTCATTACTTCCAGGGACTTCAACACAGTGAAATATCAAAATGATGTTATCCAAAAAGGGTGATTAGGTTCAAATAATAATTACATTATCTGCATATGTTTTTCTGATTTGATACATTTTAGACATTGGATATTTTGGTGTTAACCTCCATACAATTTCTTATTTTAGTTACAGTTCACTAAATGGTAAATGGACTGCATTAATATAGCACTTTTCGACTCCTCCGAGCACTCAAAGCGCTTTACAGTATACACCTCATATTCACCCATTTACACACATGCATTCACACACCGTTGGTGGAGGCTGCCATGCAAAGTGCCAACCTGCCACCGGGAGCAATTTGGGGTTAAGTGTCTTGCTCAAGGACACTTCGATGGAGTCAGGCAGGGCAGGGCTCGAACCTGCAACCTTCCAGAAAGGCACCTCCACCACCTGTGCCACCATCGCCTCTGCTAGAGAAACTTAAGGCACCTACAACATTTTGCCAAACTATGGTCAGTTCTCTCCCTGTGGGGCATGTTGTAATTGATGCTTATTTAAAATCGCAGCAGGAAACAAATGGTTCATATATACAGAAGGTGCATCACCAGCTAATTTTGCCAAGCCTTCAGCCTTCAGGGTGTTCTGAGTCTAGCCTGGGGCCAAAGTAATTGCACAGATATTTCATTCATTACTTTCATTGTCCTTTGAAATGCATCTCTAATTCAGACAGTGTACTATGTCCACTATAGCCTGCAGTCTACTGTCACCCCTTTTCTTTGAATCTTTGGATTTTTATCCACTCTTTTATCCATGAATGAATAACACATTTGGGTAGCACACACATTTGTTTCCTTTACATTATTTGAGCTTTCCTGCATAGTGTGTTTGTGTCTACGTACAATGTTGTGTTTGTGTCTAGGTAGGTCTGGAGGATGCTCATAATGATTTGAAGTGGATCTGCAAGATTGGTTTCTTTATTGGCTACTCTCGTGAGAGGCAGAATGTGAAATTGAGCCAATCAACATCATTTTATATTTGAGGACAGAGTTTTTTTTTCCCTTACAGCTTTTGACATCCCTCATGGAACATGCCCTTCTGTTCCCCATAGAGTCTGCTTCACAGCATGTGTCCATGACATCACTGCTGCCAAAGCTGCACTGTGTGTTTGTTTGTTTGTGTGTTTGTGTAGGCCAATCAGCTGTCCATAACATGTTTGCATGAGATGCCACAGCGTAGGTGAATTAACAACCATGTACATCAACAGGGAACATAAACAATGTTATCATCGGTCATGCTACAGTTAGTCTGCATAGGATGTTTGTTAGTTTGCATTAGATGCCAAAGTGTACTGTAGGTGACTTGGAAAAAACACAACAAAAAACATGAATGCCACCATTGAACACAAAGCATACTATTATGAGTTGAGCTTGTATTATTTCCAGTGTATGGGTGTAAGTCGCAGACAGAATGTTTGTTTTGCATTTGCCACAGTCCCTTAGGGCCTTTTGCACACGTTCCCAATAACAACCAGGAAGCAGACTTGCTGCAAGTGGACCAATCACAGCAGGCCAGATGGAATGCATTATTAACCAAATTAAACAAAAACATAGGAATTTGTATGCATGTTGTAACTTAGGTTTTAAAATGCAGGTATTCTGGTTGTAGCAGGTACAACCAGGTACAACCAGAATGCAGGTATTCTGGTTGTACTCTTGTTGTCAGTGAAATCAGTATTTAGTTTTACCAGGCATGTTTCCTTAGTCTGTGGTGACATCAGGACCATTTTATCCAAATCTTACACTTAGCACCTTTAACAGTGCACTTCCAGAAAAGTTAAGCATACAGACTGACTTCAACAGACGAGGACAATCAGAACTCTTGGTTGTTGTGGTACTGGCATATTCTTTGCATGTTATTACACTGGAGATGAACATGAACAACACAACCTCAGAATTGAAAGTGATTTAAAAACCTATGTGATCTGTTATGTGGTGCAGTGTGTTCAAATTGATTAATAAAAAGCATTTTCTGTTTTAAAAATGTCAAGAATTAATAAAAATGTGTCACAGCTACTGTGTGGGTTTCTTTATTCTTTCTGGGCGATATTCCCAGTAGCCTGAATTGAGAAAAAAAAACTTCTCTTCCATTTCCACTTGGCCATTAACCAGCTTTTAGGCAACTGAGTTCCTCCTTCAAGCAGTCGAAAAGCCATCACAGATTGGGCTGTTATGGTCCTGGAGTGCCAAGTAGCTCAATGGTGCTCCTTATGCACTGGGAACAAACCAGATTGATAATTCACTGTCTGATGAAACCGTGTGAGTGTGTGAGAGACAGGCTAGACTCTAACACTAGTCGGACTCTCTGTGCAGTTTTGCAGCCCAATTCAATGATCAACCAAAGAAGGGAAAGACCTGATGAATCAGATTCAGCTATAAATTGTTAGGGAGACAGTCAAGATGCCCAATCATGTCTATGTTTTCTGTACACACAGCTCAGCCACCACACTCTGGATGCCACCACGAACCCGACGGCTGCCCCCTTGGCATGCTGCAGCTCCATCTATTACGTCACCTGGGGAAGAATCCAGGGCCTGAGGGTTTACGGAGGTCCCAGCGCAGCTCCAAGGGTGTCCCACCTTAGCGCTATGAGCCTAAGACGGGGGGGGGGGGGGGGGGGGGGGGGGTCTCCTGTGGGTCAGCAGCAGGGAGGTGAAAGATGTGCAGTTGCTTCTTTTGTTTGCCTCGGTTTTGTATTTGATGATGTGCTTTGCTTTTTAGCTACTTTTAGGAATAAGCTGTGTTGGAAAGAAAGTCTGTGCTTTTACAGGTGTGTTTACTGAAGTAGTTTTGTGCTGTAGCCTGTCCCCGTAGCCCTCGCTACTTATCTGAGTGGTGTGGCGTATTGCCTATTTAAACTTATTTAGTTTACTTTAAGTCCTGAGTTTGTTGATTTTCTGTGTGTGCGTTTAGTTCTTTTTGATTACTTTTGTCCCAGCCAGGGCGCTGCTCGTCATTTGCCTTTCCCAGGTGGCTCAGCCAGTGGTCAGGGGTAGACCTTTTAGTATCTGCTGTCCTTTTATAGTAATTGTGCACTTATCGCTTTGACTTGTTATCTTCTGTTACAAATAAAGATAGTAAAATAAAGATATTCTTAAAATAATTATTAGTTCTTAACTTGACCCATGACCCAGGGACTGCAGGCTGTAGGCACAGTGTAGTTGCCTACTACTGGGCTTTCTTAGTGAGTGCAGGTGTGTTGTGTTAGTACAATGTAATCATCATTGATGTCTTTCTGAGTGCTGTGCCTTATATTTGCTGGTAGTCACAATAGCGAGTGGGTTGTGTCATTTATTTTAAGCCCCAGTAGTAGGTAGCCACCTCTGACGCGCCTTCTGTTCTGTGTGTAATTGGTTTTAAATAAAGTTGTACATCTTGACTGGTTAACTTTGACTCTTCTCTGGTGTTTGTGAACTGGTTGATCTAAAAAAGAACCTTGTTATAGACACATCAGTATATCTGAAGTGAAACTTGCAGTATTACAACAGCTTTTATTTATAGACATATTAGTTTTGGCTCTATACACAAAGCAGAAACATTTCTTTTTACAGAGTATTATGAAGTATCCATGACTTAAAGAATATCATTTGCTGTAAAGAGTCCAAAATCACATGCTACACTTTACAGACATAATTTCAAACACTATGGGCAGTTTGCCACTAACATATGTCTATATGCATAACATTGCATCTGTCAAACAAAATCAGTGTTGATTTTTACTATATCAATGAGTTGCACATGAAACTGGCACAGAGCTTAAAGAACACTACCTTGCTCTGAAAAGCTACCTTGCCCCTCACCTTGCCAAATCCACAGATTTGCAGGAATCACATAATTGTCCCTAGCACAGGCAATGAGATACTGTGACCGGCCATGTTTTTAGTGAACAATCACTTTCTATACTCTGTAAATGTATTGAGCATTCCATGTTCTATCCTCTCCAATGACTTGTATGTTTTCAATTACTTTACTTATACCTGGTGCTTTTATACAGAGTGGCTTTCATTAAATTAGGTAGAGAGACAGTGCCTCCTGGAGCTATGTGGAGCTGCTCAAGGGCATCTCAGCCATGAAGGTTTTTTCCTACAAACCATGGAGGTTTTTTACTTCCACCAGCAGAGGTTATGTAATCATCTGTGTTTTTTTTTTGTTAGTTTGTTTGTTAGTTAGCAACATAATCAAACATTTATGGATGAATTTTGATGAAAGTTTCAGGGTAGGTCAAAAATGGGCTACCTTTAAAGTAATTCGATTTTGGTGGTGATCTGAGCTGCCCTGGTGGAGGTCTGCGCTCTCTGAGTGCTTTCCTGGTTCCTACTTTTTTTCTTTCCAGGATGCTCGGATCAAAGGACCTACTTCTCACCCATGAGGCCACAGCTGCCCTAGGAGGTTTTGGAGCTGACGCGTGAGCACTTTGCTACCAGCACTTCAGGAGTAATCGGCTGTACTCAGTGTATGAGGTTCTAGATATGTTCTGCGCTTATTGCTACTGTCTCCGCTCTTATAGCCACTGGCAGGGCCGGCGCTAGGCATAGGCAGACTAGGCCGGTCGCCTAGGGCGGCAAATGTGGTGGGGGTGCCATCTAGTAACGCCCGTAATTCCCACTCATAATAGAATTAGAACATCAAGCGAAAGAAAACATTAAACACTAAATCATTAAACATGGTCATTCTTGAGCGCCCAGTAGAGGTTTTAGACATGGGCGTACAGGGCAGCCTTCAAGTCTGCTGCGCTGTCACTTGAGCATCTTGTGGCAGAAGGGCAAGGAGGAGGGGCACGTGGGGGGATTTTGGCCTTCTCCGCAACTAATAGTCAGAAATGCCACAAGTTTGCTGAGTAAATCACGCTAGTGTTTTCTTAGGAATAAAACAGACTTCATTTATAATATTCTGACTCCAAGACTATATGTTACACCAAAGGTAGTGTTCACCTAGGGCACCATACTGACTACAACCGGCCATGGCCACTGGTATGTATACCCATGGGAAACATGCTCTTTTGTCATTTCGAGTGAGTAAACTGTGAGTAATCTGAACATGTTTTGAAGTCTAGAATGCAACCTCTCTTGGCCATTGGACATACAGAGATTTTAAAAAAATCCCCGGCACACACACACACACACAATTTAGGAAAAATAAGACATCAGAAATTTAGTGGTCACCATACTTAATATTTAAACTGTGCAAAACAGGAACATCAGAAAATATACACCTTCTCCATACGCATATAGGAAGCGATCAGGAAGACATAGTTTCCTTGGTGACTGACAACAAAAGGATAGTTTGCTGTGTTGTGTGATGCTGTGGGTTATGCCCACCGGGTGAGGGCAGCTTCTGGAGGTCATGCAGCCTGCTGCCTGGTGGGTTGTGCTGTCTCTTTGCGAAGCTCTGCGCACAAGAGGAGCTGAGGGTGGAGAGGAAGACCTCCCGGAAGTTGGCCGAGACCAGGTTGTAGAGCACCGGATTGATTGCAGAGCTCACGTAGAAGAGCACGTTTGTCACCATGTAGAAGTAGTGGTAGAAATCATACAGGTGTCTGTGGACAGGCAAAGTGGACAGGAGAGGATGGGAGGTGGGGGTGGGTGGGGGTGGGTGGGGGTGAACTAGTCAAGACAGTTTTGTAAAACAAATAAACCCTCTTGGATCTGATTCCTGAAAAAACTGGTGCCTCTCGATTGGACTTTGAATTGCATCAGTGAAAATGAAGGAAAACCATTCTGTGCTGTCTAAATTATTTCACATCTGTCTTCAGAAAAGCTCACTAAAGATACCACACCTCTCTAGTTGCTCCCTGGCTGCTGTCTAGTGAAGTGAAGTGCCATTTACACACCTTTTCAAAGAGGGTGGTTTGGCAGTTGATCAATCTAGCGGTTGATCAAACTCCCATCAAACTCTTTGTAAATATTTCAGCTGCAGATAGATGCTCAAGGTTATGGACTTTGGTGTGGATCAATTGTGAATTTTTTTTTTTTTTTCACCTTCCTCAGATCCCCTGCAGTGCAGTCTTTAATCAGTCCTCTATATTGCATCTGTCTGTCTGTGTGCACCACAACGAAAAATGGGAAAATTATGGCCAAAGAAACACCCAAGAGCAAGATTAAGGATCACTTCCTGTAAATCTGAATACCTTGCATGGCTGTAATAAACACCATTTTTCAAAAAAGTTACCTATGCTCATTGTTTTATTACTTCAGACCTCTACAACATTATATCACAAACTAACACTAAGCATACATTAAAACATAACACAGTACTGAATAAAACAGTCTGAATTATGATTATGTTAGTATGAGATGTCAGCAAGTGGTGCACAATTTCTGAATATTTATATTAAATTACCTAGTAAGTAGGACATAAAACTTTATGACATGGGTGCATGAAGAAATTCATTAATGTTCATTTATGTCTTGAGTAATGTTATTATAAGTTATTATATAAGTCATTAGGTTGTGTGTAATTAACAAAAATGTGTTATATTATGGTCTGTACATTAGCAACGACATTGCATTCATTGCATTAAGTTATGCATCCGTATTGTAAAGAGTTACCACAGGGCGCATCTACACATAATTCAAAATCAAATATCAACTAGAATGTAATATAATACTATATAAATTAGCTTTAGTGCTGTCCATGACATTAAGATGAAGGCACAGCACTCATTGACAGTGTCTTAAACTCACCTTCATCTCAGTGAATGAATTTTACTTACTCAGGCCATTCAATAATGTAGCAAAACATGAGTCGGCGTATGTGATATGGCAGCCAGCATATGACGAAGGCAACCACCACCACACCTGTGCAAAGACACCAAATATATACAATCAATGAAAACTGAGCTCAACAATATGGCTAAGGGGTAATTACAGTCATTAAAATGAATTACATTCTAACTAAAAGGCAAAATGAGATTTTGTACAATTACAGCTCCCCCTATGGACCCCCTATAGAAGGTTTTTGTGCTGATTGTGCATGACGTATTTTGTGCAGTTCCCACTTTCTCGGTCCAAGATATTGGCAGTTCAAAATCCCAATTTTTGCATTTACCCTTATCACTAGGTGGTGCTATGTTTCAAGTGAGTGTTTATGGGCTGGGTCGATACGCCTCTGTAACACCAGCGTACTAACAGAAAATCGTTGTCTTGGGCAAAATTGTTGACCAGTTATTTAACAAAAACTGTTTTTTGACACCTAGCTTTGCCAATAAACATTGCCCCCTATGACGAAATGTCACAAAATTTAGTACACATGAACAGAAAGCTGTTTAGAGATGGCATGTCAACTTTGACCAAATTTGAGCAATTAAAAGCAAAGATATGGACTTTTGAAGAATTTTAAGTTACGTGTTAAATGTTCATTAATGTGTAACTTCGAAACGGTTTATCTCAACATAAATTCTTTGATAAGTTTTTGTCAGCATTGTCTGTAGATGACATATACCAAATTTGGTGAGATTCACATGAACAGCCTATGACGAGTTCATTCAGATTCGTTTTCGCAATGTTAAAATTTCACGGAAATTGTTCCCGTTGGAAGTGGGCGTCGACCAGTGTTTACAATGCGTGAGAGTCAATAGATTTCACGATAAAAATTTTTTTTATCTTTATCTCAACTTGCATGTCGATAATCCAGAAAACACCTATGCCAAAGAATTTCTCACACTGATTGATACCTTCAGCCTAACACAACATGTTCAGGGGCCAACACACTCTCATGGCCATACCCTTGGCCTTGTTATCACAAAGGGTCTTAATGTCTCTACATGGACTTGGCCATATCTGATCATTTTTGTGTTTTCTTTGATGTTTGTATGTCCCCTCACATTCAAAACAGGTATATGTCTGTAAGAAGGAGAGTCATAAATAATGGCACAGGTCTCCTTTTTGAGCAGGCACTCTCACATACTCCAAGTCAACCATCAGTCTGCGCAGACGATTTAATGATACATTTTAATTCTAGGATGACACATATTATGGATAATATTACCCCTTTAAAAACCAAAAGAGTTACTGACAATCAAAAAGCACCCTGGAAACTGAATCCAGTGGTTAAACTGCTAAAGAGAGAGTGTAGAAAGTCTGAAAGAATGTGGCGTAAATCTAAACTTCAGATTCATTATCAAATTCATAAAGAGATGCTTGGTAAATACAATTTGGAAATCTCTAAAGCAAGACAGTCCTTCTTCTCTAACATCATAAATAGGAATATCAACAATGCCCGTGTGCTATTTTCTACTGTTGAGAAGTTAACAAATCCCTCATCACAGTTGCTTTCTGAGCTTTCCTCGGTTAATAAATGCAATGACTTTGCATCTTTTTTCAAAGGAAAAATTGATAAAATACGACTGAATATAGCTTCCCAATTGCAAATAGCTCAAAATCTGGAACCACTGGCTGTAAAGAGAGGGGACCTCAACCTAATGCCAACATTTAGCTTAGTTCACAATGAAACTCTTGAAAAAAACGTACAAAATCTCAGTTCTTCCACATCTGAACTGGATATTTTGCCCACAATTTTTTTCAAATCTGTTCTTGATCTTATATCAGCCGATGTATTTTAGATTATAAATACATCACTACAGACTGGCATTTTTCCTTCCTCTTTAAAAAATGCAGTTGTAAAACCCTTACTGAAAAAGAATAACCTTGATGGTTCAGTGCTTAATAACTACAGGCCCATATCCAATTTACCATTTATTGGAAAAATAATCGAAAAAATTGTTTTTAATCAATTAACTGCCTTTCTTACATCAAATAGCTGTTTTGATAAGTTTCGGTCAGGTTTCCGTGCCAATCATCTACGTCCTTGACCTGTGGTGTCCCACAGGGGTCAATCCTTGGACCATTACTATTCAACCTCTATATGCTTCCGCTTGGGCAAATCATAAAAAACAACTCGGTCAATTACCATAGTTATGCTGACGACACCCAAGTTTACTTAGCTCTGTCACCCAATGACTATACCCCCCTTGAATCTCTCTGTGGGTGTATCGAACAAATCAACAACTGGATGTCACACAATTTTCTTCAGCTGAACGCAGATAAAACTGAAGTAATTGTATTTGGGAAAAAGGAAGACAGACGTAGGATCACTACTGCTCTTGAGACTAAGGGGCTTAAAGCAAAAGATACTGTTAAAAATCTCGGTGTGTTTATTGACAGTGAACTAACATTCAACAGTCACATGAAAGCAATCACTAAATCTGCATTCTATCACCTAAATACATTGCTAAACTTAGAGGCCTTATGTCAAAATAAGATATAGAAAAACTTGTACATGCCTTTATTTCCAGTAGGGTTGATTACTGTAATGGCCTTCCTAAAAAGACCATCAAACAGCTTCAACTGATCCAAAATGCAGCAGCAAGGGTTCTTGCAAGAACAAAAAGATCTGACCACATTACTCCAGTTTTAATGTCCCTGCACTGGCTCCCAGTAAGTTATAGAATTGACTTTAAGGCATTGCTTCTTGTGTTTAAATCATTAAATGGGATGGGACCCAATTACCTATTTGATATGTTTCAGTTATACGCACCAACTAGGTCTCTGAGATCACTTCAGAAAAATTTGTTGGTAGAACCTGTTGTTAGAACAAAATGTGGGGAAGCAGCTTTCAGCTGCTACGCTGTAAAACTCTGGAACCAACTTCCAGAAGACATTAAAAATGCTCCTACTGTTGGCAGTTTCAAATCTAGACTTAAGACCAAACTGTTTTCAGATGCTTTCTGTTAATGATTCCTACTAATTTTATTTTTATTTTGTGTGTTTCTTATGCTTTTATATCTTTTATCTACCTGTGAGATGCGTGAGGAACACCTGAGTGTGTGAAGCGCATGGCTGCGCTTCCCGAAGGGGAAGGCAATGTGATGGAGGGACCATCACTAGAGTTGTGGGTGTGCTCTGACCCGAAGGGGAAGTCAATGTGATGGAGTGAGCATCACTAGAGTTGTGGGTGTGCTCTGACTGCCACCCCAACGAGCCTGGCTCTTTGGTGTTGCGGTCAGGGCCCCCGTTTAGTAACCCAAAGACCTGGGTTCGAGGCCCGGTGGGGTGACTTCTCCCCTTCGCTACAACTGGTGTCAGAATTGGGATGGCTTGCTATGAGGTCATCGGAGGTCCACCCACTGTGTGAGAAGTATGGTGGGAGATGCATGACAGACACCTGAGTGTACGTTGGTGGTGTGGTCAGAGACCCCATTTAGTACCCCAGAGACCTGGGTTCAAGTCCTGGTGGGGTAACTTCTCATACCACATATTGATTTTACTTGGTTGCTTTTACACTTGTTTTACCTTTTATGCTTCTACCACATATTGATTTTACTTGTATGCTTTTACACTTGTTTTACCTTTTATGCTTCTACAATTACTTTATCTTTTATGCCTTTATATATTGTCCTTTGCTTTTATTTTTGTGAAGCACATTGAATTGCCGTTGTGTATGAAATGCGCTATACAAATAAACTTGCCTTGCCTTGCCTTGCCTTGCTCGCACAAATGGTTTAGCTTAAGTTAGTTAGCTTTAGTCTTTCTCATTAGACTATTTAGCAGTCAGCTATTGACAAACAATAATGAAAACTTCTTTCAGTGTGAAAGAAGAAACTCAAGTAATGTGTGCTGTTCCTCTTCCTTTTCATCTAAAGCAGCATATCTGAGCAGCTGCTCAACTGCTACTGCGTGTGTTTTCCACTACAAAGTAGTAGAAAACCAGACGATAAGAATGCCAAATTCCTCGGAAGCTTTGAGTTGAATATAGCCTGAGTAATGGACTGTACATAATATAATATAATATAATATAATATAATATAATATAATATAATATAATATAATATAATATAATATAATATAATATAATATAATATATATCTTGTTTGGGTGTGGGGGTGGGGAGTTTCTACAGGTTGGTATACCTGAGATACTTTGTCACAAACACAATATTATAGTCTTTCACAAACACTTTTATACTACTATACTCTCACACTGTGCTTTGCAAGCATGCTAAATGTGTGAGACTAAAAATCTGTATGTGACATTTTGTTCGGTGAAAAGGGCTGTTGAAGGGAAGTAGTAATTTCCAAAGCCCAGAGGCATACGTGACATACAGCAGGGCGTCAACCAGAACAGCGTTAAGCATACGTGACATATGTCAGAGAGTCAACCAGAACACGGCTTAGAGCCGTGGGTTTCAGTTCAGTTTTTAGTGCCTCGTCGCTACACCACATCTAGTTTACCGTTCTGTGTGGGGGAGCAGGAGCATGTGTGATGTGGAACACTCACTGGTGTCATGTGTACAAACCTTGGGCCCCTCTCTTCGGCTAACCATCTGGCTCTTAATAACATTTACAGTCCTATTAATGAAACAAGAAGCTGCAGAATATATATATATAACTGTAATGGTGCGGCTACATTATCAGTTCTGGCAGTTGGTTAGAGGTTGGGTCACTTTTCTGTTGGCTAATCAGTGTTTCACAATGCTATAGGCTACAGCATTTCAGACCATTATATGCCTGAAAGTTATGGGGTCACACTAAGTTAGAAGCTATAGAATGTCCACAGAAAAGAGCAGCATAGGATGTTGTGTAGGATGGGAGGGACTTCCTGATAACATTTTAGTGATTGGGCAGCAGTGGTGTGTGTGTATGTGTGTGTGTGTGTGTGTGTTGGTGGGGGGGTGTGAAAGGTGGAGGTGGGGATGGGGACAGGATGGAGGGGTACCAGGTTCAGCCTGAGGCCTAGTACTGAGCCAGCCTATCTGATGATCTTCAACGTGTGCACCAAGATGTTGGAGATCTTTTGGCAGTCTGTTGTTGCTAGCGCTATTTTCGTTGCTGTTGCGTTTTTGGGCAGCAGCATTGGAGAAAGCGACAAACAGACTGATGATCTTATATCCTTATACCTTATAGCTACCAGCTGTAACAGGACTATGGGCCTTCTATGACATAACCCTCTGCAAACAAAGTTATTCAAGCCATGTCACCCTCAGTTATATCCCTCACAGTCTTTTGAATTGCCTTGCTTTGCAGGTTAGTGCCATGATTTCAAGTCTCAGTTTGTTCATGTATTCCATCAGAACCTATTAAATGTCACCATTTTAGGGTGTTTTTGTCCAAATTTTCTCCGGGGAAGCATGCCCCCCAGACCCCCCTACCAGGGTTGGGTTTGCTGATTTATCCCTACCACTACCATTTACCCAATGAAGGGATCCCTGTGCTGTGGAGCTTCCTGCATGTTCAGTGTGCTTTCAGTTCAGTCTTGAATGTTCAATATTACTCATCAAAATAAAAAATGGTCTTTGAGGACGCAGTATTTGGCGTATATTGTTTATTGCGTTGGAGGTGGGCTGCGAACATTTTTGAGATTTTCAAGTGGGCCCTGAGTTAGAAAAGGTTGGGAACCCCTGCTCTAGAAGAAGTCGCTGTTCTTGAGTCCGATTCTGACTCACCTGCCGCTGCCATTTTCATACCGCTCAAAACAGTAAAACCATAGACAGTAAAACCATAGACAGTAGAAGAGAATGGACCGTGGGATGGCATTGTTTTTAATTGGACCCGTTGAAGCAAGATTATGAAATTTTTAATTGGTCACCAGGCAACTGCGCAAACGCGTGGTGGCGTACGGTCACATCTACCAACGAACCCGAATATGATAAATTGTCACTCTACGTTTGCGCAGTTGCCTGGTGACCAATTAAAAATCTCAAAATTGCGCTTCAACGGCTCCCATTGAAAACGACGCCATCCCTCAGTCCATTCTCTTCTACTGTCTATGGGTAAAACTCAAAACCATGCTCAAAACAGAGGAGGAGAGAGGGTAGCCACTGTTTATATGGGTAGCCATTAGGGTGCACACAGCAAATCCTAGTGGTGTGGAGGGGAATTACCTGAACTCAGACAAGCAAAGGTTCTCTGGACGAGCCGTTTAAGACCAAAAATAAATAGGCCAATATTCGACCAAAAAAATTGTGTTCGAATAATTTTTATATTCGATTACATCGACTACGTCGAATATATGCTTGTGAAGACCCTTCTTTTCCGAGACTGCTTAACAAAACCAAATTCTACTAACCATCTCTTAACATAGGTACCTTCGATGTTCTCTACACATGTGTTTGCTATTATGTCCTCCTTTTGTAAGTCGCTTTGGATTTGTCGCTTTGGACTGCTAAGTGTAATGTAATGTAATATGCGGCAGCAACTTTACTCAGGTATCAGGTATCAGTTTTAAAATGATAACAAGCACCATAAATGTATTAAAGGAAAGCAAACAATTATAGAATAACAAAATTAAAAAAGTCTAGTAAGAGTAGTAGTTTAGACCTTTGCACTATGTTGTTTTCCATACAGGAGATGTGTAATGTGTAAAAGAAAGCAGAGGTGTCACACGTGGTGTTACAGTCACAGTCTAGATCACCCTCAGACTGCATTTTTATATGTTGGTTGGTACAAAACTCAGGTCAGTATAGCATGACTGACAAAACTGCTCAACTCTGATGGCATAAAAACTTAGGGGTAGAAGTTTCATCAACACTCAGAGCTGGGTTTCTGCCTTCAGATGCACACAAGCTGTGTGGGGCAGCAACACGTTTTAAATCCTCCATCAAAACTGCACTAAGGAGGTGTGTTAACCTTTAGTAATTGTGTATACTGATTCAAAAAGATAACACTAACTTGTCATAATTGCATTTTTTCTGACTCACTGAAACACTAAAACTGAGCTGAACCTAGTTCCCATATTTGTTTTAAGCAATCTTTTCATAATACCTTGCAATGCCACTGATCATAATGTCTTTTGTCAAAGTTTTACTCTCAGTAAAGTCATACTCCCCTCTCTCCCTACAGCACCACATGTTTCAGACAGAAAGCTGCTGCCTGCAGTGTCTCATGTCTCGTGTCTCATGTCCTGTCACCCACCCCTGCTAGCGAGGACGTGGTTTGGTGGTTATGGGTGTGGAAAGCCCTGATGAGAGACGAGAAAACAAATGTGCAGGCGTGCATGAGGGAGGCGGTTTGGTGCATACGTGCGTCTCCTGTGAGAACTGTAAAGTGTACGTGCGCTATATGGTGTATCCAAGACTCACTAACTGCTTTAGGTTTCACTATTATAGACCCAAAGGCGCTTGCCTTGTGTATACACAACATAGGGCACAATGTCCCATATGGATACACTGCAGAATAAAGGCAGGGACCCTTAAATCAACAGACAACCTCTGTCTTTCTTTCTGAATCATTAAAACACTAGAACTGAACTGAACCTAGTTCCCATGTTTGTTTTGAAATGAGCACTCTTTTCACAATACCTTGCAAGGCCACTGAACACAATGCCTTCCAAAGGCAGCCCTCTGGAATATGCCTTAAGTATAACAAGTTCACATTACAATATTGTTTGCTGACCCTTCTGCATTAGTGAGTTCACATGATGAAAGAAATCTGGGCAAGCAGGATGAAAGCAGGTGGTATTAATTTACACAAACACAAAAGAGATTTGAGGCAGTAATAAAGGCTTTTTTAAATTGTAACTTGCAGGAGTGCCTCAAATCTCTTTTGTGTTTGAGTCAATAAGTCAGGTTGGCCCGTTTTTGAGAATTTTTTGACCCAGTGAAGCAATTCCTCCCTTTTTGTCAAGTGGTAATCATGTTCAGCGATTCCCAAAGCAACTATTCCAATGCAGAGTCCGCGTCTGCCTTGTAATGCGCCCCCTAACAGAACACTGTAGGGGAGATGTAACAGCAGTGCCACCCTGTGGTCAGCAAGTGTAACTGAAACCACAGTTATGAAACACAAACCATTTGAACCAAACGCATCGGTGTCTTTTTGAACACGAATATGTGTTTATCTTCTGGGTCTGTGATGTCCCTGGTCCTATGTTGCATTATTCCTTAATAAAGAACATTTCACTCAAATGTATAAATTAGATATTAACGTGTTAAAAATCACAGAAAAAGCGAACTTGACTGTGGTGTGTTAAGAGACCCCTCAGAGGACATAGGAGCTACCTAAACAGTAGACTTGCTGTTTACTTTTTTCCTGACATAACCATTATCTTATACATACAGACAAATAATGTTTTAGTGTGTACTGCCTTCAGATATGCCTGATCCCTACTGCGTCACCACAGTCAACTAGATGTACCGCATAGCGGTACATGGTATGACCGCCGCAGTATATTGAAATGTGGGAACTGTTGGTGTGATGAGTGTGTGGTAGAGCAGTGTTGTGAGGTGAGAATTTCTGTGGAAATGATGTCCTGGAAGTGGGCATGGATGTGGCTTTTGAATGTGTAGTGTGTAGGAGTGATTTGTGAAGGCAAGGAATCGGCAAAATGAGATTTTGTACAATTACAGCGCCCCCTTTGGACCAAATTTTATGGCACATGCTGTGGTTTTAGAGGTCTTTGTGCTGATCGTGCATGACGTATTTTGCGCAGTTCCCACCTTCTCGGTCCAAGATATTGGCAACTCAAAATCTCAATTTTTGCACATACCTTTATCACTAGGTGGCGCTATGCTTCAAGTGAGAGTTTATGGGCTGGGTCGATTTGCCTCTGTAACACCGACATACTAACACAAAATTGTTGTCTTGGGCAAAATTGTTGACAAGTTATTTAACAAAAACTGTTTTTTGACACCTAGCTTTGCCAATAAACATCGCCCCCTATGACGAAATGTCACAAAATTTAGTACACATGAAAAGAAAGCTGTTTAGAGATGGCATGTCAACTTTGACCAAATTTGAGCAATTAAAAGCCAAGATACGGCCATTTGAAGAATTTTAAGCTACGTGTTAAATGTTTATTGACGTGTAACTTCAGAACGGTTTATCTCAAGATAAATCCTTTGATAACTTTTTGTCAGCATTGTCTGTAGATGACATATACCAAATTTGGTGAGATTCACATGAACGACCTATGACGAGTTCGTTCAGATTCGTTTTCGCAATATTAAAATTTCACGGAAATTGTTCTCGTTGGAAGTGGGCGTCGACCAGTGTTTTCAATGCGTGAGGGTCAATAGATTTCACAATAAAAAAAAAATTGTTGTAAACATAAACATTCTCTAGATAATAGGCAAAATGACATTTTGTACAATTACAGCGCCCCTTATTGACCAAATTGTATGGCACATGCTGTGGTTATAGAGGTCTTTGTGCTGATCGTGCATGACGTATTTTGCGCAGTTCCCACCTTCTCGGTCCAAGATATTGGCAACTCAATATCCCAATTTTTGCATTTACCCATATCACTAGGTGGCGCTATGCTTCAAGTGAGCGTTTATTGGCTGGGTCGATACATCTCTGTAACACCGACATATCCCAAAAGTGTTATGTTGTTGGGTGAAACGTTCACTGAGCTATTCAGCAAAAACTTTTGCCGGTCTCCCCCTCTTTGACGTACGCTGGCACAGCGGGGGGGTGGCCCTGGGGGACCAAAAGCTTCTAGTCGCTCGAAAAGTTCTAGGGCTAGATTCATGTTCCCCCAAGTTTCAGTGTCCCGGGAATCGTTGATGGACATTCACTGAAAAAAAAGAAAAAAAAAAAAGGGAAAAAAGTCGCAGCAACTCTATAATGACCGCTTTCGCTAGCTTCGCTAGCGGCGGTCATAATAATAATAATAATAATAATAATAATAATAATAATAATAATAAATATTATTGTTGTAGTTGGAGCAATAATAGTAGTATTCAGTCAGATGTATGAACAAATCTGAGCAAGAAATGTAAAGCAGGTGCTATATTCAGCTGCATATCAACATCTCTGAAGTAGTATGTTAAGAGCGCCCAGAATACATCTACATTCAAGCACTAGTACTTCAGATCGGTGAAAGTGGTCCTTGATCTTGGCAGCTGAAGATGATTGTCAATACTTTGAACTCAGCCAGCCCAACTCTGATCACTGTTTAGATACAGGATTTTTAAAGGATTCTTTATTATTTGGAGATAGGGCATGCCTTGCAGGAGGTCTGACTGCTTTCTAGTTCATGCATAAGAAGACGCAGTCACTCACGCAGGACAGTCACACTGTGGCGCAGTGATCGGGTACGTGCCCGCTCCGTGACGTGGCCTGATGCCAGTGGGCTGCCAGGGCGATGGAGCAAAGCCTGCTGGGAAAGGCGCTGCAGCTGTCGACCAATGAGCCAGTTGAAAATGGACACCACTGCCATCGGCACCACAAACGACAGCAGGGCGTTGACCTATTACAACAAAAGAGGTGGGTTAGGGCTGTATTACTGACTCAAGTGCTCTTGAGCACATCATTTTCTTGCGCCTCCTGACACCCAAAATTCAGGTGGCTAAGCCATTTTTATGCAATCTTAGATGCCACTATATCACACACACACACACACACAGCATGTAGCATACAGCCCACACACACACACACACACACAGCATGTAGCATACAGCCTTGCTCCCCAACCCCACCTCAGAGCTGACGGCTGCACCCCACACCCCAGCACCCCACACACAGCACTTTATGCGCTTTATCCTACCCCCCACCACCTGTTCTACCTCTATTCATCAGGTAGCCATCCCCCCAACTACATTCTACGCACTTTACTACCCCCCTCCCAATGCACAGTTTAGACTAACGATCAGCAGTTTCACTGCATGCCCTACTCTACCCAGTATGTCTATGCATGTGACAAATAAATATCCTTGTATCCTTGTAATTACCTAAACATGGTTGTACTTTTATGCCCCTGGCACCCCCTTCGCCCTCTGTCCCCCTGGGCCTCGGCCCCGCTGGCCCGGTCGTTCACTAATGCGGCCCTAGTTAAGTGCTGAGGGCAACACATGACAGACCTCTCTGCTCACCTTCCCTCTGTGTGTACCTACCTACCTACCTGTGTGTCTTGTCTCCTTCTGCATCAGGTAGGATGGAGTTCAGGTGTGTGTGGCCAGTGCCTTCACATCAGGATTGGGAGATACAGGCTTAAAATTATAACTTAATGTTGCCTAGTATTTCTGGTGACAATAATACTGTATAAATAGTGATATGAAAATAGCCTGACTCACCAATGTTTTACCAGCCACAAGTCACTCCAGCCTAAATTAAGCATTGAGAGTCATGCAAACACAAAAAAATAAAACTTAACCCTGAACCACCCTCAATAATACTCATATTTTCAGATCTATGATTAAAACTCTTGACATGAAAGGGAATTCTACATAACAGTGTGATAAGGAACAGCCCTACTCCCTCTTTTACTGCCAAGTGCTTGTACATTGCAAATACATGAGATTTGCTCAAAGCACATTCCCCAGCAAATCTACAGTATCCTTGGGTGACTTGGGAGGTGCTTCAAATTAATAGGCGTAGCCAAGGAACTTAAGTTCTTGAAATAATTATCAAAATGCTTATTATCAGCAAGGTATAACCCATACATCTGATCTGCAATTGTTGCTCATTCTTTTCAGACTCAAAGGAGGCCTTATGGTAATTTCGCTTTCAGAACAGCATGAAATGCATTGCGTTGCCATGGTGAGAGGGAAAGTCAATGAGAGATATGGTTGTTCAGCACAGCCAACAGCATTCATGTAACCATGTGGTAAGCCCTGTGATTTGATCCATATTTTGTTTTGTGTTTTGTTGTGTTTTTTAACTGGATTCAATGTGGTCTTTTCTTAATTGGCAAAAGGGTTCTGGGTGTTGTGTTACTTAATGAGAACTTAATGAGATTAATTCACAGGATTTTTTTTTTTACCAGAGGTAGTGTCTCAGGAAGGCTGGACTGGATTGCAATAGCTTGTCATAGTCTTTTATAGTAAATTTCATAAACCTTCCCGTGTCATAACAAAGTTTTATTGTACAACTATATTTTCAAACTTAACTTCTCAATAATTGATAAAAGCATTTAACAGATAAACACAAAACCAAAAGATGACATATATGGCAAAGTGACAGCAATAATAGCCTACTAATTATTACTTTAACATAACAATAATGGCATTTATTTATTGCAAGCTAAACACTTAACAACGTTTAATTTTCATGCTTATGTATTGGACACACAAAACAAGCAAACAAAAGAGAAAAAAATCCCCTAAAGTAAGTCACCTGTCTGAATGTGTCTGGATGACCTCACCTACCTGTAGCACGGTTTTGACTGTAGCTGTGGACACAATAGGGGTACAAATCATCTCGTGTCCCACGTTGTGCTGCCCCATAATGAACAGCATGGAGGAAGCGAGAAGAAACGACACCACCCATAGTCCGCATATGAGCCTTCGGGTGCGTCCCCGCGACACAACTCTCTTCGCCTTAAACGGATGGCACAGTGCCATGTACCGCTCCATGCTCAGGCTGGCGATATTGAGCGCGGTGGCGTAGGAACATCCATCCCGGAGAAAGTAATAGCCTCTGCACACAACGTCCCCGAAAGCCCATGGGTGATGGACCCAGATGAAGTTGTACAGCTCCACCGGCATGCACAGAATTAGGATTAGGAGGTCGGATGCTGCCAGGCTCGCCAAGTGATAGTGCACAGTACTTTGGAGATTCTGTAGGGAGCCCCTCTTGCACATTATATACAGGGTAACAGAGTTTCCAAGACAGCCGACTGCAAAAAGCACCGCGTAAATAGCAGTTACCAGGACTTTTGAGTAGATGTCTGTGTTCACGTCCAAATAATTTTCTTCTGTCGGAGAACTAGCGTTGCTTGTATCAAACATCTGTGACCAATTCTTCGACAGCAAAGCTACTGCGCCCAAAAAACCTGAAAAGCGGCGTACAGTTTTCCAAAGCAAGGCAATAACACAGTTGCATTCGAAGATAAACGCGCCTCTTACAGATGTCGTGCGTAACCAGAAAGCCTTGCGCTCAAAGGTCTTGGGCAATGAAGAAACGCGCAGCGTTGCACTGTGAGGGTAGACAGACACTGACACACTGAAACACTGTCGTGCCCATGGTTGTTGTTGTTGGTTTATTATTATTATTATTATTATTATTATTATTATTATTATTATTATTATTATTATTATTGTTATTATTATTGTTGTTATTATTATTAATACTAGTACTACTACTAATAATAATAATAATAATAACAGAGGTCATCAT
>CM050206.1:19969077-20114077 GCA_027475355.1 Coilia nasus | reverse complement strand
GCACCTACTGAGTATCACACACACACACATACACGGCACCTAACTGAGTCATCGCCTAATGCAAGCCCTCCAGCACACTGCATTTTTCGCCATTATGATATCATTTAGTTACGCTTGTCCTTTGTCCCTTTAGATGTTGCCGTCTCCTGCAAATAGCTCTCTAGCTCCCTGAGAGCTTTGTGGGCTTTTGTCAGGCTCTGCACAGGAGGCCTTTGGCAGAAGCAACAGCAGGGCATTTCATGTGTCCTGCATCTGTGTATTAGTGTCCACTACTGCTGCACTTAATTAGAAAGCTCTCGCATCCCCTTATGAAGACTCCCTGGCTACCCACTGTATTTAGCCATGCTGTCTACACTTCCTACATCTTCCTTTGATAGAATAAATGTATTTGTACTTTTCTGGGCATTGATAACTTTCCTAATAAAGCTCCCGGCTATGTGAAGAGGGCAGTCAACAGCTTTACTCTTTTCCGTTTTCAGACTCATTATGTTTCTGCACTGCAACATCGTATCACAGAGTTTTTTTCCCCAAAAGTTTCAGAAAATTACAATACATTGCAGGCATTACCAGGCATTCACAGTTGGGCAGATGATAAGGTTAAGAAAGAGGCATTGGAATGAAATCTATGCCTTCTTAAATAACTTTAATAACAGGGGTTAATTTTCCCTTTTTGGGTCTGCAGACAAATCATTAATTTAACTATTCACAAAGAAATAAAAAGGGATCTTTATTTCCACTATCTTCTAAAAAACAATCTGCTGAAACTAAATGGAGACATTTGAACTGCATTTACTTTATATAATCAATGTATCTTCAGACATGCAGTTTTTGCATTTGCATGCATCCCTTTTGCATTTGGTGTCAATGGGAATTGTGTGTGCAATGAAACAGTCACTGTTCATCTCCTTAATAATGGCCCTTGACAGCTTTCGAAGAATCTGTGAGAGTGCTGTGCTCCACTGTCTGGGCAATTTTCCATGATGATTTACCAGAGGCAGAGGAAGACCAGAATACTATCAGGCCTTCGCTTCCAAATGCCAGGGAGACTTGTCAGTTAAATTGGCCAGCTGATCTGCCCATAAATGTGCAATATGGATTTTAGAAAAAGTAAAAGCCTGAGAGAGTTGTCCCAAAGCAAAGGGGGTGACTGGTGCCAACAAAGGCATTTTTGAAATGCAGTTACACAAGCAGATGCAGACATCTTATCTGGTTAAGTCGATTTTTTTATACAGATGTAAAATTCGATCTCAGTGTACTGCTCCTTCAACAGAGCAAATGAATTCATGGGAGGCAACTGGTCGGTAGTAGGTTCAATCAAAAGTGAAGTATCCAAAACTCAAATCAAAGTATACATATAAAACATACGAGGTGTGGTCTCAACAAGATGTCGAAAGGGATAGAAATCTGAATGAAATGATGTCAATGCACAGCAAGGGGTGCTGAGTGGTTTACAGGAAAATAAAGGTGACCATATGTATGTGTGTGTGTGTGTGTGTGTGTGTGTGTGTGTGTGTGTGTGTGTGTGTGTGTGTCTGTGTGTGTGTGTGTGTGTGTGTGTGTGTGTGTGTATGAATTTAAAATTTTAAAACCTTTAAGTCTTCTTGTGCATCGTTGTAGTTACCACCACCACTGTTACAATTCACTAAACTCTTAGTGAGGACATTGATCCTATTTCTAATTCTGAAAATTCTTAGCCTGACTTTTAGACAAAAACAAGTTCAAGATGGAAGTTTACCATGCCTTATCTGTCGCAAGAGAAAAGCTCAGCATGATGTCAGATGATGTACCCAAGGCTGTCCTTAAGGCTTGCTTAATCCTGTGTCTATTACTCAGCCCCAGGGAAATCACATGGTGTCTAATCATCCTTATGTACGTAAAGTGCTCATTATGCTTCTCTTACTCCATGTTTGTGTGGCCTTGCAGTCGGATTGCCCGAGCTCTTTATGCATTCGAAGTTCTCCAACGGGTCAGACACAATGTTATTGCTGAACTTGTGCACATAATACATATTTGATGCAGAACAGTTTGCCCTATACAGACAAGATAAAAACCCTACAGATGTGGGATCTGAATTTGTCTCTGAAGTCCTGGGTAACACTGTTCTCTAGTGGTTGCAACCCACGTTGCAGGCATATTTACAGGTACGGCTCCTCTAACACTTTAATGGCACGGAAGGTCTTATCGCTGTCTACGCTAATGTTAATAGTAAATATAGTAATAGTGAATGTAATATCATAAAATTAGAATTACTTTACATCAGTGACACATACAACTGTTAAAGTGAAGTCAAAATAATACCATCATAGATGTGGCGTATGAGTATGTTATTTACAGTCCTGGTTAACAGTGCCCTCTAGTGGTGGCAACCCACACTGCAGGCACATTTACAATATAAATTATTTTTGTCCCTTTTGTAAATTGTCTGAACACCCCTCTGTCCTTTTATTAATATAAACTCAATGTTATGTTACCTATGTGTGGCAACCCACACTGCAGGCACATTTACAATATAAATGATTTTTGTCCCTTTTGTAAATTGTCTGAACACCCCTCTGTCCTTTTATTAATATAAACTCAATGTTATGTTACCTAATTTAAATGCATGAGACCCCTGGGGTAAGGGCAATGGTGACACAGCAGACAATAACTTTTACAGCAATTGAACACAGTTGCTGGATAAAAGCAAACCAGCCAACCGTAACCAAACACACACCTATGCAACTCATACGAGGACACAAAAGAGAGGTTCCAATGGAAGAGGAGAACACTATGGCAATTTACTCTGTGATTCAAAGGTGGGTCAGGACTTACTGATTACGATGATTCCTGTTTATATTCATTGGACTATTTTACAGTATGTAACCTTTTGGTGTATAACTATCCAATATTTTTTGTTTGAATCGAAATAAATTGATTGAGCTGATTTGAATTGAGAATGGCAATCTGCAAGGAAACCTCTGGAAAGAAGAACATCACTATTAGCACCTGAACCACACATTAGAAGCAAAATCACCTTTATTGGCCAAGTCTAAGTACACAAGTACACAAGTAATTTAACTCTACAGTACAGGCTTAGGAGATAAAGTAAAAACAAATACACTTAAGAGATATGAAATATTTTGCTAAAAAAGGAAAAATAACAAAACAAAGACAAGACAACCAAGAGTGGCTATAGGTTGCGTTAAAATAAATAGCAATAAATCTGATGTTCCTGAGATAGATTTTAAAAACTGCTTCACGGCTGAATTAAGTGCTTAAGTGCATCTGGTACCACTGTGTGGGGAAGAACTATTTAACAGTAGCTTGTTAACCAATCCTTGGGCTGCATCAGAGCAATCCCTTGAGGAAAAATAATTGCCCTGTATTGACTGGTTTTAGTGATTTGCTCTTTGAAACACCTACCTGATGGTACACCTACCCGATGGTAGGTTGGAAAAGGTTATTTGTTGGATGTGAGCGATGTCTGCTATGATGTTTCACACATGTGTAATGGACTTTTACTGCACCTTGGTGTCCATATGCATACACCCACAGTCTGGCAAAGAAAACGTTTAAGGAAACATGAAGACTGCATATAAAAATATTTGTAAACTAAATTTAAACACAACTGAAGTACAACTACACTACAAGTGGGATAGTGTAGGGCACAGGTTGTTGAAAACAAATGAGGATACTCTGCCCGTCCTCCACCCCACACACAGAAATAGACAGACACACACGCACACGCACACACACACACACACACACATTTTGCTTCTTTATTTGTGTCCACAATTCATAATAAATACACAAAGACACAAATTTGCCAGTTGCGAAAGTTGCTCAGGCGTGATTCAGTTTAGTGACCACGACACTGATAAAAGTAACAGTCCATAACAGAGTTCATGGAATCTTATGGATACACACAGCACCTTCTACGCCAAATATGGCGACTTCCGATTATTGATGACACTGAAGAGTATTTGGCTAGATGTTTTGCGTTTGCTTTTGAAAAGCCAACCATCCTAAGCCCCCTGTTGACCAGCCTGTGCACATGGCCAAGGCTGCCAAATATAAACACGAAATACTGGCAGTTATAACCAAGATCACTGATTATTTGCACAAGCGGTTGATACTTAAAACACGTTTTTCTAAGTAGGTCTCTTCCAGATAAGGATCAAAACAGCAGCCTACTTCCAGAATAAAGACATTCCTATTAGTCTCATCAATGATGGTAATATCTGGTTTAGTGGCATTTATATCAGAAAATACAGTCAAGGTCTGATGCAGAGCAAACATTTGAGGTTTAACAACACAACTTGCATGAATTGTAACTGAGGGAAGACAAACAGATGGTAGTTGTTTTAATAAGATGTTCACAATTCTATCATGCCTAGATATATACATCTCCTTATAAAAAGTACAGCCGTTCAGTACATGTGACATAGATTCAACAACCTGGTGTTGCCCATGGTGAATACAAAAGGGTGTGAATGAGTTAGAATACCACACTGACAAATTAAACTGAGTTGGTAACACACACACACACACACACACACACACACACACACACACACACACACACACACACACACACACACACACACACACACACACACACACACACACACACACACAGGCAATGCTGTAGGTATGAGGTGGGGAGTTCTTTGTTATCTTTGTGAAGTAAAAGAACTTTGAACTTAGATTTCTCTTGCACAAACTCACACAAAAGGGGGCCACTTCTCAATCAATCAATCAAAAAATGAAACCATTCATTTGTTTTTCATAAAGAACTTTAACTGCAAAATTTTACTATTGACTATTGTGCAATATACATGCAACAAGTCAGATCACCAAATATGTAACCTGCTGACTTCCTTATTAAATATGTTACATGGTTTCTTCCCATTCTGTAAGCTTAACTTCTCCTTTTTGCGTAATACATTGTCTGGTAATTGTAATAATTGTGTTGACCTCACACATGGATTTCTCTACCACAAACTCTAGGGTGACAATATTGCAATCAATCAATAAAACAATTAAGCACTATGCTTTGTTCCTCAAAGATATTTAACTCCAAATATCATAAATAAATAAATAAATAATAATAAATAAATAAATGACTATAAATGACTGTATAGCCTATGTGCTGTATACAGTATGTGCACCAAGTCAGATCACAGAAGATTAAATATGCTATTTGGTTACTTCCCCTTAAATATGTTACATGGTGTCTTCTCCTTCTGTGAGCTCAATTTCCCTTTGTGAATGACATTTTGTCTCAGTATTGTTATAATCGTATTGTTGACTGAACATGTTTGTTTCATATTAATTAGTTCATAACATTTGCAAGTCTCATGGATCAGTATTCTCTCAAGCAAAAAAATTTCAAAAGTCAGCTGGGCATATTATAACAAACCTTTAACTAGAGGCGAACACAACTTTAATAGTGGTTAAGGATCAGATGTTAACTATGTGATACTTAACTCCTGGCCCAGTCTTAGACCACGCCCATCCCATGAGCACACAGACTGATGTTTTGACTTGTCACTCGTAGGAGACACGGCACAATGGACTACCAGCAGCAGGTAATAACTAAACTAAACTACTAAACTTTTAACTGTAGTGGTAAACCAAATTACAGAAATGTGTCAAAAACCCTCTTGTTAGCTAAGATGTTTTCAGTTTGTCTCAAAATTTTGCAGTGATTTTTGGCTTCTCTCTCAAGGTTGCTATCTGACGGTCATCCACTCACTGCAAATGTTAAATGCACAATATTGCCAGAATTTTTGAAATTGGAGTTTGAAGTTTGATAATCCAGTTTTTAGCATATTATTTATGAATGTTAATAGTACATATTATCTTTATTGTTGCCACATTTACTTTTTTGTTTTGTAAATACTAAGTGCTAAAACATTGCTTGAAGATTCTTCTTTACCTAGCCACCACTCAAGTCAGAAACTATGCAGCCTAACTTGTTTTAGATCCTGACCACACCACATAGGCTGAAAAGAAAATTCTAACTTACCTGCCACAGGTTGAAGACGTTATAGCCAACGCCCATGTTGGGGATTTGATCGAGTTCTCTTACCCCGTCGGATATTCACACTGGGGTGTGTACGACGGAGACGGCCATGTGGTCCATTTTTCTGTTGCAGGTGAGATTTTCAAGATTTCTTTTTTTTTCCATTTTTAAAACAGTTTTTGTACTCTTATCTCTTATCTATCTTAACAAAACAGAATGGATAAAGAATGACCTTTGTCATCACAATGAGTACAACTTTTTGAGGTAAATCATTTTGGCAACATATGTGACCATGATTTCTAACTTAGTGAACACAGAAGCTATTTATTAAAGAATAATCTGTTTCACATGGAAAATGGCTGATGCAGTAACAATGAAAGAGGGGCCTTTAAACAAATTGCTGTCTAGGGTGCTTATGAATGAGGCAAAATCATTAATTTTCCCATCAACATTTTGGTTCCCAGATGAGGGAAGATTGATGAAGACATTCCGTGGTTACCTGCAAACAGTGTTTCCCTTGTGTGGAGACCTGCTGCTGGGGGACACACACATACGACGACAGCCCTTATCCGATGTTAACGTGCCTGACGGAGCTCATGTCCTTATCAGCAACAATCGCCATGCCTGTAAGCCATCAGAGGAAAGTGATATAAGAAAGCGCTTAGATGCGCTCCTGGACAAAGAGTTACCCTACAATCTGTTCAAACTGAACTGTGAACACTTTGCCACATTTGTTCGCTATGGAGTGGCTGTATGCAATCAGGTAATACAGTTCAAATGCATCATTATTTTACAGTATTCTGGTGTAACTAGAATAATATATCATGTGTAATTGGATATTATTTTCTCAACTGTCACTTACCATACAGATTCCGGGTAGGACCAAGAACAAGGAAATGGAAGAGGCAACAGAAACTTTTCAAAAACTTGTGTCCGAAGTGATGTATTGCGAGGAAAAGCAAAACATTTAGGCATATCTGGGAGCTCAAGACACATTTTTATATTGAATACATTTTAGACTGTTAACATTATAGCCTATAATACATGTAATTAACACCATACACTTTTACTACTGCAATTTGTTTTTTTAATCTTCAATGTCTGTTTTCTACAACATTCATTGTGTCTAATAAATATTTTCATGTAAAACTCTGGCCTACTGTGGTCTTACTGCCTGCCAACATAGACTGTAGGCTTACAATGGAATAAAGGCCTACGCCCATTACCAGCAACAGAAAAGCATAATTTTCATCCACACAGTGTAGCTATATACAGACTGTAATTGAAACGACTTGAAAATACACTTGCCTAATCACTTGTATTCTAACGTTATATTATTTGGGAAAAAGGAATGATGACCCCATTGGCCCTTTCCTTGCCTTGAATACCGTTTAGGTTTACAGTCGAACTCATTCCCCGGATGCTGTCCTGAGCTTTAACGTCTCCCGGATGTGCCTTCATTTTAGCTGTGAAACAAAAATGGGTATGTTATTGGTTAGCCTCTGGGAACGAGAGAAAAATACCAACTTTGTAACGTGTTAAGGTCGTGGTTTCAAAAATCATCAGCCATATGTGTTCAAGCCTCAAGATACTGGCAGTCCACTGGACATAAATGACATCTCAAAGGTGAGAAAACAGATACATCTGCTAACAATATCCAGTTGTTATCTATCCAAGCCAACTAGGTTAGCTCTGTCTGACAATGCTAGCTAATGGAATCGGCAAGCACGCTATCATGCTAATCTTACTACAAGCATAACGTTAGCTAGTTTGAAATCAGTCATTTTGAAATTGATTAAGTTATTTGTATAGTACATTAAGTGTTGTATCTCGAGTGTGTTTTTACTGTTGGAAAATGCGTTTCCCGTTTAGAAGCTCTTCTTTGTTTGGAGACATGCTAAGTGTAACGTCAACTGTGTTTTGATTACAAGTCCAAGTTGCTGCCAGAGCTAACGTTCGGCTAGGTAGGGCGAACAAACGTAAGCCAGGGTCGTCTTAGCTTGCTGAGTATAACACTAAATTGTCTCTTTTTAATCAATGGGTTGAGAATTTTCCAAGCATTGGTTGAAGTTACATGAAGGCATGTTTTTACACTTCTTTTCATGAGCTGTTCGCTTATTACGATGTCATTATGCTTGGTAGTTAGGATGGCTAGTGATTCTGCTAACGTGAACGTTAGCATTTGCAATGCCAGGTGGTTAACTCAGTAAACGTGTACTGAGGCACAGAGCTTTTACTCAAACAGACCTCCCACATAACCAATTGAATGATGTAGACAACTGGCTGCCAAGCGTGTTGGTTCTGGATGCTTGGCATACAACGTGTGGTTTGTGAGATGGAGCAACATCCAGCGAGCATATTGCTCAACTGTTTGTCGGATGCCTTGAGTGTCCCTTCTCGGAATTTCGGGGCAACATCACCCACTATTTACAGCGCAATTCACGTACCAAGTAAGCTCTTCAAGGACCGTTTGGTCTCAGGTTTACATTTGGCTGTCTTAATTCAGTCTACTCGACTGCAAGCTGTCGTGTTTTGATATGACCATAAACTGTTAAACCACACTGTTACCCTCTTTGCATTTCACCACCGAGACGACCATCTTGGCTTATCCTCAGACAGACATAAGCAAAAAAAAAAAACGGTAAAATGTTGAGACATTAATCATACTGTGGGGCCTTCAAATTGCATTGTAAATGCCATATCGTTATATTTATACTAAATAATAATTCTGTATTGAGAATACGTGAAGAACAAACTTATGTTAAGGGCCACATATGTCTATGTTCTGTTTCTCATAGAAAAACAAAGGAGGTGAGTTCTGGTCAAGCGCTGGACGAGTAGAAATAACTTCAACCTTAAGTTGGACATCAGTTTCAAGCTGTTGACAGGGATTTAGCCATCCCGCCCATCCCTGTCCACCACCCCTGGGTGCAGAGTGATGACTTCACATCAGAATGAGAATTTCAGCCCTCCCTTGCTCGTACCACAGAACTCCTCCAGCCATCAAGGTAGGCCTCATACACAGCCCAGCCAGCTGGACTCGTCCCACAGCAGCACCACCGGAAGCAGCAGTACCAGCAGTGTAGCTGCATCCACAGTGCACAGAGGAGCCATGGGGGGCATGTCCTCCGCTGCCCTCGGCCCCAGCACGATGGCCCTAAACCGGGCAGCCTCAGCCTCTTGTAGCACCTCGGCTTCGTCGAGGAGACCCATGTCTGGACGCTATGAACCTTGGCCCGAGGAGGCTGTGGACAATGCCTACGGGCTGTACTCGCTCCATCGCATGTTCGACATTGTGGGGGCGCAACTCACGAACCGCGACGTGCGCGTCCTGTCGTTCCTGTTCGTGGACGTCATCGACGAGTACGAGCGCGGCGGCATCCGCAACGGGCGGGACTTCCTGCTGGCGCTGGAGCGGCAGGGCCGCTGCGACGAGACCAACTTCCGACACGTGCTCCAGCTGCTCCGCATCATCACCCGGCACGACCTGCTTCCCTATGTCACGCTGCGAAAGAGGCAGACGGGTGAGGACAGGCCGTCACACAGTTCTGTCCCACTGTCAACACACATATGTACACTGTAACTGCTGTGATAGCATACCTGTGACCTGTCACTTCTATCCCACTGTCAACACACATAACTGCTATGGTAGCATACCTGTGACCTGTCATGGGCGTAAAGCACTTGTAGTGGTGTATTTTGTTATCTGTTTAGATCTAGCATGCGTGTAAGTTAGTCTTAAGTATAGAAAACCCACCAACCAACCAGCCATCATAATTAACATTGGGTCATCATAGTTAAACTAGTTAGGCTGTACACTTCCTTTAAAGGCAAGCAAAAAATACGGTCCACATGAATTTAATGGAAGGTATTATTTTGTATCCTCAATATTTTGTCCCTTATATGGCTTGACCATCATGCTGTCAGTATGTATGTAGGGATGAATGTGAAATGTAAGGCTGTGGGATGAGCCTGTTTGTGTTCCGGCGTTTGCCCAGTGTGTCCAGACCCAGTGGATAAGTACCTGGAGGAGACGTCAGTGCGTTACGTATCCCCCAGAGGCACCGGGGAGGACAGAGAAGGCACGTCGCACAGAAGGACAGGTCTGCTCCGACAATTACTACTCCCTCCTCCTCCTCCTCCGCACCAGCTTGCATGTTAACGACTTTATCTCGATTGGTGACTGCAGCAGACCGAGGGAAATTAAATTTGTGAAATGTTTTACCGGGTAACCTGCTTTGCCTGCCTACTCCAAGTCGGTTGCAAAGCTGTTTTTAGAATGAAGTCTAGCTTCTCAATATTACTTGGGCTTGATCTTGACCAGACCGGGGAGTTTGGCCTGTAAAAGAGGCCACCATTTTAGAATGCTGAGTTAAGCAGGAATTAACTCCTGCAAACATGGCAATGCGATGATACAAATGTGGACGTTTGCATTGTCTGCTAGTGATATGTTCATTTTTCAGTTTTTCCGATATATGGACAAAGGGATGCTCCACACATACACACTATGCCCTACAGCTTCATCAATGTGGACATTTTTTGTACCCCACAAATTTTCCGCAGTGCAGGAATGTCACGCAAAATTTACATCGTGGACAATTCGACCCTTTTCAGACCTTTGCAGAAGTGCACTGTTGTGCCTGTGTGTTGTTTACTATTATCAGAAAGCAGTATTTACTATTACAAAGTTTACCAGTTTACTATTACCAAGTTTACCAGAGATACAGCTCCTGGTTCTCCATCTATCAGGTCAGAACTGAAGAAGCTTTTTGTATGAAAGGTGAAATGTCTTCAAGTTCCAAAAGAAGTTCAGTTGCATACAACTTAGCTCTTTTGACTACCAGGACCTGGATAAATGAGAATCTTCACAGACATACCAAGTTTACCTCAATTCATTATTGTTTAAGAGAGATGTGATCTAGCCTCTGCAATTCATTCTGTTGCAGTCACTCTGCCAGCTGCATGACAACACATCCCCCAGTAAAACCCAAAATACCCAAACCATATTTTATTTCCCAATCCAGAGATGACCTGAAAAACAGTAGCAGTCCATGCATAACTTGGCAAATGTATTTATTTATTTAAATCCGCTGTAACCGTGTTGTCTGTCTTCAGGGCCCCAGCCCCTAATATGCTGCTCCCCCTCGGGGCCACGGGTGTGTCCCTCACGTGCCAAACCGGGGCCCTCGGCCCCTAGCCGCAAGCGGAAGAGGGCCCACTCCAGCGCAGACTGCAGGGAAAAGCAGACGTGTGGTGAGTCTACCAACCAAAATTGGTGTTTGAAGTACAACTAACTTTTGGAGTATAATCAGTTATGTATGAGGCCTTCCTTCAATTATCAGATACATGTGATTCATGTCAGCTAATAAGATGAAAACTGGTGTGTATATCATTAAGTTGCGTTATGTTCAGAATCATTAAAATATTGAAAATCAGCAAACAAGAATGCAAGTACAACTTAAGAAATCCATAGCATGTTGAGATGTTTGTATTATGTGTATTGTGTTATTTAGTATTATGTTTTAACATTGGATACTTCCATACCATAGCTGTATATCATGGTAATAATTATAAATATGAATACTACACACGATTACTAATTGAGTTACAGAGTTAACCCATCCGTTTGTGCTTTTGCGTCGTTGAACTCTGCAGACATTCGTCTCCGTGTGCGTGCCGAGTACTGCCAGCACGAGTCGGCCCTGCAGGGCAACGTCTTCTCCAACAAGCAGGAGGCCCTGGAGCGGCAGTTTGAGCGCTTCAACCAGGCCAACACCATCCTCAAGTCGCGCGACCTGGGCTCCATCATCTGCGACATCAAGTTCTCCGAGCTGACGTACCTGGACGCCTTCTGGCGGGACTACATCAACGGCTCGCTGCTGGAGGCCCTCAAGGGTGTCTTCATCACAGACTCGCTCAAGCAGGCCGTGGGCCACGAGGCCATCAAGCTGCTCGTCAACGTGGACGAGGAGGACTATCAGGCCGGCCGGCGCAAGCTGCTGCGGAACCTCATGGCCGGCGGGGGTGGCGGTGGCGGCGCTGCCGCCGCCGCCGGTGGTGGTGGTGTGGGCGGAGCCAGCGGGAGCAGAGAGACGACGTCGTAGTAACCGTCATGTGGAATGTTTTTCTTGTGGGGGGCAGCAGTGTGAGATCAGAGACGGTAAGAGGAAGGTTGTGGTGGAGGGGGTGTATGTATGGACGTCGCAGTGGAAGAGAGGGAGGCAGTCAGGGACGGGGGGAGGTTTTGCACACTGAGGGGGAAAGTGTATGTGTGTGGTAATGAAGCGCAATGCAACCAATGACTGAAGGCAGAGGCATAGTACAAAGCTAAGTGCCGGGGTCCACATTGACCTGAGTTGTTTTAAAGACACATGGAAGGAGTCATTTTGAAAGGTAGTGAAGGGTTATGGAGACATTTGGAGCATGGAACCATTTTGTTTTGGCTTTCTTTATCTAGTACAGCGTGACAATATTTTCTTTTGTAACCTAAATCATGAAACAAACTTACTGCACACATTTTTCATTGTGTACTGCCCAGTATCTCACAACTCTTCCCAAAATTATTTTGTGGGTTAATGAAATTAAGATGTTTCTTTAACTGCTTGCTTTAGAGGGAAACTTACTCACCACAATATTTTGGAATTTTGTATATGGAATTCATTTTGTCCACCATCTTGAAATGGGTTTATGTCTAAAAAGGTATTCTGATAAGTGCTTATAAGGTCAGTGTTTGTGTGAAGTTCTGTAAATTTCCAGAGCAAGTTATGCTTTAAAACAGGGATAGGTTAACTTTCGTTTGAAGTTAAAATTGGAAGGACATGACCTGTCAAAAATGGCTGTTAGAACAGGGCTCAAGACGGCCTTTACTTGAGCTGGAGGCTATTTTTCCCCATTTAGTTTAACAGTTAACCATGTGAATGCTTGAATGTTTATTATTTAGGGTCAGTTTGGGGAGAGTTGTATTTGTGCTCTGGTTGATGGCAGGAAGAGTCGACCTTGAGCGTTTAGTAAGAGCCAACTCTTCAGTACCCCCAAAGCCATTTTTAAACAATCACCCCCAGCAAGCAAATGATGTTGGATGAGGAATAAAAAAGACAAATAACGTCAGTCCCTTAAAATTCCAGCAGTCATTTTATAGTGAAGGGAATACTGTGGACACACTTTAGATTCAACTTAAGTTAGTGTGTTGGTATTAGTGGTGGGAAGTAATACAGTAAAAATTTTGACTGGTGTGGCAAAAGGCACACACACATTAGGCCCACACAAGAAGGTCGGTTTTGAAGGACAGGTTTTATTTGGACCAAATCCAGCCTCGTTGTACATGATGTATTTCTGTCTTTATTTCTTTTTTGAATGGACAGTATTAGCTTCTAAGCACGTCCAGGTTATTTATAGATTTTTTTCCATTAGGAAGATATTCTTTTTCACTGTCAATAACCTGCAGTTTCCTTAAACATTCACTGTTATCATGCACAAACTAACGAAAAAAAATTAACCTTAATAAGCCTATTTGTTATACATAAATAATCCTCACAATTGATTCCCAGGCCAACATATGAATCAATACAAGTCTCAGGCTAAAGCAGTATCTATTGATGGATTGTAATACAATTTGACCTCGGCTTGTTTAAATCAAGCAGCTTCATAACTGGCCTGTAGACATCTTAAATAATACAGCATTGGTGCAAAGGTTACGACTGTAAGTGTTTGTCACTGGAGGGACTTAAGGTGGGCCTGGGTTTTGCGCATGGGCAGCTGTCTGAGATGGCCCCTCCTGCTTGTCGGGTGTATACTACAAAGGTGGTTAAGTGACAAACCTGCTTTATTTAACCCAGAGGTAGCTGTTAACCACATGGAAGAAGTTGCATTTGTGTATTGAAGAGAACGAAGCCCCTGGGCCCTTTTACTAACAGATTTACTGCTACCTCTGGGTTAACTAAACCAGGTTTATCTTCAGGTATCCACCCAGGTGTCCAAAGTCCAAATGAGCATTGGTTGCGTTTTGTTTGGGTTAGCATGCTTTAGCAGGTTGCCCTGGTTGTCTTTGTTCTTCTCACCACCCACATACTCTACTGAAGTGTGTGATGCACTTCTTCTGGCGTTTGGCTACCGTTCTGTGTGCACCTGAAAGGTTTTCTTTTTCTTTTCTTGTTTATTAAATTATTATTGATATTTTTTATTATTTTGCAGTCCCATATGCCCCTTTCAGAAGATACCTGTCGCCTGGTCACCTGTATGTGGTCAGATTTTTTCGACCACCAGATAATCTTAATTATCCAGATAATCCCCTAATCATAGATGTCTTCAGAAGTGACTGTGTCCGGTGCGGTGATTTTGTTTCATTTTAGCTTCTGTTTAGTTTCTTTGCATTGCTTTCAGCCCCCCTGTAGTTGTACCCAGCCTTTCACTTGTGTCACCGACTTGTTTACAAAACAAGTGCACAAGTATTGTATGTTTACCCTTAACTGGCATAAAATGGAAAGAGTATATTGTCACATTTTGGAGACAAAATAGGCTGTTGCAGCTAAAATACCAAAGCTGATGACTGATGATCCAGCAGTTGCCCGTTAAGTGCTTGTCACAAAAAAAAGAGGGGAAAAAAAAAAAAGAATTTGGAAGAAGAGAGGGACTGGAAGCGGCCATCCATCGTTGAGGGTCTCTTGTGTTGTGACTTACAGTGGCTAAAGGCCACCTGTCAACATTACTGAAAACTTCACCATACAAAGGAAAAACAATGACTTTTTATGTTCTCCTATTGGAAATAACAAAATGTTACAATCTGGTATCTATTATATAGGTTATATGTTCTGCCAATTGTGTTCAAGTGTCTGTCTTTATAACTTGCATGTATATGATGTTGATTCCCCCACAAGCATCACAGAGCAAAAAAAAAAGAAAAAAAAAAAGAAAAACATGAAACATAGCAAACTGTTCTCTGTAGGTTTAAACAATTCTAGTTATTTCTAACATTTTTATTCTTTTTTTTTCTTTTGAAAGAGAAAATAATTTGGACTGCCATGATGAAAATGTACTGTCAACTTACTAGAAGAGATGCGAAGGGAGCACTTTATTTTTTACGGTTGCAAATATTCACCATTAGTATCCATGCATAGTCATACACGTCATTCCGAATTGTAGGAGATGTTCGGCAGCATTCGCCTTATGTTGCATTATGACTATTTGATTTTTGAATATTCTTATTTGTGTTGACCAAGAAAGAGATTGTGTCCAGTGAATATTTACATACATAATAGTAGACTGATGCATTCAATGTCCGTACAAATCAATAAAACAAGCAGTTAAGAAAATGAGTAGAAGTTGCCTCACTTCATTATTGTATGAGTGTCATGCCATGTAGATCTTCAGATTTTGTTTTCACCTCTTGTGTATCTCAACTCAAGTTTGGGGGGATATTGCTAAATAAATCCAGCCATTTTTTAAACAACACAAACCGTAGATGTTTATCTATTTGAAATTGTAACTACTGGACTTTGTCTTTAGTCTTTTTGTCTCTTGGTCTTTTCCGGCATACTACTCTACAAAGGCCCCTGCAGGTCAACAAAAACAGCAGGGCAACTGCGGTAACGGAACCTAGAAGAAATGCCAGGACATCTACGTTGTGATAGGCATACCACGGCATCTTGTAGGACTCGGTGCGGAGGTGTGCGGCCCCCTTGTGACGCATTACAAACTCCAGCCAGAAGATGGCAGTGTCCAGGGGTTTCATGGGCTGGTCGTGGTGCAGCTGTGACATTCTGCGAATGTTCTCTCTGTACGGTTTCTCTTTGTCCAGGATATCTCTCAGAGCGTGTGTGAAGGTGTCCACGTCCAAGGCGGTCACTTCCAGGACTTTAGCCACCCCTCTTGATGTAAGACGAACCATATTGTCAAACTGGTCAAAGATTAGAGGCAGTCCCAGCATAGGGACCCCGTGGTAGATCGCCTCATATATCCCATTGGTGCCTCCATGAGTAACAAAGGCCCGTGTTTTAGGGTGACCCAAAAGGTCGTTCTGTGGCAGCCAGTCCAATAGCAGTGTGTTGCTGCCCACAGCGGACGGCCTTTCTCCCAAATGCCTCCAGATGACTTTCTGCGGCAGCCTCGCAAAGGCCGCTGCGATGATCTCTGAGATTTCTGACTCAAGGCTTCCAAGTAGGGTACCCAAGGACATGATGACCACGCCATGCTCGCCTGAGCTCTGCATAAACTCCTCTAACCCAGGAGGCAGGGGCTTGGAGGGCTTACAGTGAAAACCTCCCATGTAGACCACGTTAGGCATGGTAGGACGTGGAAACTCAAAGACAAAGTCAACACGCATAAGCCACAAGTCCGCTCCCTGCATCAGAGAGTAGATGTTGGTGTTCGGATCGATAAACTCACTGATGACACCCTGGTAGAGGGGCCTGGTGATGCCATGGTCAATATACTGACCTATGCTGTAATGCAACAGGTTTTTCAGCTTATTTACAAATGTCATTTTGTCTGAGACATGAGAACCAATGGTGGGGATGTATGACAGTGGAGAAGGAGCGATGGCAAAGTGGCCCTCAGAGTTTGTAATCCAGCGCACATTGAACACCATGGGCAGCTCTAGATAGCGGCCCAACACAACTCCGCCTGCAAATCCGGGATCGGTCAACATCATGTCGTAGCGCGCGTTCTTGAGTGACTTCACCAGCTCTTTGTTGTGGAGAATGTCTCGAACCATGTGTGCAGAGGCGTTGTGAGCCTCCATCAGCAAGGTCAAAGTCTGCTGCTGAAGGGCAACGAAGGATGAAAGGGACCTGTCCCTGCTGCGGATTTCAATGTTCCTTTTCAAAAAAGCCGCCATGTATTCTGGGTCCTCTAGGTTGCTCGCGTGGCTGGTGGGAATGGTAATTGACGTGTAGTGCTTAGTCTGTTCCGGAACATACCAGCTGTTGGACGAGCGCACCACTGTTAGCTCGTGTCCGTGCTTGTGTAACTCCAGCAGGAGGATGTTCATATTGAGCCAGTGACTGCCATCCACAGGGTACACCAGGATCTTGCCAGCATAGGACTGGCCTGGTAGACCCACCAGCAGCAGACATACCAGTGCTGTGAACACCTGGCATTTGAAGAGGCTGGTCAGATGCTGCATGGCTAGTCTAATAGAGACAAAGGAAATGATTGTGAACAGGCTGAGCATTATTTTATCATTAGGATGAGTAACAACTACGTAATGGCATGACGGATTATTTCACAGAGGCATTATTTAGTTAAGTGTACTTTCATTTTTTTCTAAATCTTGTTCCTCAAATGACCAGATAATGAACATGACCTTATGAAACCTGTTCCCTGTGCCCTTAAAGGCTTATGAGAGGATTACAGCATTTTTTCCTTCCAAAAGAGCAGCAGTTCCACAGTAGCATTCACTACAGTCATTAACAATGATGCTATATAAACGCACACACACACACGCACACACACACACACACAAACACAGGTTATTTATAGGGCGTACTACTGTTCTGTGCAGTATGTTGTAGTGTAGTCCTTTACAGATTAAACTTAGTTTCCTTAGTCCTTTTTCCATCCGATGTTCAAGCGAATTATCTCCAGCGCATGCTTGTGGTCATTAAAGGCAGCCCTGCTGTCTAGGACAATGATGGGCAACTAACTTAATAGCAATAGTCATGTGAAAATCTTGGACACTGCGTTAGTGGATCACTGTGTTAGTGGAATGTTTTGAAATTGGGAAAATGTAAGGTTGTGGATGTATAAAATGTATTTTGTTACAGAAATTTTAAAGATAACATTTGGTGTTGGATTTGCAGTCAGATGTATTGCAAAAATATTTTGTCTCTAACTGGTCAAGCTAGCACTTTGTGTGTGTGCGTGTGTGTGTGTTTAAATAGCCATTCTGTATGTTTTAAAAAAAAACTTGCACCATATCATTTATGCCATTAAATTAGTTTTTGGATTGTTTCCATGAAAAAAAATCAGTTGGGACAATCCCCTCATATGTAGAAACATTCTTTGAAAGCACTCCTTGTATTTTTTTTTTTTTTTTTTGAGAGTGCCACGTGCAGCAGAATCCACTTACAAAACCTACTCACTTGCATCGTTAGTTGTAGATAAGAGGACAGATTGTATAACCCTGGATAGGGGAGACTAAGTGCCACACCAAAATCATTAGACTCGCTGATAAAGAAGCCGTATCCTTTCCACACAAACGTAATGAACACTGACGGCAAACTTGCTGCCAAGCCAGTGCTGAAATGATACCACCAAAATATTATGTTACTGGAATCATATGCATAGCTGTCCAAGATCAAGATTTTTTTCCCCGAAAGATTGACATTTTTAAAGGATTACTTCCAAAAAGGTGGAGAAATACTGAACCTGTGCTGTTAATTATACCCAGAATAATGTTAAGAACTTGTGGCTGTACCATCAATAAAGATGTGCTGTATACCGTGTAAAGACTGTTACAGCCACACAAATAGTGACAATCATTACACAGCGTCAATAAACCTCTGAAAAGCGTTTACCTCTTTAATTACTGATCTTTGACAGTGGTGCTGTTTAAACTGACCTCAGACCTTTCAAGAAAACAAAACTGGATTGAAACACAGGAGGGTGACAGAAATGCAGACACTGTACCTGGGTATTGTGCCACTGCTGCAGATCTGATGTCAGCTCACTTGCTACTCTGCCAAACGCAGGCCAGCCTCCAGGGAAGCAGAGTGTGTCTTACTGAAAATTAAAGTCAGACGTTTGTCCATCAAAATGGATTCCTTCCCTCACTTCACGGTGTGTTTGAATCGCCGGTAGCCGTTGCACGCCTGGAAGGTAAAAAAAAGTGAACTTTGACCTAGTCCTTTACTTCCTATTTGTGTTTATATAGCAGCAGAAAAGGGGAGGACTTGATCTGAAACATGTGTTCTGTTCATGAGCCAGTCCAAAGCAACTGATTAGATGGAGTGGATTACCTCCAATGCATTCCACTCTGGGTAAGCCTTTCACACATGACCAAACTTGACAGAAGCATTGTTGCTCGAGCACAATGCCCTCATTTGCAACATCACATAGACAGTTAACCAGAAACTAGTAGAGGCATTGCTCTGTTAATGTACAGGAATGCCCTGGCCTATCAACACGGCCATAAATACCTGGCGCAAACAAGCAACCTCTGTTTCTTTGTCCCGCATAGAACATTTACACTCACAAAGTGACAAACATATAGCTTTCATTCAGATTTAGTTTTCAGCAGTTTTTTTTGCCCTACAAATAACTGTGTGGGCAGTATAAGATGTCAATGCACGTGCATGTTTCAAGACATGTCACAAACACACACAACAGAGTTTAGCAATTTACTGTCATTGATTGGTTTTTCAGCCAATTTTCTGTTGTGACCTATAAAGTGGTAAGGAATTTACCTTATTTTGTCACCCAAGACGGTGGAATCATTTTTGTCCTTGTGAAATCCAGTGGGGCAAAACACATGCATAAGTTCAGGTCATAAAATTGCAAGCCCTGGTATTCTTGTGTACCCTTCAAGTGGAGGGCTTGGTCAAGGTCCAGCTTATTCAGGGAGGTCAAAAGGTTACTACAATGTGTTACTACCTTTGTAAAGAGCTGAACCAGACACAAATAGAATGGTGAGGTTTGATGTCTTAAAATTGATTAAGTACATGGTAATTATGGTAATAATAATAAAATAACATGGTAATAATTGTGTAATTCTTGATTGACTCATCTCACAGTGACCTTTGTTTCTGCCAACTCTCTCTGTTTCCTAGGAAGCCCGCAGGATGACATGGTACTGGAAAAAATATTTGTGTATTTTTGCAAGATATCGCATAACTGTCATGTGCTATTAACCTAAGGGAAAAGTTATGCCAGATCATGCCAGACTTTTGTAAGATTTCTCAAAAGTTTTGCAAGATCTTGCAGAAATACACCAATATCTTTTTTTACTACCATGTCACCTAACAGACTCCATAGTTTCCTTTAGGGCTGGGCGATATATCGATATTATCGTAATATCGATATATTTTTAAAGAAGATATGTATTTGACACTATATCGCCATATCGATATATTTTCGATGATACAATACCACTTTATCAAAACCACTTATCCTAATGTGTTCACACTGTTCAGACAGCAGAATGCAGAGCTCTGAAGTGTCACGCACGGGGCGTGAGACATGCATTTCAAGAAGTTCACACTCACACACCACACATGACATTGCTAATGCTGACTGCTCCGCTTAGTCATTACAGCTGCCTTGAGTAAGCTACCTATCAGCCATCATAACACAGTATTTCTTGTTGCCTGGTAAAGTCTGTAAATAAGTTTCTAATGCAACTGTCAGAACTGGTCAGAGCATTAACCCTTAGCTGCATTAGGTGCTGATACCTACACACTCCCATGGCATTCCACAAAGCTGCTGTCTTAGCCCTTTGCTGTATAGTGTGTTCACTCATGAGAGATACTCAAAGATATGAGAACAACAGCATCATCAGGTTTGCAGATGATACAACTTCGATTGGCACTATTAGTAACAACAACGAGGCCCCCTACAGGAAGGAGGTAAAAAACTTGACTGTATGGTGCCAATTAAAACAACCTTTCCCTAAATGCCAGCAAGACCAAAGAAATCATCATCGACTTCTGAAAAAAAATAGTGGCAGTCATGTTCCGCTATGCATCAGTGATTTGCCTGCGGACATAGTCAGCAGCTTCCGGTTCCTGGGTGTACAGATCACCAACTCCCTCTCATGGTCTATGAACTCTACCAACATCCTCAAGAAAGCTCAGCAAAAATGCTGAGCAAAAATGTATGTATACTTGACAGTCAGAGTTGACAGTCAGAGTTGATAAGAATCAAAGGTTCCTTTGAGATTCCATACGATATGCTTGGGGTCGTTTTGACCTCAGTATGGAAAAAAAAGTGGGGCAATGATACAAAAACTGTAAAATGTACTTAAAATATATAAAAATAAAATACTAAATGCACATGGCCTCATGTCAAAAAACATGTTTTATGAGGAATACATGGAAGATTAAATGATAAAAACTTTTAAATGCAAATATATTGCAAAAAACAACACTCCTGGGAGACTGAGGAGCTTTGGAGTGGGGAAAACAACACTGGTGAACTCATACCGCTGGGAAACCTCTCTGCCCATGATCTTAAACTGCTGTCAAGTGCTATCAGGACAGCATCTAAAATTATAGGCGCCGACCTGCCCCAGCTGCAAACCCAAACTACTACACTCCACTGTCAGAGAAGGGGCAGAATCAATCCTTAAAGATGCTACCCACCCAGCTCACTCTCTTCTCCCTGCTTCCCTCTGCGAAACGTTACTGGAGTATTTCCTCCCGCACCACAACATTCTAAGCTCTAAATTCTAAATTCTAAATGATCAGTGAACTGTGTCTTCTGCTCATTTTCAGCTGGTATCCAGTACCACAAGCAGTGTCTGCACTTGTATGCCAATGTATGTTTTTTACAAATACAAATTTTTATTATTTACCTATGTCTGTAGGCTCTCAGGGTTTTTAATGTAGTGATTGAGTGTAATATACTGGCTGTGTGCATGTCTGAGTGGTTGTGTGCAACCCTGTATGTACTGTACGCTTGCATGCGTATGATGTATGAATGAACATTCTTGTACCGCCCAACTGTTATTTTGTTTGTTGACACCCTCCCCTTTACCCTATATGTCAGCAAGTGTGGCACAAGATTTTTGCTGTATTGCAAAATATATGCGACAATAACACTGAACTGAACTGAGTGGGGTCGAAAATGACCCCAGTTAGAATTAATGTGTTTCATGCAACAAACTGAAGTAATTTCATTCATTTTGGTTAATGATGATGAATTATCATATTTTGGTCAACACAAACATGATTTGATGTTTGACATGTTCATTTCTTTTATTTACAGTTATGTTAGCTAGCTTAGTCAGCTATGGCGTTCCTGTTCTCTGCTATTGCTATTCTCTCTAAACTCTCTTCTCTCAACTCATGACTACTGCTTTTTTTATGCACCTGCTGCTAAAGGCCTTCATCTGAATGCAAAAATATCCTTCTACTGGCACTGTTCGCTACTTTGGAAGTAGGCTAATTTGATGATAATAACACTATACTTGTGGAAAATAAGTTCAGATATAGACATTTTACACATTTTAGTCATGTGTTCGGAGATTTATAAAAACAAGATAATTTAACATGTATGTTGGTGTGTAAATATGACCTCCTGGATGATGAGACTGCTGCCATTAGACGTGTAAAGTAACAGTTTGTTACCTGACAGTCAGAGTTGATAAGAATCAAAGGTTCCTTTGAGATTCCATAGGAAATGCTTGGGGTCATTTTTGACCCTAGTTATGGAAAAGTTGGGGGGTGATACAAAAACTGCAATTACTTAAAATGTATAAAACTAAAATACAAAATGCAGATGACCCCATGTCAAAAACAAATTTTATGTAGAACGTTAGGAACTTTTAAATACAAATATATTGCAAAATAATGCAACCCTTTAAGGCATCATTTTTGATCCCACTTATGCATCATGGTATCAACCATGATATCACTGAAAAGAGAACAGCATAAGCTTCAATTTGCATGGCTTCAAATTGTGCTATCCTTACAGATTGAGGAGATATATAATAAAGATATAATAAAACTTGTCAATTTTTTTGACCCACCCTGTATAGTTCAAGTACAAGTATACCACTGATTGAACATGGAAGCACCTGAAAGGGGTTCCACTGTCTTTTCTGAGACAGGGGCGTGATCAGATGTCCCATACTTTCTGTGCTGTACTGACTGGATTAATTGAAAGGGAGACGTTTGTGCATATTTTTTCTGTTCCCTGAAGCTGAGGGACAAGGCAGAACACTAGTTTGCCCCGCACCACAGTGAGTGCATGGTGATTAACAGGGGCTGGATGGAGTAAGGAGAGTTTTGTTGTGGATTATGTAGACTGTCATGGCCTCCCCGTGTTACCACATGTGCCTTTTAATTGTGAATAGAGGTGTCTTCAGACAGTTAAAGTGTCTGACATGCCAAACTATTTGTGCTGGACCTGTTGTTTCTGTCCTTCAGAGAGCAGTGGTTGTGCCTCTTCACTTACTATTTTGAATGACCGTCCGTCCGTATATGGGAAATATTGATATACATATGGGATCATAACTTTTGAATACATAGAAATCTTTCACTCAAACTGTACTATTTCATACTTAAAACTACAAAATGAATCTTTGGAACCCAAGATTCGTCTCAGGTTACAAGAGCCAAAAGATGGTCGAAAAGTGATATTTTGGTCCTGTAACTGCACCATCAGGATGAAGGTCACAGTCTCATCCCTTCCAGTCGCCTCCTCCCCACTTCCTGATGCAACTCCTGTCGAGTGCGTTATGTTTTATTAATGACCATGTAGCTGACTGTAAGCGTGCAGTCTTCATAATTAATACCCAGCGCCAGCGACACGCTAAAGAGGTGTTAAGGCAGGGGAGTTTGGAAGACAGCTGATTAATATCATTTGTGCCATTGATGGATGGCCTGTCAAGGGAGGAGGCTCAAGGGGGCAAGAATGCAATGCTGAAATATCCAGTGTGACTCCAGTCATGGCCCATACTAACTGAAGGCATTGGCCTAGCACATTTCATCATCATCATCATCATCATCATCATCATCATCAACAGCAATAATATCTACCCTGGTAATTTGCCTAAGGTGTTTCAATCAACCAATCACATGTGCTTCAGTAAAAAAAAAAAAACAATAAAACAGATGCGTCAACGATGACCTTTTTTTCTCTATCTTTAAGCTGTCAGGAATGTGAGCTCTCTGTCCTGGTGTGTACTGTGGTTTAGCATGATTGTGCGGGCAGGCCAGGGGAGGGGTTGAAGCGAGCGGAGAGAGGCGAGGAGGCAGAGAGGAGGGGAGCGTAGAACGCGGCGGCATCCTTCCACCCCTCCCCCTCAAACTCGTCGCAGAGAGCAGCCCCGTTCAGATGGTGCCATCATCATAGTCGGCGAGTTACGGGCTTCCAGCATGTAGAGCTGAGCCCCGCATCACCTAACCATCCCGGAGCCTGGTCCGTCTAATCTACCCCGGAAAAAGGGACATTGCAACAAAAATATGACATCGACACAGGCAAACGTGATAACAACCTGCTGTTGGATTTGTTATAATTTATGCGGACGTGTTAATGTGTAATCTGCATCATTCATTTTCTTCCGCATAAAATGAATTCCATACAGACGTCAGCTCGAATTTAGCCCACTATTATAAAACATTCAGCAACAACCGGTGGAATATTGCGTTGGTCGGCAAATCCCATCATCCAGACGGACTTTCTCTGCCGGATTTAAATTGAATTTGAAGAATAAAACGCCGGATTCCCCCGATTTCTCCTACCTAACCGTTAAACGTCCTTGGAGCATGGCCTGGTGAGTGGCTACATTTTAGATTAATACACGGCTCACATCCTGTGCATGCATGCATGCAATCTGACCATATCTCCTCTCCATACCATGATATACACATTGATGTAGATTAATGTTATGTTGTTTAGGTTTTGTAGGCCACAGGTCAAACTATTAATCTCCCAAGCATTGTGATTATTATTGTGTATCCTTTGACCTAACAGTTCGCGCCTAATTTGATATGTTGAGTCATAGTTTCATCAAACACGGTGATGCCCAACCAGTGATTGTGTTCTGATGTGAAAGAGGTAGAATTTTTTTTTTTTTTACCTTTATTTTACCAGGAGATAACAACTGAAATCCTGAACAACCTTGGATTTGGGTAAATGTCTCTTCCTTCGTGACGTAAACTCATACAGGATTTAGAGAACTGACACTTGGTATGCTGTTGTGTCAGCAGAAATACTTCTTATGATTCAGTATTTGGACACCGGCCGGTTTCATGTCATACAACCTACATTTGCGTGTGTGAGCGAATGAAGTAGAATCATGCTTGGACGCACACATCAAATAGCAGTGCACTGCATGTGCGAAATGAATGTTGCCCCGTGTTGAAATTATTAGTAGATACTGATAAAGTAGTTGAGTTATAACACTGAATATGGTACCAATCTGAAAGAACAGGCAGGTAATTCTGAAGAGGCAAAGAATTCTGCTTGCTGTGACTCACTGTCCTGCACGGTCTGTTGAAATCATAGAAACCCTTCGTGATATGTGTATAAAAAATGCATCATTTTCGCATTCAGGTTGATGCACTCTGTATGTGCGTATTTTGCGCATTCGTGCCCTGCATGTATTCTTTGACATAAGCTACAAATACACAATGCACAAATAGTCAAGCAGCGACGTAAAGTCCTGAACCCTTAATATGTGTGTCCAGAGAGTGAGAAGAATCCAGATTGAGCGAGTTGTGGACCAAGGTGAACAACTGATCTTTGAAGGTGACAAGTAAAGGGCATGTTTCGTATGGCCCATCATTTGAGGTCAGCCCTGAATAAAAAAATAAGCAAAGGAAAAAATGGCTCTAGGATATGCTATTTTTAGAAATGGATGGATAATTTCCTTTCAATTTAAGGTGATACGTTCGAGAAATGTGCTTAGCAAACACGAGGAAAGGTACAGATGTTCAGTTCAGTGGTCGGGAAACGATGCTGATACCCTAAATTGTAGGGCATGATGGTAGTGAGCGTCACCTTCGTAAATCCTCTCCTTCGTTGGGATTGGCTTATTCTGTGCAAACGTCAAGTATGGTGCCTCACTTCTATTGGTGTTGGGCGATTTTATTCGCTCAGAAGGCGGTATTGTAGGCAAATCCGACAGAGGTGATTGAAATGTCCACACAGGCCACTGTGTCCAATCAGTGATCTACTGTACAATGATTTTACTTAGGGTGTTTTGTCATTACATTAACTAATCATCGCAGAATACTAGAGTTGGTTTTATTGTCCAAATCATGAAATAAATATCAACGTGATCTGGGGTTTTGCAGGTTATGTAAGATTGACAGAAATTATTTCATTTAACATTAAAAATACATTTATTGAAGAGAAATCCAGTAAAATAGAGTTTAACTGGAACTCCTCAAATTATTATTTTCTGTCCTTTTACTGCTTATCATCATTGCGTGGGCACTACTTACATTCCTTAACATAATATCAGTTACATATCTCTCTAAGCCTGTTAACAAAAATATGTGATTTCCCTGCAACACATTGGTGTGCTGAAAATGTGCTAAAATAGCTATTAGATAGACAGCTATATGATTTACTCTGTCACCACATAATTAGTGCAGAAACGTGTCATTTCATGACATGAAATGTTAGCGTCAGTAATGGTTGGACCTTCCTTTTTGTTAACCCTCCTGCCACGCCATATAAAGTCAAAGAGGCTTTAAACTTCCCAGCTTAAGCAATCAATAAACTCCACATCAATACAACTCATACATAAGTTATGCTGTTTGCCATTTTTGCCTCACTTTATTCCTCTTCAGGGGTGGTCTGGTCCATCACATAAAGACAGAAGTGAATCCAGACATTTGAGTCTAAATATTGCATGCTGTCTTTTGTTGTGAATGGAACTCTGTATCTTAACTTAAGGATTTGTAGCATTACATTTTAGGGACTTACATTTAAACACAAAGTTAAGTCATACTAAAAAATGTCTTTGCATAGGAAACACCATGAAACATCAGAAACACCAGCGAGTTGAATGCTCCTAAATGCTACACAAGAGCATTACTTCATACATAATGCACATTGCTCATTGACTGAATTCACACTTTTACCATCTTTTAAAATAATTTATTAAGAATTAAGCATCTTTTCATTTGTCCTCTACAGATTCTCTGGATCCTGTCAGCAATTCACACATGAGAACCCCACCTTTTTAGCTGTCAGAATCAGTCATTGTACATTTAATTTAGAACTCCAACATCTTGAATCATCCAACACAGTAGATTTCAGTCACAGATGAATTGGTATTATGTCCACCATTTTGGGGAATACATGCTCTGAAGGTGACAGACGCCAGCACTACACTATTACAGACAACACCAACACAGCACATCAGCAGCAGAGCACTGGACTGGTCTCCTTGTGTGGTTCCTGAAATGGCGGGGCAAAGGCAAGGCATGGGGGGGAGCGGAGTAGGGGAAGACTAGAAGACGGAACCCATGCCCATTAGTTCGTGTTCTCCTTTTCTCGCGCCACGCTATCACTCGTAGACCCCCCTCCCTCACAGTACTACTCAGCGTAAGAGCCGGCTGTCCTCCATCTCTAGACAACAACCATGGGGGACATGGCAAACAGCTCGGTGGACTTTCACCCCAAGAAGAAGCGAAGCAGCGGGGCAGGCGCAAGCGGAGGCGGAGGTGGAGGTGGGGAGGGGAACCACCATGAAGACTTCGGGGCCACCCTGGAGGACCTGCGAGACCTCATGGAGCTGAGGGGCGCAGAGGCCCTGCAGAAAATCGAGGACAGCTACGACAGCACCGAGGGCCTCTGCCACAGACTCAAGACTTCACCCACCGAAGGTGAGTGGTGTAACTGTGGCCAGATGGTAAAGGTATAATTTAACTAGTTAGTAAAGATATTAGTAAACCTATTAGTATACCTGTCAGTAAAGATAGGCTATTAGTAAACCTACCAGTGAACTAGTTGAAGATATTAATAGACCTAAAGTTAACTAGTTAAAGATATCAGTAAACCTCTGTCCCAAAGCTAAGCTGTGTATCAGTGGCCAGGTGGTAAGCCTATTGGTAAACTAGTTAGCAAAGGCATAAGGACACCTCTATCCCAAAATGAGCAGTGTAACTATGGCCAGCTGGTATACGTAGCTGCGCAGTGAGTGCATTAGTAAACCTCTCCCCAGATGCCTTGTGGGATACTCTACTGACAGAGTTATATAGACGAGGTTTCAAGGATACAAGGACACAAGGATATTTATTTGTCACATGCATAGACATACTGGGTAGTAGGACATGCAGTGAAGCTGTTGTTGGATCACAGTGAGTCGTCCTCCCAATCCATGGTGCTGTGAGTTGCGGGTACGGGTCCAGTTGAATGGCTGAACCACATGGTGCTGTATGCACAATAGAGGTTACAGCAGCACAAACCTCTCTATGTGTAAAGACGTAAGGGATCTAAGTAGGAGCGGTTTTGTTGAAGAAACTATTTACAGGACTTGAAGTTATCTCTGCTTCCTCTTCAACTGTCTCTGCTTGTCCCTGGGTTCATTTCTGCACATACATATACTTGTATTATGAAACAGCTATTTTTTGTGACACATGCTGCTTGGTTTTACATGGTACCAACATGATATGACCCTGAAAGTTTTTTTTCTCATATCGTTGCTGATGTGGAGAGTTTCATACTGTTTCATGTGCACTTCAGTAGCTGCATTGCTCCAATATTTTCAAGGTCAAGAGATCGGTTTTGTTCAGTTAATAAAGTGCTATATCTGCATTGTCAAAGACTTTGTATAAAACTCAAAGTAGTTGATAAAATCCATAGTAATTTATTTGTCATGTTGCCATTAAAGTACCCATAATGATTTTCCTGGCCAAGTTGACCCCAGTGTCTTTCTCTGTGGAACATCAGTCCATACAGTGAGATTATACAGTCCCTTGACTCCTGTGTTCAGGTTATTACTCGTTTCCACATCCCTGCTTTCTCCCTTTGTGTTCAGCATCAGTTTGCAAAGCCCTGACTGTCCACACATGCTTTCATGTCATGTTGCTAAGCTACAAAAGCGCTAGTGATGTAGTGGGTGTGAGAAGGAGAGGCAGACACGTCCTGTTGTTCATCAATGAAGCCCACAGTCAAATCCAGGCTGTTGCAAAGGACTTCCAATGGCAATTAAGTCTATAGGGAGATATTACATTTGAATATTGGATTCTTCAAGTGGGGATATAGATAAGTTAGTGTGTTTCAGACTGTGATAAGGCTACTGCAAAGACAAAAATGTTATAGTTAATTTATTCCAATTGTAAAGTTGGAAGTATATTAACTGCAATTGTGTTGAAATACAAACTAATTTATGTTTACAGCCACATTTGTAGTTTTTCTGATAAGTGTTTTAAAAAAATATTATTAAAAGTCCAAGCACAAGGGCAGTAACTATGATTTGAAACAAATCACAAAATTGTGCTTTTAACTTACTGTAGTGCAACATTTACAAGGAACTGATGTTTGATGTAATTTTCAGAATCAAATAAGTTAACCTGTGCACTGAGCATAGCAATAAGCAGGTTGATTAAAGAAAAGCAAGACTCATTTGTGCACGAACCTAGATTGCCATGGCAACTGTTAGCAAATGATGTGAGTGAGTAATTCTTAAAGGTGATATCTTGGCAAGAAAGAGCTTGTTTTTTATTCAATGTTTCTGTTTTTTATTTTACATGCCACCATTTTGATTCCTATTATTTTCTTATTTTTAAAATATTTTTATTGCTGTGTTTTCTATGACAGGAATATACCCTACAAAAAAAAGATATATATTTAATCATGAAGTAATTTAAAGGTAGCCTTAATCATATATTTGTGAGAGGCTTGAATGGTAAATGAAGTGATGAGTGTGTGTGTGTGTGTGTGTGTGTGTGTGTGTGTGTGTGTGTGTGTGTGTGTGTGTGTGTGTGTGTGTGTGTGCGCGTGCGTGTGTGTGTGTGTACACATCCATGCAATAGGGGGGATCAAGATAGAGACAGGGAACAGGATAGAAAGAGAGAGGGAGAGAGAGAGATAGAGGGAGAGCGATAGAGAGAGATAACGATAGAGGGAGAGAGAGAGGGAGAGAGAGAGAGAGAGATGGCCAATGCCAGTAGCAGCAGGTGAGGATTGGCAGGGGACAACATGAGAAGTGTGTGACAGTCTGCCTGTGCGGTACTGCCAACGCTCCTGCCCTAGAGAGAGGCAAACACACGCTGACTTCGCCATCTGCCCCAGGCCCGCCCCTGCCTCCCTCACACACCAACACCAACCCCCACCCCCCCAACACACACACACACACCACACACACACACCACACACCACACACCACACACACACACACACACACACACACACACACACACACACACACACCACACCACCACACCACACACACACACACACACACACACACACACACACACACACACCTCCTCTTTGCCCAGCTGAGCCACACCTTTTGTCTGCGTTAACACTCAACCGATGCCGGCGATGAATGAACACGGCCGCGAACCATCAGTAAAATGAAAGCTGCCCCCAAGCTGTCCAACCCACTTTGCGTCTCTCTGCCGAGTAAAATTAAATGGCACATATATCTGCGCGGTGGCAAGAGCAGGGAGACTCTTGGGTCGCATTATGTTTGAATGGTGGCATTTATGTATATGGTACAGCGTGCCAGAAGATGGCAAGACCCTGTTTTCAGCACTACAGGGCTGCTGCTTTATGCTAAAGGACGGCGTGCTAGAAGTACAACAGCACCTTAATGTTTTGTGTTTTATTGAAATGCCAAAGTGCATTTACAGCTGCCATTTTGAAAAGATCTAACTTGTGCCATGAAATGAATATGTTTAGCCTCACTATGCCATTTACAGAAAAAGGAGAGTGCTAATGCTTACATTGTGCTCAAGTGGTGTAGAGAACAATGCTTGTATTACACTTTATGGGATATACCATCCACCTATTTCTGGGATATAATTCTTGGATATTATTTTTCAAGCTTCTCTTTTGTGGGTGTGTGTAAAGTAAGTAACTGTGGTCTCTCCTCCTGTCCCGAAAGGTCTGTCGGAGAATGCGGCAGACCTACAGAAGCGCAAGGATGTGTTCGGGCAAAACTTCATCCCCCCCAAGAAGCCCAAGACCTTCCTGGAGCTGGTGTGGGAGGCACTGCAGGACGTCACCCTCATCATCCTGGAGATCGCTGCACTCATCTCGCTCGGCCTGTCCTTCTACCAGCCACCAGGGGAGGAGAGCGAATGTAAGGAGAGAGAGAGAGAGAGAGAGAGAGAGAGAGAGAGAGAGAGAGAGAGAGAGAGAGAAAGAGAGAGAGAGAGGAAATGATGTAGAGATGCAGAGAAAGTAAGCAAGAGACCCAGAAAGAAAGGAGAGGGGGACGGAAAAAGAGAGACAAGGACAAAAAATAGACTGAGGAAAATTAAGAAAGCGACAGAAAGGAGGGAGAGAGAGAAAGAGAGAGGCAGAGAGAAAGAGAAAAGGTGTAGAGAGGAGCTCTAAATAACCCGGAGGAGTGCAGAGGAGTGGGAGCTGGGAAGAGCATGGAAATAAGGGCAGGATAAAGCAGGTAGAGAACAGAGAACAGGCCGGCACACTGTGTGGGGATTACTGCTATCATCTCTCCCAGCCTCTGGCTCCTGCCGCACCCAAGACCAGAGGGTGATGGCGCATCGAGCAGAGAGACAGAAACAGACAGAGAGAGAGAGAGAGAGAGAGAGAGAGGTCAAGAAAGAGAAACAGAGAAAAAGAGGTTGAGAGACAGACACAGGGAGACAGAGAGAGTGAGGGAGAGAAAGAGAGAGTGGTTGCGAGACAGAATGAGAGAGCGAAGGAGAGAAAAAGGAGAGAGGGAGAAAAAGAAAGAGAGAGCTTAAGAGACAGACACAAGGAGACACAGAGAGGGAGGGACAGAAAGAGAGAGAGCTGAGAAACAGACATAGAGAGACAGAGAGAGCGAGGGGGAGAGAGACAGAGAGGTTGAGAGACAGACATAGAGAGACAGAGAGAGGGAGGGAGAGACAGACACAAGGAGACACAGAGATGGAGGGAGAGAAAGAGAGAGAAAGAGAGACCTGAGTAAAAAAAGAGGAGTGAAAAGGCAGGTTGACAGAGAATGGATTAGGGAAGACAGCGGGGCAGGGGGAGGGACAGTGGGCTTGATAGAGTAGCAGGCTCTGAACATGAAGGATGGGCTCTTTGTGGCCCATCCTACAGCCCTGTGTTAACCCTGACTCTTGTCTTTAGAGGTCACACTGTGAGACTAGAGGTGACAGAAGCACCATGAAGGAAAACTAAACAGTAGGGTAGGGACCATCTGATAAAGATATAAAATAGAAAGAAGAAAATATATTTGGATAGGAGGAGTTCTTTGACCACAGGTGTAACACACATCAATCAGTCAATCAATCAGTTGATCAATCAAACAGTCAGTCAGTCAGTCAGTCAATCAATTTTATAGCTTAAACTGCAATATCTCCAAGTCTGTGGTCTCAGAACACCACATATTCCTCTTCATCCACCTATTCTTTTTCTTTCGTTGTGTTCTGCTTCCCTCCCTCTCTCCATCGCTCTCATCGCTCAGCGTGCGGGAATGTGGCGGTGGGAGCGGAGGACGAGGGCGAGGCGGAGGCGGGCTGGATCGAGGGCGCGGCCATCCTGCTGTCGGTGGTGTGCGTGGTGCTGGTGACGGCCTTCAACGACTGGAGCAAGGAGAAGCAGTTCCGCGGGCTGCAGAGCCGCATCGAGCAGGAACAGCGCTTCGCCGTGGTGCGCGCCGGCAACGTCATCCAGATCCCTGTGGCCGAGATGGTGGTGGGCGACGTGGCGCAGGTCAAATACGGTCAGTCCTCAGGCCCTGCCAGTCTGTCAGGCTGTGTTTTATCTCTCCCTGAAAAAGAAAAGTAAATCATTTATTTAATTTAAGACTTAATTAAACTCCTGCCCCTTTGCATACGCTAATAATTGCGGATGGTACTATTTAACACGACCTGAAAAGACCTTCTGACTAATAAAAGAGTCACTGCTCTTGCTTCACTAAAACAGAGTGCTTCTTGTAGCTCAGTGTCTGCCACAGCATCAGGGCTGCACAGACGTAGTGGCGAATACTAGCTTTAATCAATATCGGCCGTGTGCGTAGTGTGTATGACCTACTGTAAACCCCATGTCACTGCCCCATAAGCAAGGTCATTAAGTTACGTTTGTAGTATTTGTTGAAGGGCAAAACAAAAATAAATCCGCGTTTCTAATAAGCTAAATGGAGGCCGTGAAATGGACAGCAGCACGTTTGCTCTTGCGCATGTAGAGAAGTGCAGTCTCATTGCCGATTCTCTCATATTCCTACTGTAGGTGACCTCCTGCCAGCCGACGGAATACTGATCCAGGGTAACGACCTGAAGATCGATGAGAGCTCGCTGACTGGAGAGTCTGATCATGTCCGCAAGGCTGTCGACAAGGACCCCATGTTGCTCTCAGGTAGGATGGTGAAGGAGGAAGGGAGGAGCACAAAGAAAATTGTGAAATGCGGTGCAGCGGTAGTTTTGTGTGTGTGTGTGTGCATGTGTTTGTGTGTGTTTGTGTGTGTGTGTGCGTGCGCGCGTGTGTGTGTGTGTCCTTTTGTGTGAGTATGTGTGACTGTGTGTTATGCATGCCCTAGTGTGTGGGTGTGTGTGTGTGTGTGTGTGTGTGTACGTGTGTGTGTGTCCTTTTGTGTGAGTATGTATGCCTGTTTGTTTGTTATGCATGCACTAGTGTGTGTGTGTGTGTGTGTGTGTGTGTGTGTATGTGCGGGTGTGGGTGTGTCTGTGTGTGTGTCTGTGTCTTTTTGTGTGAGTGTGTCTGACTGTCTCTGTGTATTATACACGCACTAGCGTGGATGTGTGTGTGAGAGAGAAAGAGAATATGTATGTGTTTTATGTATGTGTCAGTCTTCGTATGTGCACATATGTATGTGTGTGAGTGTGTGCTTTTATTCATATGGTTTTGCATGTAAAGATAAGAAACGATAATGTTTGTGTGTGTGTGTGTGTGTGTGTGTGTGTGTGCCTGATGAGCTCAGATATGTATGCTCTCTATTTGTTTGCTGTTCTAAAGCCAAAGATTATGATAGCAGGAGCCGGTTTGTGTTGGCTATCTCCATAGTGTTCATGGGGATTAGCGCTGACTGCTTTGGGCTTTTAGGACTGAGGGTTTCATTTGAAACACTCCTCTGCCAGTTTCATCTATCAGTGTGTGTGTGTGTGTGTGTGTGTGTGTGTGTGTGTGTGTATATATATATATATATATATGTGTGTGTGTGTGTGTGTGTGTGTGTATACACACACACACACACACACATATATATATATATTATCACATATATTATATAATATAAATTATTATCACAGCGCAAATTAGCAAGACAATGTGACCCTGTTTTGTTATTGAATAAGCCATATTTTATGACTACCCTTCGGGATCGGTACATTGCAGAAGCGTGCAAGGAATACATCTCAGTGGTGTCTGTGTTAAACACACACACACGGGACAGAAACTATCATCAAAGTCATATGTAGGAGGGAAATGCTAAGTACGTCTAGCTGATACATTCACTCACTGACATTGTTTTTTTTAACAAAGCTGTGAATGGGAATAAAAGCAATAATAATGACGCATCACTAGAAAAGCTTTTCTAGGAGTGAAATGCAACACAAGGGCCTTGTCACATTAAAAGAGAGAAAGAAAAAAAAGGGTATGACAAAAAGGCTATGGAGTGGGGAGAAGTTTTTTTTTTTTTTTGCTGAGGTAGAGACCATGTAACGATAATGATTACTATAAATTTCATTATGAGGAAGCAGGTGGTTATCTGGGAGTTAAATGTCTTTTCCTGGCACAGAATGCTAATAGGCTTGAATGCTTTGGGGGGCCGTCCATTACTCCTGATAGACCAACACACTTGTCACGAGCTTTCCACTCTGAATTATTATCACAGCGCAAATTAGCAAGACAATGTGACCCTGTTTTGTTATTGAACAAGCCGTATTTTATGACTGCCCTTCGGGATAGGTACATTGCAGAAGCGTGCAAGGAATACATCTCAGTGGTGTCTGTGTTAAACGGCCCATCGATTCATTAAAAAACACTTACTGTGAAATGGATCAGACTTTGGGTTTGTTTATTCGATGCACTGTGCTGTTTGTTTACGCGTGCAGTGCGAGTGCATTTGTGTGCAAACTCAGTATCACTGCAGCAGCACTTACATGAAACAGTAGCCCGCTGTCATACAAGGCAAACGCATACGGTAGCAGAAATGCTTGTTTACTGCTCACAGCTTCCTCTCTGTTTATCCAGTCGCACAGGTAGCATGAGATTATGTTCGGGGGGAACACGCTGTTGTCTGTCCTGGGATGTGCATGAAAAGGCACAAATTTGCAAGCGGCCATTTTCTAAAAGCACTAAACTTTGTGTGCTCTGGATTCATTATTCCACCGGAAAACAGGCGTGATCCCTCAAATATTAGCTGGATTCTTTGTTGTTGGCAAAGTACCGTGCCCCTTTTCCTTCATACCGCCGGCCCACCTCCCGCCTGGCCCCTCGTCCCTGTTTTTTATCCGTTTTAAAAAATATTACTGTGGCAGGTGGCTCTACCGAGCCTAAGCCAGTAAATATGAGCCCTGTGTGTGTGTGTGTGTGATGGAGGAGCCGTCGCAGTGAATGCTGTGTCTGGTGTGTCACTATGTCTCTCTGCGGCCAAGGGAAAATCTCATTGCCTCAGCCTCTGCTCTCTGACTGACTGACTCCACCCTTCTCCCTAGTGCATGATAATGGGTAATCAGATTCTGACCCCCACACATCCTTATCCTGCACACACACGCACACACACACACACATACGCATGCACACACACACACACACACACAGACACACGTACATACAAAAACACAAAAACAAACATACACACACACATACACATACGCATGCACACACACGTACATACACACTCAAACACAGGCGCGCATGCAGTGTGCGCACAAACACACACACACACACACACACCCTTCCCCATTTTGGTTTCCTGTGGAGCAGGTCACTGCTACATTAAGCCCACAAGGGACCCTTGCTCATCCCTTTAATGACAGCTGCGCTGAAAAACACAATTTGTCCTCGGTCTGCGCCGCGCTGCGCTCCTTTAATGGACTGGTCACTCATGCCTTGTGCTGCGGCAAAGGAAGGAATACAGTTATACAGTAATGAACTGCTGACCGTGTGGACTCATTTGCTTCGGGAAGATTGTATTTTTTGGTTGAATGGCGTAAAATGGAATAAAAGCAAACCGACAGGACACCGGACAATGGTTCTATGCGATGTGAAACTGCTGATGGTGGTGGTTTAGTTTGAAAGCCTTGCTGAAGACTCTGGTAGCCGGTAGCCAGCAGCAGTCGTGGTATTTTTCCTGCCCTTGATGTGTCTCTGGCAAACATCCACAAAACAATCCCCTGTTGCCCCGGCGCCGTCACGTGGCCCCTGAAAGGTTCTTAAATTCACATTGATCTCTGCCGGTTCAAATTCCCCCATTTCCTCTGCAGGCAAATGATTGGGAGGGGAATGGGGGCGAGGGAGAGAGAGGCAGAAAGAATGAGAGAGAGAGAGAAAGAGAGGGAGAGATGGAGAGAGAGAGAGAGAAAGAGAGAGAGGGCAGCAACTCTTCTGCCTGGTCCAGAGCAGCGTTTTTACTGTCATGTCCTATTCTGTAGCATTCACTCAACATGGGTTGCCTTGCCTTAATTAATTAAACCACAAAGGAGCTTTCTAGCACACAGTTAATTAGATTACATGCTAATAGGGCTGGCCAGAGAGAGGAGGGATTTTTTTTTGTCCTTATCTGAGAACCTCAATCAGGAGACTGCAAAATACATTATAGAGTTAGATGCATATCAGTCTGTCATTTATTGATATGAATATTTGCTTCTAATCCTGTGTGTAACAACTTCAGCTTTCTGAGACTGTCGAGGGAAAAGTGTTGACAGTGTTTTATGTGTTTGGCTTTATGTTGGGATGGAAGCTGTCTGTCGGTATATGATATCTGCCTGTTAGCCTCTTAGCTAATGCATGCATTATGCATCTGTGAGTACATGCAGTATCTCTCTGTGTCTCTTCAGGCACTCACGTTATGGAAGGATCTGGAAGGATGGTGGTCACTGCGGTTGGGGTCAACTCTCAGACGGGCATCATTTTCACTCTCCTGGGTGCAGGAGAGGGGGAGGAGGAGGAGAAGAAAGAACCGAAGAAAGGTAAAATCAAACAGGCTAAAAAGGGTTGCCCAGACAATCCTGTCACTTTTACACTTTTAATGTGTAGAATGCCCACACCTGCTCACAAACAACAGCCTTCGCCATCAGAAACGGCCATGCTCTTTTTTTACAGCTCACATCTGCACCCAGAGTCACTCTCGCAGCTTACAGAAGCATTCCTCATGTCTCCCTCATGACTAATGAAATGCTAATGTATGTCCTCGAGATGGTGCAGCGGACTTGTGCGATGCCATTATTTGTGAAAATTTAGCCAGCAGGTTATTTTCACAACAGGGGCAGATGCGAGACCAACCAGATCTACAGTATCCCTTATCAGCCACACAGTTGATGGAGGGATCGAGGGAGGGAGGGAGAAGATGGTTGCTGAATAATTTGCGCCAGAGAGAAGCGCAGCCCCCACTGCAGCGTATAAATCTCAATTATTGAAAATGGGAGGGAAAAGGGTGTAGACAGCACATGGCAACCAGATATTGCAGAAGCTCCGTCTCTAAGTGCTTTGTCTGGCTCAAGTTGTACTTGTAAAACACACATTATAGCCTAAATGATATTTAGAAGCAGAAGTGCAAAGAACTGCCACAGTCAGGAGAATGATGTATAATAACAGTTTGCATAATAATAGTTCAAGTGCAGTATTTGCTGTTTGCTGTAAATTTTCTTATGTATATTTGCATTTATATAAGTCACATATTAGGAATGACAATAATAGAATATTAGTCACCTATCTAAAGTGATGTGCTGGTTTTAGGATTTATGTGTTTGCAGCCGTGATGACATAAAAGGGTTGATTTTCACTGATCATTTGCTGAAGGTGTCCATGCACTCTTCTTCGTGCCAAAATGATATACATGTTTATGTGTGGATTATAAAAGTAAATCGGGCAGCACTGCGTCTAGTGTGCTGCGCTACAGTCATTCATTCATTTTTAGTCATTCTTCAGCCATGTCGTTTGGTTTACTTCTGTGGTTGGTCGTTTGAAAGAATTTATTTGTTCATCCTTCTTTTAATTATTCTTATTCTTACTCTTATTATTATTATTATTATTATTTTGTTAAAACTTGTCATCGCCCCTCTTGTATCTCCCACCTCCCCCAAACTTCCACCCCCTTCAGAGGGCACTAGTAGCTCATCTGTGCAGCACCCCGCTGCAGTCGACAACAAACAGATGACCATCACCAATGGTACGTGATGTCTTCGCCAGGGGCTCAGTGTGCTGTACTGTAGCCTAGTCTCTGTCCAGGATTAGTCCGTAGATGTTCTTTGAGGTTATGGTGGTTTCCTTTTCCGCTTTCTGTCAGTTGCCACTCAGTCTTCTCCTACTGCTAAATGCTCAGGCATGTGTCAAGTGTAGGATTTATTTATTTATTTATTTATTTTGGTCTACACCACGCAGCTCCTACCCATCCATACTCATCTGTGATGTGTCACTGCCCTGTCTCCCTTCCTCCTGTCCTCATTTTGCCCTGTGGTGGTAGCTGTCTGACACTTTTTCTTTTCTTTCCCTTCTGCCTTCCTGCTTTCCTCTCTTCCTTCCTTACTTCCTTCTTTCCTTCCACAGTGTTGCTCTGTAGTTGTAGAAATATCCCTTCAGAAGATCATAATATAATATATTTTAATTCACAAATACAATTTCATGCTTCTAATTGTAGGAAAGCAAGATGGGAACCTGGAAAACAATCCTAATAAAGGTAATAATATTACTACTTCTACTAACTACTCTTCCTCCTTCTCCTCCTCGTCCTACTGCTACTACTATTACTACTACTACTACTACTACTGCTATTACTACTACTACTACTACTACTACTACTACTACTACTACTACTATTACTACTACTACTACTACTGCTGCTGCTGCTGCTGCTGCTACTACTGCTACTACTACTACTACTACTACTACTACTGCTACTACTACTACTACTAATAAAAATAACAGAAACAGTAACACTTCTTTGCTACCAAAAAATATGTGTAGAGAAGTCTTTTTGTTAGTCCATTGGTATTTACTGTTATGCCTTTGGCAGACTTTCGTTTGGTAATAATGAGTTGGCAGTGATGGATATACTTACGGAGGATTAAAACAAGAAATGTTTCCATTCGTCTCCTACCTGCTGAGTAACTTTGTGACACGCCCTGCTCTAGCCAAGAAACAGGATGAAGCCGTCGCCATGGAGATGCAGCCTCTGAAGAGTGCGGAGGGCGGGGAGGTAGAGGAGAAGGAGAAGAAGAAAGCCAACACGCCCAAGAAAGAGAAGTCTGTGCTCCAGGGCAAACTGACTAAGCTGGCGGTGCAGATTGGGAAAGCAGGCAAGAAACCCAATCTTTTATTTCCCATTCTACTTCCTCATTTTCACACCCCTTTAGTTAATGCAGCTGTGCAGCGTCTAACGACTTTGAGGAGATAGAATGTGTTGTTGTTCTGCTACTTTGCCCTTACATATTTAAGATTACTATAGTAAGTGTAATTATAATGACTGAAAAAACAGTTGCTCACTTTCCTGTGAAATACTGAGCTGTTGAAAAGCATCGTCTGTTGCTGCAAGTGAGCAAAAAGAAGTAATGAATCGGACACTTTCCACCTTTTCTGGATCATTCGAATGTCTTTGAAGGCTTATTCTTGTAACAGGTCATAGCTTGGTTTCTTGTTTCCATCTTTCACTCGTTTGGCATTTTGTATATATTCCCTTTGCATATTAATATAATCTTCCTCACTCAGGGCTGGTGATGTCAGCCATCACGGTCATTATCCTGGTGCTGTACTTTGTGATCGAGACGTTCGTGGTCCAGGGCCGCGTGTGGAAGACCGAGTGCACCCCGATGTACGTTCAGTATTTCGTCAAGTTCTTCATCATCGGCGTGACTGTGCTGGTGGTTGCTGTGCCCGAGGGCCTGCCCCTGGCTGTCACCATCTCCCTGGCCTACTCCGTCAAGGTGAGCGCTCGCCTCTGCCTTTACCCAATCGCTAACGCCTGGTCGTCACGTATGCAATTAGCCTACCTAGCACTACAATTCAAATGTAGCACACAAGGTCAACGTCACAGATAACGAACACACCCTCTGTTCGCTGATTGGATCATACTTTCTGCGACTTGCCAAATGCTCCTCAAGAGATTCCGGTCCAGACCCTCTGCACGAAATGAAATGAAGTACGAGAGGCGGGTTTACCAGGCTACTGTTGACTTACATGGGTGAAGACCCTATCACCAGGCTGGCCTCTGTGTCTAATTTTCTTGGTGCCCATGAAATCCAAGGCTAGAGTTGATCGTTTTTTTTACTGTCTCTGTTTAGAAACCTTCAGACAGCTACAGCAACACACATTCACCCAGTTTGCCTTCTATGGAGTACTTTTAATGGGTGAAAAGCTTTGAAAATACCGACAGGGTAGAATTTCCTCCACTCCTGTGTATCAGCCATAGTTTGAATTCATGGCTGGACAGCCTTCTGAGAGGGCGGTGGCTTTCTGTCGATGCAAGAGTATAACTCACAGAAGTAGCTGGACCCTTTCACAGCACAGTCTGGCACTGACTTGAGAGGGCTCGTGCTTAGTTCCCATCCATGCTCTCCTTCTCCAAAACATGGGAGCTGCACCTCCAGGCTGCCCCTTTAGCAGTCTGTCTGGGCTCTGTCTGCCACTGATTAATTGCTTCAGTAAGGTCAGATAAAGTCGTTTGCCGTTTTAAATTAATTAATTTCAGTGACGGTGTGGCCTTTGTGCAGGTGATGTATGGATGTTTCGGCACTTCAACCAGGTCAATTATTTTTCCTTTTAAATGGCAGACTCTAGTGACTTGGATTGCAGTTTTTTTAAACCACTGTCTGTGAAAGGCATTTGACAAGCTACTCTGCCCTTGTGAATGAAAAAGAAATAAAGCCGTGCCATTACTCGTGACTACTGAACAGTACTAAGGCAGTGCAGGTAACATCTATGTCGCCTGCCGAATTTGCTGAGGTCTTTCAGCAGAGGTGGAAAACACATCTTGAAAACACATCTCAAACCACAGCTTGGGTTGGATTCCATTTACGTGTGTATATATGTGTATGTTACTGATGAATGCTGAAAACTCTACTCTGCATGTTTCTGCTTTCCTCCCCTCTCCCCCTTAGATTTATAACGCTAACTGGGGGAGGAGCGCTTAAGAAGCTTTTAATGTATGATGAAGGCTTTACTGGAACTGAGTCCAGTTCAGATGGGCTTTGCTATTAGTGGCCATTTGTAACCAGAAGAGCCGACTCCCTTCTACAGTCAATGGCAATGACAGAGACGGTTTATTTCATAAACCACATTTATATCTAACGTCAGCTGACCAAAGTGCTGTTGTCTAGAAGAGAAAGAAAGTAGTATTAAAATAAAATAAAACTGAATAATATTATTACCAGCAATAACAAAGCCAATAATGTGCTATATCATAATATGAACCAACCAATTAATCAATAGGAAACATTTTCACCTCTGAATACATTGACAGACAATTTGATTGACCTGGTATTGATATTTTGATTATGTATATGTAATGTGTAGGTGGAATTATCCATAAATTCGATGAGGGAAATATGTGATTTGGTCCTTTGACCCTTCTTTGGTTCTGTAACCCATATCAACAGCTTCTCAGTTGGTCTTTGTCGGTCTTAGTTTTGTCCTTGTGACACTGTTTAATTAAGGTTAACCCATGCTCTCATCTTTCCTCTGTACAGAAAATGATGAAGGACAATAACCTGGTGCGCCACTTGGATGCCTGTGAGACTATGGGGAATGCCACGGCCATTTGCTCTGACAAGACCGGCACCCTGACCACCAACCGAATGACCGTGGTCCAGGCCTACACGGGTGACCAGCACTTCCGTGAGGTTCCAGACCCCAGCCAGATTAACTCCAAGACCTTAGAGCTGATAGTTAGTGCCATTGCTATCAACTGTGCCTACACATCCAAGATCATTGTGAGTTACGGAATGCAACATCTAAAACTTATGTGTTTTTAAGAGATGCATGATACTGAAGTATTCTCCATATCACAGTGTAGTTCATTACAGATGTTTTCAGCATAGGTTTACAGCACAGTTTTTGTAGGCCTTAATATAGGTGTTCAAAACCGTGATCAAGCCTGTTGCTAATGTTTAAATTTGCGCAAAGATAAAGGGTATGTAGCAGCTATTTTGAGACTTGAAAAGTCAGGGAATGTAGCTGCATTTTGAATTGAAGTGCCAACCACTTTATCACAGTGTCCACCATTGTAGCATTGGAGCATGTTACTGAGTACTCAATAAAACAGTTTCGTAAAAGGCCAATGGCATGTGAATAAACCAGAGGGAAGGCTGCAGTACAGTGGCTGTAGTTTGGAGTACTCTTTATTTGGTGCAAAACAAGACTAATGTTGTGCCCCCCTGTCTGTGTTTTCATCAGAGTCAGTGTGATGAGAGGTGACGCTGATGAAGACACAGACAGTGTAGAAATGTTAGTCTTGTTTTGCACCAAATATAAAACGCACTGCAAGCTAAAACAAGTGTGCTCCAGCCTCCCCATTGTTGCCAGATGACTGCTGTCCTGCTGAGAAGCACCCGATTATGCAGAATTATAGGATTGAGTGGAGTGCCCTATTTGTGATGTGAATAAAAGCTTTTTTCAATGTGGGGACATCCAGTGCCTGAACACATTCCTTCCTGTTTAACCATCTAACCATATTTGTACAGAGCATGTTACTATGTTATAACCATATAACCATATTAAAACATTTTACAGTGCTAATACTACCATTTCAATCACTATATTAATCACTAGGCCATATCCATTTGAATAAAACTATTTTTTATGTATAGGGGGCATCCTATGCCCTAAAACCTGTTACACCATATAACCATATTTAACCGTATTAATCACTAACAACCATGCTGGTCACCATATTAATCCCTCTCTTAGGCGGCTGATCAGGAGGGAGGTCTGCCCAAGCAGGTGGGTAATAAGACAGAGTGTTCCCTGCTGGGCTTCGTGCTGGACCTGAAGAGGGACTACGTCCCCGTGAGAGAGCAGATCCCAGAGGAGAAGCTCTATAAGGTCTACACCTTCAACTCCGTCCGCAAGTCCATGAGCACCGTCATCCAGCTTCCCGATGGCTCCTTCCGCCTCTACAGCAAAGGAGCCTCTGAGATCCTGCTGAAGAAGTGAGTCTGTCTGTCTGTTTGTCAGGCGTGTATAATGGTCCCTCGTTATTCGCGGGAGTTACGTTCTAAAAATAACCCGTGATAGGCGACATCCGCAAAGTAGTCAGCTTTATTTTTTACAATTATTATAGAGGTTTTAAGGCTGTAAAACCCCTCACTACACTTATACACTTTTCTCAGACAGGCAAAGTTCACACTTGCAAACATACAGCACTTCAGAGTCACACAGCTAGCTGTGGAAGATTTATGTAAATTTTACAAGCTGAGCGCGTTCTGTACTGTACGGGAGATTGCATGCACTAAAAAAATCAGCGAAACAGCGAGCCCGCGAAAGGTAAACAGCGATATAGCGAGGGACCACTGTACAAGATTTCAGTTGCCGTTCTGTACCCTGCCTTACTGTCTCTGTTCAAAATATCCCTTAAATTCAAGAATTGATTTTCGAAAATTTAGAAGGCAGTCTTAATTTAATTCAGAAATGCAATACAGCTCTGCAATTGATTAATACTGTAACCTTTAAAGTACTAATCTAAACCACTAGGTAAGGCCCCTATTTAGTGTAATACATTACATACAGATCTGTAAGTTGGTCTTTATAAACAAATAAATATTAAATCACCTCAATAATGTGAAGGTTTTTAAGATGTACACATGTATGGCATACAGAACAGTGTGTGGGCAAGATACTACCACTTTGTACAAACAGCGAGTACTGCAAATATTGTGTAATGCAGCAGACAGGGCATGGCCTGAGAGTTTATTTCTGGCAAGGCAGATGAAGTACAGAAGAAGAAATTCTTTGCATTGATTTTACTATTAATACAGAGTGAGGATTCATTGCAGAGGTGCAGAGGTAATGTGATACACAGTTGAAAATTATACATCGCATTTCGGGTAAAATTGGCCCGACCACAGACACCTTGACAAGGTTAAAACTTTCCGAAGATATGTTCCGTGTTTAATCGCATATTCCTGTTCGTCGTGGTTGGCTCATGCCTTCCCTCTCTCTCTCTCCCTCTCTCTCTCCCTCTCCTGCCCTCAGATGCACCTCCATCTTGGGTGGCGGGGGGGAGGCGCGCGCCTTCCGGCCACGGGACCGGGATGACATGGTGAAAAACGTGATTGAGCCCATGGCCTGCGAGGGCCTCCGCACCATCTGCGTGGCCTACAGGGACCTGCCGGCCAGCCCGGAGCCCGAGTGGGAGAACGAGGCTGACATCATCACCAACCTCATCTGCATCATGGTGGTCGGCATCGAGGATCCCGTCCGTCCTGAGGTAAAGCGCGCACAACCTCAGCCAACAGTTCAGTAGCAACAGGACATTTCTAGTTCTGTCACTTGTCCTAGAAATTATTCTGAATATTTTAGAAAGACAAAAAGTATCACGCACCTACTTAAAAGCACATTTTAATATAACTGCAGTTGTTTTAAGTGTACAATTTGAGTCACATGGTAGCAAGCAACCTCAGCCCAAAGTGGTGGCTTGAAATTAATAATTCCATAAACTGTCACAGAAGTCCAGAGATTATTAAGAATATTTTATAAATTCAAAAAGTATTTTGCACATACTTACATAGGCATTAAGGATCCTAATTGACCTGTCGGCGCATTGAAAGCCTTTAAAGGACATTCATAATGTGGTTGACAGTGATAGCAGCTTTGTGCATGATATGTCTTTAGGGTCAGGGTTGGCCTGACATGGATGAGGATTTGTGATGTGATGTTATGTAAATGTATTGGCAAGGACAATGAAGGAATAAGTGCATAATATGCTAGCATGTTATAGCCCTTCACACCTTCTCAAGGACTCCGTATAGTGGGATAATATATGGTGTCAGATAATATATGATCTGAGGAAGCAGAAAGTGCAAGGTGAACTGGGTGGCCGGTGTATGCTGATGATATCGATTCCCTCCTGCCTCACCCCTTACCACCACCTCCTCTGCCCCCTTCACAACGCCCCCACCACCCCCAACCCCCCCAGGTGCCCGACGCCATCAAGAAGTGCCAGAGGGCTGGCATCACAGTGCGCATGGTGACAGGGGACAACATCAACACAGCACGCGCCATCGCTGCCAAATGTGGCATCATCCAACCTGGAGACGACTTCATCTGCCTGGAGGGGAAGGACTTCAATCGACGAATCAGAAACGAGAAAGGAGAGGTGTGTATGTGGGCCAGTTCAGCCCATTGTACTGAGGATAGTTAGGGGAAGTGGATCGGGCCACATCCCTGGTTCATAAAGAGATGCAAATGTTTTTTTTTGTCACTGAAGTCATTAAAGCTTAAGTGCAGAATGTTGTATTGTGTGACTAATGAGTGTTCCTACTTATTGTATAACAGATTGAACAGGAGAGAATTGACAAGATTTGGCCCAAACTACGAGTGCTAGCCCGATCTTCTCCTACAGACAAGCATACGCTGGTCAAAGGTGCGTCATAGTGTTCTTTTTCTTTTACAGGTCCAAAAGCTATTCAGAAAGAATGGATATGATGAATGTGCTATTTAGTGCACTTGTAGTAGTATAATGTAGTAAGTAATGTACTGTGTAATGTAGCTCAGTGAGCAGTCTATCAGACTATAATTTGTGTACGGTCCAATGATTTACAGTTGGTTAGTTTTTACAGCAGTATGCTCTTTTGTGTTCAGGCATCATTGACAGCACTGTGTGTGAGCAACGCCAGGTTGTTGCTGTAACAGGAGACGGGACCAACGATGGGCCTGCACTTAAGAAGGCTGACGTGGGCTTCGCCATGGTAAATGAAGCCCCTCTGCTTGTCCTTACATACTCCAGGCTTAAAGGAGCGTCTACAGACAGGGAGGCTGTCTGGCTTTTATTTATTGATGTATAGTGAATGCTGGGCTTTGTACTCAGCAGGTACAGCTCTTTATTTTATGTAGTTTGACATCAGTAAACTGAAGAGTTTGGGTAGCAGGAATAACAAAGGATGAAATCTATCTATCTATCTATCTATCTATCAATCTATCTATCTATCTATCTATCTATCTATCTATCTATCTATCTATCTATCTATCTGTCTGTCTGTCTGTCTGTCTGTCTGTCTGTCTGTCTGTCTGTCTGTCTGTCTGTCTGTCTGTCTGTCTGCCTATCTGTCTATCTGTCTGAATGTCTGTCTGCCTATCTATCTAAAAATATTGTCCTCTATGACATATGATTGTAAACTGAAATGTTCTTAGATCTGTCCAGTCACTCTGTAGGGCTTCTTCAACGGGACAAAAAAAAGCAGTTTCCCTGTACGCCATCACTGTTTTCAGGGCATAGCTGGCACGGATGTGGCCAAGGAGGCCTCCGACATCATCCTGACCGACGACAACTTCTCCAGCATCGTCAAGGCCGTGATGTGGGGCCGCAACGTGTACGACAGCATCTCCAAGTTCCTGCAGTTCCAGCTCACTGTCAACGTGGTGGCTGTCATCGTGGCTTTCACTGGGGCCTGTATCACACAGGTATGCCTTTGGGGGAGAGCGTAAAATGACCTCGGGAGGGCTTCCCCAGAGGATAGATAGATGGTGCAGTGACTGCAGCGCAGGATGGAGAGAGATAGAGAGAACGCTCAAAATGATGAGTGTTGACAAAAAAAAAAAAAAAACGTGTCTTTGTCATTGGCTGTTGCCCAGTGGATGATGTCATTTCCCAGTGCAAAGAAAAGGACTGATGCTATTGTCTGCCTGTGCATATTTAGTGTGCCAGAAAGAGCACCGGGGCAATGAACTCTGAAATTGTGTCTGACACAAGGGCAGTCTTCGATTTTACGAAGCAGTCTGTTTATTTGATGTAACTTAAGTTTGCTTTTCAAAAACAACACCAAGGAACTCTGTATATTTGTTTACGCAGCTCACAAGCAAAGAGTAGCTTTCAGAACTGCGGTTTAATGCCAAGGAGACTGTCAGAAATGAAGCACTGGGTCAGTACATTTTGTGTTGCCAGATCTACGTCTCCTGTCACCCACTCTTATTCCTCTCGCTGTAGTGCAGATGCGTAAGTGTGGCACTAGGGACCCTGAAGTGTTGGGCTAGTTTACCAGACAGCTACAGGTGAAATATATGTATGAAATATATATATATGAAATATATATATGAACATAAGCCCAACATGGAGAACATGGGCTCAACACAGAGAACATAGGCTTAACACGGAGAACATAGACTCAGCATAGAGAACATAGACACGCACACACACACATCCTGAGGCTATGTCCACATTAATGCGGATAAATACAAATTCGCTTATCCGTAGTAAAAACAATCTCCGTCCACACTGTCGTTTTTAGAAATGTCTGCTATCAAAAATTCCGAAAATGTTGTGATTGTTACGTCACTCCAGTCCCTCCAAACTCCAGTGCACCTCAAAGTTCTATCGCTTGCTGAAGTATTATGCGTTTGCATATGTATCCGCATTAATGTGGACAGGGCCTAAGTGATCCACTCTCATTCCCCACATAGGTGGGCTCAGGCCAGAAGGGAATGCAGATGCACTGAGAGCATTTTTTATTTATTATGTAGATGGCGTGCCTTTACTAAACAGAGGCATCTCTATCTCTTTCTTTCTTTCTTTCTTTCTTTCTTTCTTTCTTTCTTTCTTTCTTTCTTTCTTTCTTTCTTTCTTTCTTTCTGTCTTCTCTCTCTCTCTCTCTCTCTCTCTCTCAGGACTCTCCACTGAAGGCGGTGCAAATGTTGTGGGTGAACCTGATCATGGACACCTTCGCCTCTCTGGCTCTGGCCACCGAGCCCCCCACGGAGTCCCTGCTGCTGAGGAAGCCCTACGGCCGCAACAACCCCCTCATCTCCCTCACCATGATGAAGAACATCCTGGGCCACGCCATCTACCAGCTCGTCATCATCTTCACCCTGCTCTTCGTCGGTAGGTTTCTGCACCACATGTCTGTTTGTCTATCTACAGTATCTGTCTGTCTGTCTGTCTGTCTACCTATCTGTCTGTCTGTCTGTCTTTCTGTCTGTCTATCTATCTATCTATCTATCTATCTATCTATCTATCTATCTATCTATCTATCTATCTATCTATCTATCTGTCTATCTGTCTGTCTGTCTACCTATCTATCTGTCTGTCTGTCTTTCTGTCTGTCTGTCTCTCTCTTTCTCTATCTATCTATCTATCTATCGATCGATCTATCTATCTATCTATCTATCTATCTATCTATCTATCTATCTATCTATCTATCTATCTATCTGTCTGTCTGTCTGTCTGTCTACCTATTTATCTGTCTGTCTGTCTGTCTTTCTGTCTGTCTGTCTCTCTCTTTCTCTATCTATCTATCTATCTATCTATCTATCTATCTATCTATCTATCTATCTATCTATCTATCTATCTATCTGTCTGTCTGTCTGTCTGTCTGTCTACCTATCTATCTGTCTGTCTGTCTGTCTGTCTGTGTTTCTGTCTGTCTGTCTCTCTCTTTATCTATCTATCTATCTATCTATCTATCTGTCTGTCTGTCTGTCTGTCTGTCTGTCTGTCTGTCTGTCTGTCTGTCTGTCTGTCTGTCTGTCTTTCTGTCTGTCTCTATCTATCTATCTATCTATCTATCTATCTATCTATCTATCTATCTATCTATCTATCTATCTATCTATCTATGTCTGTTAGTCTGCATATATAGTACACATTCCTTCTGATCATGGTGTGTTTTTCATTTCAGGGGAGAAAATCTTCAACATTGACAGCGGGCGTAATGCTCCCCTGCACTCTCCCCCCTCCGAGCACTACACCATCATCTTCAACACCTTCGTCCTCATGCAGCTCTTCAACGAGATCAACGCTCGAAAGATACACGGCGAGAGGAACGTGTTCGACGGTATCTTCTCCAACCCCATATTTTGCAGCATAGTGCTTGGCACATTTGCAGTGCAGGTGAGTCTTGCTTTCTCACGTCATGTTGCCCCCTATCTGTGCACCAGTGCTGCGTCCTCAGTTGGAGCTTAGGGTTTGGCAGCCTGTATTCAACACTGCAATACCACTAGTTCAGGTCAGAAAAAGCTCTGAAAAAATATGCAGGAATCACACTTTCCATTATTATTGCATGATAGATTTGTGTTAATAACTTTTTATTTAAAATATTATAAAGCTATATTAGCTGAAATTATAATTAGCCTTATAATTATATTATAAATATATTATAATTATAATAGCATTATAATAGCATTATAATTACCATTAGCTACATTACAGTTTTTCTCTATTGCTTTGGTACATTTTTCGAATCTTTCTTGCAATTTGCAGAAGATCAAGTGCATTTCTCAAAACAGTTTGGACAAATAGCAAAACACCGTGGATCACCTGCAAAAGCCAGTCTCTTGCTCAAAATCCTTAGTTTATCCCTCAAAAGCAAGTTTTTGTGTCAATATACATGTCAGTGCCATCAGAATGTTTAGTCATTGTGTCACTGTGTACGGATATGACAGTCAAATTCATTAGTCATGCTGGCAATTGAATAGTGCACTTCGAAGGGACATTTTGATGTAAAATGTGGTTTAGGTGTGATGACAAGTGTTGCCCATTTGACCTCATATTATGTATATGTGTGAGATTGATTGCAAAAGACAAGATTCACATTTACAGAATGACTTCTTTATTGGCAGACACTGACATTGCAGTGCGTAAAGAAAAAAAAAAGACAGCAGAACAAAGAACAGAACAAAGGTAAAATACAGTAAGTAAACATAGGTCAAAATATAAACATAGGTCAAACAGTAAGTAAACAAAAAATATGAACATCTCCCCAAATTTTAAATCCTAATCCTGATCTTCAGCTTCTTCAGCTTCTTCATGTTCCCGTCTGTCAGGCCACAAATTTTCATCCACGTCACACCGGATGTTCTCCTATGCAAGGCAGCGTGGATAGTATCTTCTGGAGTGCCTAATCCATGCTCTGCAGGAATCTGCTGTTATGTCTTGGCATGCTGCATCCATTGCAGCCAGAAGGGTAAACTTGTGTGTGTGGCTCATGGTCATACACCTTCCACCTCCAGGCTGAGAAAAATTACTCAATGGGGTTGAGGAATGGGGAGTATGGTGGTAAAAACTCCATCACCACTCTGTTATGGTTTGCAAACCACTGCCTCATAAGGTTTGACTTATGGAAGCTTACATTATCCCATATTATGGCATATTTCGAAATATGCTTGACATGTTATGATAGCTTGGTAAATCATTTTGCATGGGAAGACTTATATGATGAACTATAGCCTAAATGTTTTGGGGAGTGAGACTATTTTATAGATTCCCATAACAAAGTATTTTGATTAGCATGACAAAAGCAATTGATAATGTACAAAAAAACAACCCAACCAACTAAGAATTGTACACAATCATTTGCATGGATGGACTAAAGCATTTGCAATTTGTTTAATGCAATGAGAAACTGCCTTTTTCATTTGCACAAATGGCATGATGATGTGACAATTGAACAAGAACTTTTGAGAATTCTGATGTGAGAAATGTACCAAACCAATTGAGAAAAACTGTAAACTAATGAACAAGATAGATAGACAGACAGACAGACAGACAGACAGACAGACAGACAGACAGACAGACAGACAGACAGACAGACAGACAGACAGACAGACAGACAGACAGATAGATAGATAGATAGATAGATAGATAGATAGATAGATAGATAGATAGATAGATAGATAGATAGATAGATAGATAGATAGATAGATAGATAGATAGGAATTGATCAGAATTGATACAGAGAATATATAGAACTGTGTGGTAACGTTTTGCAGATGTAAAACATGGGTCCTGATATTTCCCTTTCCCACTTTAGAAGTTACTTTTTCCTTCTTTTCCCCTTTTAGATTGTGATCGTGCAGTGGGGAGGAAAGCCCTTCAGCTGTTCGCCCCTTAACATCGAGCAGTGGCTGTGGTGTCTGTTTGTGGGAGTTGGGGAGCTGCTTTGGGGCCAGGTGCTGCTATAATTACTATCCCCCCTCTTTCTCTCCGTCTCTTTCTTTCTTTCACCCTCTCTCTCTCTCTCTCTCTCACGTTTTCTCGCACGCTCTCTCTCTCTCTTTCGCTCTGTCTTTTTCTCTCTCTCTGTTCTTGACTTCTTTTAGGGTTGTCCAGTCCACCTCTCACATACCTATCTGCAAACATATTCTTGTGGTTAATTTAGATACCTTTAAACAAATTGCCAAACTCTACAGGGAGGTCTGACCTGCAGTTGACTAAGTTGTCTGGTTATTGATAGATGCTTTCAGTTTACCTACCTGGAGCCCAGTCTCCTTTCAGACATATAGCCTTCTAAAGCTGAGATACAGCCATGCAACACAAAACTAGTTTATCATAATTTAGATTATGTTAGTTTAGCTCCCTCAGACATGGATTAGCAGAAGGTCCACATGCTCTTACAAAAAAGTGTCAAATAAAAGGAGAATGGAGTACTCCTTTAGTGGGTCCCTTTGATTCATCTTGACCCCTGACCTCTCTTTCAGTCATTGTTCTCAGTCACTGCTGCAGTGCTCCATGTGCAGTGTACACAGGTTAAACATTTGGCCGCAGGTCAATGCCACTGTTATTTCACAAAAGGTGTCCGTCAAGGTCTGTTAGGCTGCAGGGCAGGGCCTTGGGGCAGCCAGGCACTATGCAAATGTGATCTAGACCTTTGCCTCTTAAGCACTTCCTCTCCTTAAGTCGTTCCCTGTAAGCTGTTTATGTTTCCCTGTGAGCTCTTGAGTTGTGGTGTACTTGAGCTGAACTGCACATACCGGGTCATAGGTCATTGCCACGGTGCCCACCAGTCACCTGAAGTTCCTGAAGGAGGCTGGCCACGGGACTGGCAGGGATGAGATCATGGACGAAGACCTCGCCGAGGACGAGGAGGAGATCGACCACGCCGAGCGGGAACTTCGCCGCGGACAGATTCTGTGGTTCCGAGGCCTCAACCGTATTCAGACTCAGGTAGAGTTGCCATTTTGTTTATTTCTCATCTGCATCTTTCTGCAGCTGCTTTTTAATGAGACTTCTTTCCCACAGGAAGAATACGCTCTGAGTGCACTGAGCACACAGGGTTCTCCACCAAGCTTCATTTTGTGACAGTTTTCTCACAGTACTGATTTTGTACAGATTGCTGAATAAATGCCCAGAGCCAACCAATCTCAGTTTGCCTAATAGCAAGACTTGTTTTTGTTATTTGACACAAAATAATCATGTTTGATATGATATAATCTCAACCAATTCTTTTCTACATTTAAAATCCCACCACATTCAGTCCAGTGTTTTATTCACCATTGTATGTACCATCATCGCATCCCTATGCCCCCAGTCATTACATTTGATTACTTTACTTTCTTAAAAAAAAAAAAAAAAAAACATAGTTAAGTGCCACTCCACCGCCCCATCGCCCATCCATTTGCCATCCAGCCATTGCTGCACTGATAACACAGAGGCGGACCATGTTATGTCTCTCTGACATCGACCCGAGGCACTCTGCCTGAGGAGAAGAAGCTACGCCCTTTGATGTGTATCTAAGGTGTCCGACCGGTAAACAAACATGACGGAAGCACTGTGGAGGCCAAGCTCTGATGACTTCATTTATTACTCATCCACGCACATGAAGCACTTGTTCCTCAATTCTTAAGCCTTTTATGCCTCCAAGATGACAAAATCTAAATGGCATTTGTACTTTAGTATAATTACCACATCCATTACAGTAACAGTAATCATAACAATAACAATAATAACAACAATCATGGCTACAAATCGATGGTTTAGTGCTGGTAAAGACATTACCTACATTTTAAACTATGGATGAACTAGACTGCTGAGCACCCGTGTTTTCTCTCTCTCTCTCCCATATGGAGTCTTATTGTAGTTGTGTGTGTGTGTGTGTGTGTGTGATGTCCCTCTCTCTCTCTCTCCTGCAGATGGAGGTAGTGAGTACCTTCAAGAGAAGCGGTTCCTTTCAGGGGGCCGTGCGTCGGCGGTCCTCAGTGCTGAGCCAGCTGCACGAAGTAACCAATATTTCTACCCCCACTCACGTAGTTCTCTCCACTGCCAATGCCTCGGGTGCCCCAGGGAGTGAGTTCCTACTTTCCATTAATGGCACCCTGACTTTAGACATACACATTCCTGTAGGCTCACACACAGAGACACATGCACACACAAAAGCACCTATTTGTATGTACATACACTATATGTATACATACCCATCAATTAATCAATGTACTACTTACATTATTGTACTCAACATATTTACAAGCGTACAGACACACACATAATCACACAGACACAGAGACACAATCACACACCATCAAACACAAATGCACATCCACACAACAAGAGTCCTCACACCAGCCAAGGGAGCGGATTCACAACAGGCTCCTGTGCCATCCGCACTTTTTGTCTCTCCATTTCAGTTTCTCTTTTGTTGTCTAGTTTTTAGCTTCATGTTTACTTTGGCAGTTTTGAGCTTCTTTTTTTTATTCCTCCCCTTCCCCCTCCCCCTCCCCCTCCCGCTCCCGCGCACTACCTGATGTTAATCTGAAGCTATTTCTTTGTCTTGCTGCTTCGTTGGGCTTTGATGCTGCCTGTGATTGGGCTCCCCCCCCCTCCTGGTGCCTTGCTCCTTCTTTATTTACTTGATTTTCTGACTGTCCTGAGCTTTTTATCACACACAAAAAAAGACATTGATCAAAAACACACAATCCATTTAACTGAGTTTTGTTTAAATCCCTATGAGTAATTTTTTAAAAGGCTAAACCTGGTTTTAAACCAAGTCCCTCTTACTCTGTTTGAGGACGGGATAATGCACTTTTCCAAAACAAAACAGACTACAACAGAAAGAAATGGAGAAAAAAAAAAGAAAACGGACAAAGAAATTCTAAATGTAGTCCTTTTATTTGTTTTTGCCATTGTAGAGCAGTAGTAAACCTTCGAGTATAAGGCCATGAGCATCCTGCTGCATCAACACTAATTCTCTTCCGTCCTTCTCCAGGGGCCGCCTGGACTTCCTCAAAGAAGCTTCCAGTCTGTGTCACGTTGTGTTACAAGTGTCCTGTTCGAACTAGTGTCATTCTTATTTGTTTCTAATGTGCTGTGTTTCTCTTTGAGTACGCATCTTTTTGTGAGCGTGTTTCTCTCTTGGCTTCTGTTGTTTTGTTTTTGTTTTTCCCCTCTTTATTCTGCTTCTCTCTCTTGCTCCCCCCCCCCTCCCTCCTTCTCTTTGTAGGTTCTCAATGTCATGTAGGGATGCTTCTGTGTGGCTCTGCCATGTTGTTTAATCCTGTTTTTTATCCTTTACTGTTTTTTAAACACTTGTCCTTAGTTGTTTGATTAGTTGGGTTTAATCAGAGCTACTGACTGTTGTATTATTATTATTATTATTTTTTAATTGTTTGTTCTGGTCAACGTGCTGCCTCAATAGGAGACTCAGGAAGAGTGGAATTAGAAATGCCCTTGATCGAACTTTCCAACTTACGAACCTGGGATATCTGTATAAGAACGTACAGTAATTGTATTAATGATCCTAGCAGTGATATGGTTAGACGGTAATGTGAAATAGGCATACAGAGAGTGCATTACCATGCAAAGGCCTGTGCCGCTAGGCTGCATGTGTGCATTTAGTGTCAGTCGTTTCTGGGATGTGGTTTGAAATGTGATCTTTTGAAAGCCACCACACGGAGCACCCCGACACAGGTAAACACAGCTGGCTTTTGCATGGTAGTGCACCCAATCTGTATGTCAGGGTAAATGTACATCGCATAGACTTGCTTACATTTACCCACTTGTAAATCTGCATCTTGTAAGTTGTATACAAGTATTAGGCCAGCTACTCTTAGCCTTATTCTGAGACACATACTCCTATAGTCCACTAGATATCATTTTCTTTTTTATTTAAAGACTTTATAATTATTTTTAATACCACCATCAGTAGATGTCAGAATTAAACGGGTGTAGACCCTTATGAAATATAGACCCACTCTTATTTTCCATCTTCATTTTATATTCGTAAGGTTGTCAGTTCAGTGAATTGTCGTGTCGCACTTTACCTGAGACAAATATACCAGTATATTTGTGTCTCTCCGTTTCTCTCTGTATCTCTCTCTTTCTCATCCTCACCGTCTGTCTGCTTTTTCTCTGTCTCCATCTTTTCTGTGCTTGTCTGTCATCCAAAGTCAAATACATGTAATGCCAGGAAGATCCTGTCATCTGTATCATGTAATTTGCTTACAAAAAACATTCAATGGACAAAATGTTAAATATAGTTTTGATGTAAACTTAAAAGTGACACCTGAGGACTAGCTCACTTGTACGCTGACACATAGACCATAGTGATTTACAGAAATGTATAGTCATTTAGGTCAGTGTGTTCTTGTTTTATTCTTTTATTTGCCTTTGCAACTTAATTGGAAATGATCTACTGTCAAGTTGAATTCATTCTCTTCTAAGATCTCTTTGCCCTTCAGAGCAAGAGTAGTAGCCAGCTATGTGGCAGAAAAGCCTCCGTGCATTTTTTTGACAGCTCTAAAAAAGGTCTCGGTACTTGGCAAGGTAGATGGTAGGGTCTAAGTTGTCTCATTATGTTGGTATTTTGGTGACGTCCACTCTTTTGATGTACAATATCCTTTGTTTGATTTGATGTTTTTTTCCATAATGCTCCTATAGCAGCCTTGTGAGAGAACAAACATATATTTGATTTTTCTCTTGGCCACCATTCAAGAGAGCATCAGTTTCTGTCCAGCATTTGATGCATTTTGTACAGTTCATCAGCTATGGGCCTTATACTCGAACGTTTACAGTGTTGACTCTAAAGCAATTTTGAGGAGAACGTCAGGAGGCTATTTAATTACAAATGTTTTCCCAATGCTCACAAACTTGAAAATTCAAATCCACCACTTAGGTGCTACAGACTTGTTTCTCTGTGATTTTATTTGTATACCCCCTCTGATTTTCCCTTCTGGAGATTCTGTAGTCAGGCAGTCGTGTTGCTTGCTTCCTGTCCATTGCTTGGAGAGTTCTGTTGCATATGTGCAAACCAGTGAGCTAGCCACTGTTGCAGGTCACCTTGCAAAAGAATGTAGCAGCACTGTATGCATGTCAGACTGCATCATCTATAAATCTGCTTCACTGCAACATGTAAATGTCTGTGCATATGTATACTGTACACACATCTCAGATCTCCTTATCACATACTGCACAAAGCCTGACAATTGGCTTTCCACTCAGTAGCTCATTTAAGTGTTTATATGTCTGCATTGCACACAGTGCTTACAAAGCCTTGGTTTTCCTCATGAGTAGACGAAGCATGGCTGTGTCTTGCTGATTTCTCTTGTGCATTTTGGTGTGTCTCTTGACTTTACCAAAAGGAAAAGGTAGATGTGCTATGATTGGGCAGTGTCTCAGCGGAAAAAAAGGTACCACGTGTTCTGGGCTGCAGTCGCCCCTGGACGAGCACCAACCATGTACCGCACCATCTGTCAGAAACATGGATTTGGATGAATCATCCCGTGTCACACCCTTCCATTACACTTTGTGGCTACTATAACCATGAAAACTGGGTGCTTAGAGGCCAGCAGCCTTGTAATGACCTGCTCAAGAGTATCACTCCTCATGATGAAAACTTGTGCTAATTTTGCACTACATTTTGCAAAAATATTACATTGCGCTCCAGACAAAAGCCAATTCTTATCTGTCCACTTATCACCTACAGGGAGCTTAATGTTTCTTTGAGCCTGTGACTTTAGACTTAACAGAGAATGGACTTTAGACTGTCCATTAGACTTAACAGAGCAGCTTTAGTTATGAGGGAATGTTGACCGTAGTTAGCTGTCTGGCCCTCTCTACTGCAGTCTTCCTTCTCAAAGCCGCTGGGAATAAAACTATCTGCGCCATTTCCTTGACACGCAGTGGCAGTTTACACCATCCTAATTTTCTATTTCCTCAGTGCACAAGTTCTATCAAGAATCATAACATAAAACTTTACAGTACCCATTGTAACACCATGCATCAAAGCATTGATTTGTGTACAGAGGCATGGACGTGGACTATTGACCCTGTTTACAAATCAACCTGTGGTGGGAAGAAACACTGTCATAATTATCGCACGGCAGTGCTTCTTTTAACAGCTCCTAAGTGCAGTACACCACCATAAAACATTACTCTGCAGGCTAAGAGAATCTAACAAAGTTACGTTTTTAATAGATATCGATCGACTCGTTAAAGCGTTCTGTTGATTAGGCTTGCGTTGCATTATTATCTGCTTGCTTTGCTCGGCAGGTTGCTGCATTTTGCCCTAATACGTGCACCACTGCTTTTATTTGTGCCTTGCTTTTGCTGTGTGTGTGCTAATGCATCCCCATGACGGTTTGGTACACTCTCTGCTGGGTGCCTTATTTATGAATGCGCATGCGTCTCCCTCTTGTATTTCTTTTCCCACTAGATTCCAGTCATCTCATTTAATTCGGTGCATTATCTGTACACTGATATTCCAGTTTATGCTAAAAAAGAGATGTATTTCTATACTATATATCCACAAAATAGAATAGCATTTTTAGTCATCACAGTTTATCACTGTATCGTTTCTGGTGTCTGTGTCTCTGTCTGTATGTAAGTGTGTATGTGTATGTGTATGTGCGTATGTGTACTGTATGTGTTGTGGTTGTGGTGGGTGGGGGGATGTGTAGGAGTGAGTGTGTGTTTTATTTTTAATTATGACTTATTCATTGTTTGTTGATTTTCATTTGCTCACAAATCATTCATTTTTATTGTCCAAATGCGAACTGACAACAACAAAAGTTGGATTTACCTTTTGTTTTACTGATTTTTTTTTTATGTTGATTTTTTATGTCCTTTGGTTTGTTTCCATGTTTTTACTTTGTCACATCTAGTAGCACTCCTTGGTTGAGAAGCACTAGAGAGCTGCACGAGGGAGAGTGTGCCTTGCTAATGAAAGCCAAAGCTATTTGAATTTAATGAGGCCTGCATCTCCCAGGGCCGAACAGGGCAAATATTGGATTCTGAAGTCCTTTGACTCCTTAAATTAGCCTGCTGTCATGGGCCCTCCCAGCTGTCTCAGGTAAAACCAGAATGGGTTGCCCTTCACTGCACTTCGAGAAGCTAAATTGCCTTCTGCTCTTCTGTCTCTTCAACATTCCCATCTTGCACATCCATCCTTCTTTATTTTGTTCGTTTTGCCCCCCTCACCCCCTCCCCCTCTCACTCCCACTCCCACTCCCACTCCCACACCCACTCCACTGGCATCGTTCTGTAGATCCGGGTGGTGAAAGCCTTCCGTAGCTCTCTCTATGACGGCATCGAGAAGCCAGAGTCCAGGAACTCAATCCACGACTTCATGGCGCATCCTGAGTTTATCATCAACGACTCGGTGAACAGCATCCCTTTGATCGACGAGACGGACATCGACGAGGAGTCGGAGCGCCACAACCACAACCACCACGTGCGCCTGGCTCTGCATCACGGAGCACCGCCCACCCAGCGCCCTCCCCGCTCACGCCCCCCCACCCGCCCCTACCGACAGCAGAGCCTCCCCGTCACACTCAACTGTAACAACAATGCCGCCGAGAGCGACGTCTTTCTCGCCCCGAAAGATGCAAGAAAATCCGCTGCTTCCCCGATCCCAGCTAGCCCATTGCACAGCTTTGAGACATGTTTATAATTACTCCGGAGGGAGCGAGAGAGGGAAAAAAAAAATCACACTTTAGTTTTAAGTCGGAAAGGCCACAAATGACCTTGTTAAATGGACAACCAATGGATCTCAAAGAGATGGACCAAGGTGAACTGACTGAAGGCAGTATTATATAACTGAGATAGGTGACTTTGACACTACTGGGTTCAAGATGTTTCTATCCCTCACCTCCTCACCATTACCACCTGTTTTGACCTTTGACCTTCCCCTCTCGGCTTCCCATATGTCATTATGGTACCTCCACTGCTCTTCAGTCCCACAACTTTACCCCGATGCAACCCGACAGAGAGGATGACTTCACAGGACGACGTATGTGTGGGGATACAACCGCAGAGTATTTGAACTGGCAAGGAACACGGACTCACACAGGGGTTAAATCATTCCGCTTTTTGATTATTATATTACTGTTCCAACTATTATTATTATTATTATTATTGTGGTTACTACTGCTAAAATTACAATTGCTACTAAAATTACTATATTCCAGTTAAGATGCTTTATAAATTAGCTTTATATATCCATGTATGTTTGTATGTATGATGTATGTTTGTATGTATGTGCTATTTGTTTGTTTGTTGCTCAGCTGTAGTTACCGTCTGTTTTCTTTGTTTGGTTCCTTACGTTCCCATAACCTTCCTTTACTCCTGCCCACCTCACGCTTTTTCTGTGTTTGAGTGTGTAGTGTATGTCTTTAAACAGGAAAATGAAATAAAAACATACAAATAAGTCAAATAAACACAGGTACATTTAATCACGGTTGATTATAGCTCACAAATAAAAAGACTATATTCATAATACATCCAAGGACATAGCAAAGCCTTATTTATGGTTTATGGAGACCAACAGTGTCATTTCAAAATTGTGTGTGTGTGTGTGTGTGTGTGTGTATTAGAGAGAGAGCGCGATTGTGTGTGTGTGTGTGTGTGTGAGAGAGAGAGAGATTGTGTGTGCAAGAGAGACATGCATGCATCTTAAAGGCACATTGTGCAGGTTTTGTAACTACTTTTGTAGGTGTCAAGCTTATTTTGATGGCATATGGCCATGTGGCTATTTCCACTACAGCCAACAAAGCTATGCACTGTGTGGATCTACGTCTGAAATACCACACAGTATTATTGTACATTGGTAAGCAAGCTGGCAAATAAGTGACTAAAATGAAAAACAGTGGGGTCATATGTTTAAAATGTAGGTGTGTGTGTGTGTGTGTGTAGGAAGAGACAGGGTAGTCCACTGATTCTGGAGGGGTTTTTTTTTTTCACTCAAGACCTGCATTTTATGGACGCTGTTATGACATCTTGGACAAGGGCAACAGCATAGTCTGGTGGAGATCAAGATAGGTAAGGTGAATGAAGAGAAGTGAATGGATATTTGTAGACATTAAACCAAATCATTAAGGTGTTAAAGTGACTTCAGAAAGAAAAAAAAATCACAAAATACTGAAAGACGGGCATCCAGTGAACATACCCTTGCTCTTCTGCTTCATCCACTGTGGTGTACCTTATAGTGTACATTGACATATAATAGTCTGTCACTCTCGTGTAGTTATTAAATATTGATGTCAATTTTTACGTCATAAAACGAGTACTTACCAAGAACACGATTCCACAAGTCGACGCACTTTTCATCATTGGTATTTCTTGTTCCTATACACTTCAGGTATTCTTGAAGAAACAAATGGGAAACATTGGGAGAGAAATGGTTGATTGTGTAAACATTACATACCAGTGCATTTTAACAAGTCGAGGTCTGCAATGTCAACGCAAATTGGAACAAAGTGATGGGAAAAGAGTGTTGTCTTACCATACAGATTCCTGTCTGCTTCAGCTGCCTTGTTCAGTTCTGTTTAATAAGCATGACTTGTTAAAAAATAGTTCTTTGCTGTGATGATGAAGTTATTTTAAAAACCAAACTAAATAACAGTTCTCACCCATTTGTGCACTGTACTTGTGGTCTTCTTGGGCATCAACAACAACTGAGACGAACGCTCTTCCGACCTGAACCATCCAGCATGCCATATAGACTAAAGAAAATAGTATTTAAAATAACTACTAAGAAATTCTTAACCGAATTTAATACTTGAACTTGAACTTAATACGAAAGTAATACAAGTAACGATAGCTTTCTGGCACAGTGAAGCATTTGATCACTTGAGTGTTAAGCTATAAAATATATTCAGACAGGCGTGTGATGTGTACGAGTATTAAAATGTAGCACTTCCAGAAACGCTGTACAGGCATAAGTGTGTGCTTACCTGGATCACTGAACACCATGGAGCCAATCAGAGTGATATAAGGCTCCATTGTCTTTAGGAGGTCATCAATCACACAGTCTGACAGAAACAATAGCAAAGACCATCATTTGCAATACACAGTCAGATGATGGCAGGAAGTCTATAGATCTAAATGAGCATCTATTTACTTACCAGTGAGTTGAGTCCCGTTGAAAATGTCTGTGTCCAGCCAGCATTGTAGATAGGAGTCAGAGAAAGCATCAAACCCAACATCTATATTGATATGAGACATATTATCAGAATGATAAGACAGTCACACATAGCCCCCAAACATCCCAGTCAATGAATTTAATGAACAATAAAAAAAAACATACCAATGAATTCCTCAACAATTTCGGCCACGGCTTTGGCAGCTGCAAACACATCATTTGGGAGCTCTTTCACACACAGCTTCAGAGCATTTCTACACTGGCTGGCAATGCAACCTGAAACACATTCACATTCACAGACACAAACACCAGCAAAGCCATAAATTAAACTTTGTAATAAAATCACTGCACAGCTCGCTAACCCCTTCTTGGTACTTATAAGACACACAGTAGACGAAAATCCTACATTCAAATACATCTACCACAGCTACATCATTAAACAGTAAAAGTTCAAAGCAAACACACCTTTGGTACTTTTGGTAATTTCCCACTGATTAGCCCTCAGGCAGGATCGGATCCGTACACCGCATTTAGTGTCAATACAATCTACAACACACACACACACACACACACACGCACACACACACACACACACATACACACACACACACACACACAGAAACACACACCACATTTACTCAATGCAATCTACAAACACACACACACACACAAACTGCTTATTGCTGTAACACTATCTCTCTCTCTCTCTCTCTCTCTCTCTCTCTCTCTCTCTCTCTCACACACACACACACACACACACACACACAGACACACACACACACACACACATACACACACACACACACACACACACAAAGTTTGATTATTTGCCAACAATAAGCATGATAGTTGTCTTAAGGACTCAAGTTTCACGTACCAGATACTAAGGCAAGCCCTGGAAACTGCACGGCTTCACTGGAGCCCAGAGCTACGAATCACATCGGTCACAAGTTAGTTTCCTTCATTTCTTTCAAGGGCCGCTTTCACTTCATGTGCCAGTGCTGTCTGCCATAATGGCATTTTAAGTCAGTTTAAAACCTATGGGTCTCATGTTCTATTTACAGACAAATAAAACACACTTACCTATGACCATGAGCAAAACAAGGAGGCTGTACTTAGTTGCAGACATTTCTCTCCAGCAGTAATGCCACAAGCAGTATACCGAAAAACCACAACCTATAACATAAACAACAACTGTTAACGACAAAATGTTTGAAAAGATCATGATAAATTTACTACCAGTCTAAAGTCATTAAGGTGGGAAGACAATACCTGTTGAGTCCTTAGTGCTTTAGTCATGTGTGTTCAGTTTCATTTTCTTTCATTTTCACTCTCAAAAGTGAAAGGGCATTCTGCCAGTCACGGGCCTCATGACACTGTCTTAGAGATATGCCCATTGTGCTAGTGTGCCAACTGGCCTGGCAACTTCGGTGCACATTTCCTGTAATATACCGAATAGTACTGGAAAAAGGGGGAGCATTCTTCACCTTAAGATACAGAACAGATTCATAAGGTATTGGGTTACTTTGCACTATAGACAGGTTGGAAATGCAAATGTCACTAACCCTTAAAAAAGCAAAATAATGCATTAGGATCTAAAACTGGCATTTTATTTCACGCATCTAATGACAAGGACTGTGCACACTTACACACATTACTGTAAATGTGCCAGTGTTACCAACAAGCTAATTTTAAACTGTTTCATATGCAAGCATTCAAGTTTACTATGTGGAACAGCACAACATACAGTTGGGTTTTCCTACAGCTGGGAATACATATGGTCAGCTATCTGTTATGGAAGGTGGGCTAGGTAAAGACTAATGCCAGTGAAAGTGGATCTCTATCACATAAGCAGGCAGCTAGCTCTCTTGCTGACTTCTGTGTGAATAGGGACAGCAGGCCCAGACGCTGGAGGAATAGGCACTGACTGTAAATCAATTTTATAACACCACTAATCCTTCCAATCCAGTAATAGTGGCCCTGAAATACCTTTAGCCTACACAAAACTGAGGCAGGCATACAGTAGCCTACAGTTTTTCTTGGACTGAATGAGACGGAAGGCAATGAAGCACATCAATACGAAAAAGTGTAACAGAATTCCATACATCTCAATATTTACATTCTACATCTTAGTTTTTTTTATATATAGATGAGTTATATGGTATCGTTTATGGTTTAGTTGTTATAGCCTAGGTTATAGTCGTGCTCTAGACTGCACACTACTTGACTTTTAGGACCTTTTGAAGAATGTAATATTGCTGAAATGGTGAACATTATGTTGTGTGTGTGTGTGAGGGCCCCATGTTGGTAGTTGTAATCCTCACCCCCACCCCACCCTCTTTTTCCTGCCCCTGATCATTAAGGATGGCTGCATTTCATGTGAGAAAAAATGCATCGAGAACTATAAATGATGGGAGGAGGACGCTGTTCTACCTGTGCCCTTGTTAGGACGTTCGAATTTCCTGAGACAAAAAATCGAAACACGGTATGACATTACGCATACAGAAAACAATCGACTTGGTGAGCATGCCAGTCTCCAGACCAGATGAGGGCGGCAACTCCACATTTCCATGGTTTTCCAACTCTGGGCAAAATTATAAAAGAAGAATATAACAATGACGTAAAGCATATCTACTGTTTTTTACTTCATTAGACATTTGTTGTCAGAGTTTGAGGATCAACAACAAACTGAGGCTCACCACAAAATAGCTGAGACAGTATCCTACTCATAAGGTTACGCTGGAGTGACTTTAACCTTGCTGGTGACATTTTCAAATTTGACGCAGTATCCTCTGTCACTTCTTCGCGATTCCTGTGACATTATGAATCTCAGCATCAGGGCTGACCACGATGAGCAGTCGAAAGAGACAACTAATATTATATATTCTTAAATATGTTTGCACGACCGAGTACCGAGAGCAAGCGATGCCTGACCATCGTTACTGGTAATGTCCGAGAGATTTTTTATTCTTTAAATGACAAACAGTTGCTTGGTTTTCATCCGCCAACTTATGGACAATTGAGGGATCATCGAGGGATCTGGAGTTCATTCAGCACGTCCTTATGGAATCTACAAAAGTACCATCACCGTTGGCGAAGCTTGCCCTTGTTCTTTCAACGCTCGGTCAGAAAACGCCAGTTTTTGCAACAATGCTGTTGCTATACACTGATAATGACTCGATATACATGATCTGTATGTCTAATGATCTGTTCTTATTGTCCTGTAGGTTGCAGTATTGTATATGTAAACGTTGAAGCTTTAGGTAAGACGCATGGGTTTCTGTTACATTGTGGCAAGCAGTTGGTTCTCATTTGCTTGACAGTGTGTGGACTTGAGCGGTTTCTCTTTTCAGATCTGGTGACAAAAGTGATTGGGGACGGCTACGAGTGTCGCGGCAGAGTTGAGATAAATCACGACGGGCAGTGGGTGACCGTGTGTAACCGTGGCTGGGACATGAGTGACACCCGGACGGTCTGCAGAGAGGTGGGCTGCTGGCTAGCCTCTCTGCCCAACGGTTTCAAATTCAGCCCCAACAGAGCCGTGTGGCTGAACCACATCAGCTGCACAGGTGAAGCGCCCGACCCGATGTACTGCTCCCACTCCAGCAGGAACTGTACCAGTCACGACGACCCGACGATGGACTGCTCAGGTATACACGGCTTCTGAGTTCAGATATGTCAGTATAATATGCACTATGTGCTCAAACCTGTTTTCAGAAACTGACGCTCAGACTTTGTCTCTCAACCAGGGCGGCCTGTCTTGTCTATTCTGGCCCCCTTCACTGCATTCCAAGTGGGTGAGGCCATTCATTTCAGCTGCACTGTCCCAAGTGGTCCCAAGGTGCTCAACTTCCACCTGTACAAGAAGGGCGTCGAAACCCCTCTTGTGACTCAGAGGGCTGACAATGGCAAGAGGAGGATGGAGCTGACGTTGACCGATGTGGAGGTCGCGCACCAGGGCACGTACAGCTGTGTGAACAGCAACCGGCTGAGCTCGCACATTCCCCAGCCCATGTACCATAGTAACTCCATTGACATTGCTGTAGGTATGTGCCACTGACTGTTGTGTGTGTGTGTGTGTGTGTGTGTGTGTGTGTGTGTGTGTGCGCATGTGTCTGTATGTGTGTTGATCATGTTGGTCATGTTTGAGACTGTCCACCCATGGAGAATGGCCACCCATGATTATCATTGTGGCATTGGTAAGGTACTTGAACACACCCACAAGTGATGTATAGATTTGTTACAACAGTAACAAGTTAAAACATATATGAGACAGGTTCTCAATTATCTGCATACCTCATTTCAAATTGATTTCAATGACCTCCATGCATTGGGCCGTGGTGACCGGAGGGGTCGCAGGTCTGAATTCACCAAATGCCAGTAGTGTCACCGAGGTAGCACGTACTGAGGTACCATGCCCGAAATACTGCTCCCTGGACGCTGCCGGCATAGCTGCCCCCTGCTCACATGTGTGATTGGGTTAAATGCAGGTTGCAATTTTGTTGTGTGCACTGTGTGCTGTGGTGTGCTATGTCATCGCAATGACAAATGGGAATCACTTTCACTTCATTTTTTAAGTGGATAGTTTTCTCTTGGTGTGATGTATGTGATTTTCTTTTCCAGTATGTTAATCATCGATTCATCGTGATACTGTGGGTATAGTGCGGAGTCTGGTGTGGATAGTATTGCATGTAGTGTTACTTAAGTGGATAGTTTTCTCTTGGTGTGATGTATGTGATTTTCTTTTCCAGTACGTTAATCATCGATTCATCGTGATACTGTGGGTATAGTGCGGAGTCTGGTGTGGATAGTATTGTATGAAGTGTTACTTCATGATTCCCTCCCTAACTTCTTCAACGTCCTTGAGACACTTGGTTTGAAATAGGACTGGCTAAGATGGCAAAGGTGGACTAAAGGCATTATTTGACACTCTGACTGTTGTAGAGACTTTATAAAGGACTTCTAGAAGTTTTTGTTTCAGTTTGATGTCTCATGAAGGAGTAAGCACACAAACATGAATTGAAAAAAAAATTAATTGCTGAGCTTCTTAGGACAGAGCACAATTGTGTGATCTCTGTGTATTCTGTCTGTACTGGGTGGTACTGTGTCCACAACACAGCCTAGCAAGATTAATGCAGTCGTCTGTATGTTCACTCAAACTCTGTTTAAATACATTTGTACGATCCTCTCGCTAAAGGTGTTTGTTACAATCAAGTGTCTTATGCTGAATGTGGTTAACTGAAATTGTATGTGTAAGAAGTTATGGTCCAAGTTGGTTGAATCCGCCAGAGTGTATACCAGTGCACATGCTTTCAATTTACTGTGTTCTTTCTTTCTTTCTTTCTTTCTTTCTTTCTTTCTTTCTTTCTTTCTTTCTTTCTTTTCCTACTTCTCTCACCAGTGGAGCTAAACCGTCCACAGATCTCGTACAACACCTCCATGAAGGCGCCGTCCGGGTGGGTGTTCAAAGGGAAGAGCTTCAACGTCACGTGCTCGACCCACCCCCTGTACCCAGGCGGTTCCTTTCAGCTGCGCCTGATCCGGCCCAACAGCACCGTGCGCCACTCTCTGCCTGCCCTTACGCCCACCGTGACCTTCAGCTTCAGCAACGCCCAGACCCAGCACGAGGGCTACTACTGCTGCCAGTACAAAGTCCAGATGGGCAAACGTATGTTGGCCTCCCGCGAGAGTCCGCCACTTCCCATTTCTGTCCGAGGTAAGCGTTTGACACGTTGAAGCATCATAATACTGTCTTCTGCATGACATTCAGCATTGTGGTTGTATGATAGACGGTTTCATTTGAGGTGTTGTATGTTTGTTTGTCCTGGAGTTTTTGCGGGCCTCTGTGTTGTACACACAATGCAGGATATATGCAATGAACGCCTTGCGCACACACCAGCATTTTACCTTCTGCTTAAAAAAATGTAGATTGTAGTCTGACAATTATCCAGTCGATAAAGTGGGAAAATTCCAAAATAAAAAAATGAGGAAACTGAAAAATGTTTGAAAAGCAAAAATAAAATTCACTTTGATGTCTCACAATTGAAAGGACAAAGCACAATTGTGTTCAGTCTGTATTGGTTGGTATTCTTAATGTGGTTCATGTCCACAACACAGCCTAGCAATATTAATGCAGCAGTCTGTATATTGTAAAAATAAAATGAGGAAATTAAAACATGTCTGAAAAAGAAAATATAATTTATATATAATTTAGCCTAAAAGTGCATATATGAACATGAAGTGGGACAAATCCACTGTCAACTGCAATGAAGCACTGAATTTGTAAAATATGCTGGTGTTGACAGGAAAATTGCATTCAATAACATCAGGCTCTTAAATATCTGCTGAATGGAAATTAATATGTGTGTATGTGTGTGTGGAGTTTGGTCTGCTGTTCATACAACACAGTACAAAAGCTATGCTGTCTAGGGATACTGCTACGATCCTGCGTACAGTGGAGTTCCTAACCTGAGTGCATTGTACAAGACGTGATAGTCAGTTGTGTTCGCAACTAAACCCTGCAACTTAACACACACAATAATAGGATGACTGACTCAGGACTCAGGAAATAATAGAATAATAAACCTAAAATGCTAAGTGTTCTCCCAAATAAAAATATGTTAGAACAAGGTGTGTAGTCAGGAAGGCTTAAATCTCTTCTCCCAGAGGTACTCCTCCTAGGTGCACAAGTATCTCGTGTTTGCTCAAAACTGTGAGTTTACATCAGGTATGGCGTGACTTAACTGGATACGGCTAGCCTAAGTCTTGACTCTGTGCCAAGTGCTGACCAGCCCAAGCAATGTCTGGCTTCAATTCACAAGAAGGGGGAAGTCGACACACAGCAATGAGGTCAAAATATTCCAAAAGGCAAAGGTGACGGATGAGGCAAAACATCCACAAACTCAAACGCAGAGTCAGTTACCTGAGCAAGTCCATCGCACGGTTTCATTCAACCACTTCAGGCCCCATCTCACTTCCTGTGAGCTCCATATATGGGCATGGGCAACCAAAGTAAGCCGATGGGATGGGAAAGTGGAAGTGTCTAACTAAATGTGCCCTAATCTCTCCTCTCCTAACTGTGTGTGTGTGTGTGTGTGTGTGTGTGTGTGTGTGTGTGTGTGTGTGTGTGTGTGTGTGTGTGTGTGTGTGTGTGTGTGTGTGTGTGTGTGTGTGTGTTTCATAGACACAGATAGAGCTATGAGTCCTGTGAGGATTAGTATGCTGGTATCAGGGTTGACGTTTGTTGTGGCCACCTTCATCATCCTCATTGTCTTCAGAATACTGTCCAAGAGGAAGAGGAAGCTTACCGAATTAGAACGAGAGAGCAGAACTTGTGAGTACATTTTGCATGTGTATGTGTGTGTGTGTGTGTGTTGTTTGTGTGTGTGTGTGTGTGTGTGTGTGTGGGCAATTGTAACAGTGGTAAGCAGTCTGCTGACCAGTGATCAGGTTTTATTGACCTCTCATTTGTTCAACAGGTGTGGACAATACATATATCGCGTTGACAACCATAAAATAATAGGATGACCAAACAGGACCGAACCAGATGAAAACAGATAAGGTAAGTGTTGTGTAATTATGTATTTTTTTCTGTAATTTTCACTGTGGTGCATGCAGCCTGTCATGTCATGATTTTAAAAGAAAGTGTGTGTGTAATGGAGTTAAAGACGAAAATTTCTGTGTTAAAACATCATCCTGAGTTGGTATGTTTCCTGGGGATCAGAACTACTTTAGCCATTTCGGACTTGTTTCACCGTTTTGGTCAAGAAGACTAACAATGCTAGTGCTAAGGGTATAGAAAAAAGCTTGAACAGAACACTATTTTTAGACAATTAAAAAAGCTTAAAGAAACTCCTTACTTCATTTGTAGTATAACAAGGGCCCTGACATTCAGAATGAGGAATTGAGAACTGTAAGTCTTCACATCATTTATTAAAAAGAGTGTTTTTACAGGTAGTACCTTGCTGTAGTTTCTAGTCGTCACCATGAGGAAAGTCCACACAAGTGGAGTGATTAACCGGAAGTGAAAGTGTCACGTATTGACCGCCTCCGGAATATTGCAGAGACAGCAGAATATGGAGAGTACTACAAGGAAATTGCGGAAGATGAAAACCCATTTATATTTGATGGGCATCCGTACTTATTTAAACCGAACATACAGATGCAGTGCTGATGAAAGGGCTACCAGAGAGAGATGGCTACAACTCAATCTACTTGTACGGACTTTCATTATGGTGGGGAATCCTCAAATCCTCAAATTCCCTGTAGTACTCTCGGTTCATCACTCGACTTGTATTGACTTTCATCATGCCGACGACTCAAGTGATTTAATAAAAAGTAAAAAAGTTGGACAGTATGGCTTAAATGAAAGACCCTTAAAGGAGTTTGACACAATGAGCTTGGCTAACTGAATCACTCGTGGTGGGCGGATTCAGAAGAGTCTGCTATTCTGTTCATGAGGCATGGCCCACTCAGATCTCTCTTTTTGAGAAGAGTGAATGCAGTGCATACAAACTATAAGGGTTGCGAGTCTCACTTTTTATATGTATTTTCTATCTATTTCTATATCTATTTTTTTAATATCTTTATATTAACTGCCACTGCATTGTGGGTATGACAGAATGGTAATTTCAATCCTCTGTGTCCTGTTCATGTGGCAAAATTGACATTAAAACTGGTTTTAAAGCAACACTGAGTAGTTTTTGCAACCTTAAAATAATGTTTCCAAAATTGTTTCAGTGGTTTATCAACTTGTAACTGGGTGAAAGGCACTTCTGAATTCACTTTGCCGGCCTCCATGTACAATAACCGCACTAAGTAAGTTTGAAAGAGCGGGCCGCCTCTCTGTAGTTCAAATGAGAGACAATTCTGCGTCCAATCTGTAAGGCGACCGAAGATGAAAACTAATACTTGGTGTTGCTTTAACTTTGTTTTGGACTTTGACTGATGGCTGTATTGTCTTTGTAGAGCTGAAGTGAGGAGTCATTTGAGAACCACCCCACAGTGGTTTGTGGACATAACTCAACTCGTGACCCTTTCTCAGGAACACAATGAAGATGAGGCAAGACAGAGATCAAACTCTGGACACCCGCATATTTTTCATGTCTAATTCATCTAATGCAGGCCTAGCCTGTGTGCAGGTATATTCAAGTAAAGTTATTAGCCATCATTTCTGGTATGAACACCAGAACCCCATTCGCCTTGAGCCAGTGTAGCACCAAAGTCTTGCTAAATGTGTTAGCGTAAAAAAAGGTATTTAATCATTTAAAGCAGTGTTGGCAGTATTTAGTATGCATCATTTAAATGTGTACTTAATATTGCTGGGTAGTTTTAAACTGCTCTCAACCCAATTATAAAACACAACAATGAAAGCAGTGTAGTTCAGTAAGTACAACAGAATCACAAGTACAACATGAAGCTCTATATTTGTCTTGCCCAGTTCATAGCATGAGTAGGTGTAGTTAATGGTCCTGTTTGTCACAAATTCTTACATACATTGAAGCCAACGCAGACAGTTAAAAAAAAAAAAAAGAAACCTTGACAAACATGGATCCTGTGGTGTGGTTATTTAGGTCCTGTCCACATGACAACTGAGTTTTTGAAAATAGTTTTCTTTTGCTTTTTCAGAGTTTGCATCCACACCATTTTCATTTCCAACTACACTGAAGTGCAAAAACAAATGAAAATGTTCTTTGCTGGGTCACTTAACAGGAATGGTGTTCTTGCATAACCCATACTGCAATGTTAAATCAAAACAAATAGATCCTCTATGTATTGCCATTGAAAAAGTCTCCGTCTTTGAACCTGTGTTTCAAAGTCTTCATTGTCAGACCTCAAAAACACTTTGGTGTAGATGCAAGGCTACAATTCAACAAAACATGGATGTTTTTTTTACAGAAACTGTTTTCATCAGTTGGTGTGTGGATGGGCTCTTAGTTTCATGTTAGTGCACTTTGATGGCCCTGACGGAAGTAGGCATATGGCATTGCATTCCAATCATTCATTCCGTGGAACTCCCAGTTCTTCATTAATGGATCAAATCAGCTTGCACTTCCACTGCAGAGTCATAGTACACAAATATGTTTCTTCCAGTTAAAAATATACTCATATGCATTCTTATTTAGTTGAAATAGGAGCTATGTAACAAAAAAAAACTGGTGTGGAACCCTTTATTATTAAAAAAAAAATACCTTAGAGATATTCTTTGGAAAATCTAGCCCCAAGATAATCTGTGCTTGTTGACTAGTTATGCTGGCACTAGCCATGTAGGCTTACTGTTATTAGAGACAATACCAAACATCTCACACAAAAGGGAAGCATTTACCAATTCATGGTGTGAAAATCTGTTAGGATTGCTTTAAAGCACACTTGCAGCATTTTAACATATTTAGACATAAAGCAGTGGCTACATTGTGTAGGGTACTTGTTCACAAGGAGGACGTACTGAAATGGGGTCCAATGTGGCGATGAGATGCTTTGGTTGATTAGTCGTACAGTATAAAATCTCAGTGCCCAACTCTGCTCTCCACCACACACAAGCCACCCATAAGGACACACTCTCACGTATGGCTCAATGTTCTTTCAACACAAGCCACCCATAAGGACACGCTCTCACGTATGGTTCAATGTTCTTTCAACACAAGCCACCCATAAGGACATGCTCTTACATATGGTTCAATGTTCTTTACAATGCTGTGCCACTTCTAACCTCCAAAATGCTTTTGCAGTTTGCATGGCTAGTGTACAGTGTGTGATGCAGTGGTCTTTGATTATGGCTCATGCGTTTTGATGTTTCTGTAATGGGTTCTCATGTGGTTACAGACCTTACTGCTCATTACCTAATAGAATGGGTTATAGGGTTCTTTTATAAGCTGTCCACATGTAAAATAATGCAGTCAAATGGGTCTTAAAGACCTTTAAATGCAAAAGTAGTGAATTACAGAGAAATTACTTTTCATTTAGGGATGACAATCTTTTTTTTCTAATGCTTGACTGTAAAACTGTGTTTCTTTTGTATCTGAGGTATATGTTTTTTTTTTCTTTTTGGTTTATTTGTGTGTCATTTTATATTTACGCACATGTACGCAGATACTTATGAATGTATTTGAAATGTGTTTATAGCCATTTATTTTTTAACAGTGGTAATTTTTACATTTCTGTTGCCAAATACTAGGCTAAACTGAACAGTGTCCTGTAGACCTTGGCAAACTTATTCAGCAAAACACATTTTCACAGAGTGAAAGGGTGCGCTGTTTTCTAGACAGGATGTCTATACCAATGAAACAATGCGGTACATGAAATATATTGTGAAAGGAAAAAAAACACTGGTTAATAATGTTATTTGAGACCACCTTTATTTAAATGCCCAAGGGACTGGCCTTGAAACAGAGCTTCTCGGTTTAAACACTAGCCACGCGGGATGGGAAGAGCTGAGACTTGTGTGACGATGCTGCTGTTCTCTCACGCTAAATGAGCCCTAGGTGCTAGCGTGCTGTCTGCTAGCCATGTCCTAAAAGGAAGTGAAACACAGCTACCTAGGACCCTAAAGCACTTCTAATAAGGAGTGACCATGGATTGTACTAGAGGTCAATCATAAAATGAGAACATTTCTTTTTTTGGTACGTGTAACTGTTTCTTTTAATCATTAAAAGAGTTTATTTAAAATTATGATTGAACTCATATTTTTCTGTTTTTGTAAAAAACATGCCAGCAACATAGGTATTGGCATAGGTATACATATTTGGCATAATTTGTATGTATAAGAGAATTTAAGGTTACCTGTCTTCCAATATGACTTGTTTGCATGTTCAGCAAGTATAGATTGGTTGACTAATATTTCAACAAGACATGTTCAATATTGGATGCATATGTAAAACACTGATTACTATATGAACAGGACAGAATAAACAGAAAGAGTAAAGCATGTATGAAATTGAATTAATTTATTTATTACAATCAAAAACTGCAAATCAAAATTGTACAAAGCCAACTGAATACAAGACACATATTAAAATACCTAGATTAAAAATGCGTACTGGAACATGAAACATTTTTTAACAGTGCATCACAATAGTGGTAATATTTTTTTCTACTACAGAAAATGTACCTCTCCCTCATCACTGACTTGCAAAAAATATATAGATGTATTCTTTATAAGCATAGAAAATATAAATATTAAATGCAATGTCAGATGTTTTTGGCACATTCATACGATAACAGACAACATACAGCAGACAGATAAACAGTCAATACAAACATACACCGTACTGTAAAGAGCAAGTGCTTCATCACATTTTGCATGCCTCTGAATTCACTGATATGATCCTTCACAGTTACTCCATGATTGTTGCCATGCTCCCTCAGACAAATAATACCTAACAAAGACTTAACGTGATACCTAGAGAAGATGTCCTTAGTTCTCCCAACATCTCAGACATTTTGACACTGCATTCTTTCACGACATGAAAATTATTGCAAACAAAAATAAGCAAACAAGAATATCACATTCACAAACCCAGACACTGACTGTGTCATGGCTATTGCTGTGTACGTATGTAATACCGAACCCTGAGGGCCTTCTACAAAATGTGTGTTAACAGCTGAAACAGAGCTTTTAGCCAAACACTAACATGTACTACATAAGCACAAACATGCATGGTTAGGTCAATCTTTTAAGGGGTGCACTCACATCTGGCTCCATGTTAAAGAAGACAATGACAAGGATGGCAACAACAAGCAGGAAGACTAGGAACTTGACCCAAAGTGGTACCCAATGCGAGGAAGTCTTCTCCTCCTCCTCCTTAGGGACTGGAGGCTCAGTTCCCCACCGCGAAGCAGGTGGCGCTGACTGGGTCGTAGTGCGGTAGGTCGCCTGTGTCCTTGGAGAAAGTAAGAGTGAAATACATAAGGAAGTGAGAATATTATGCCTGCACACTAAAGGGTACCCAAGCAAAAATCAGCCTACAGGCACTCTGAGGGCTTCCATTTTGTTCTTCTTAGAAACCTAATATATGACCTCTTGATATGGCTTTGGATCTGATTTTGAGAATTCAGATCAATCGAAGATTGTGTAATATTGAGTTGTGGTAAATACATACCTGTAGCCATCCACAACATCCCTTTCTGCAAACGCCCATTTTCTGAAAAATATTATAGTGATCGTGATTTATGTGTTGACATTATTTTGAAAATTGTGTTTAGTGTGTGCAATGACGATAGTGTTACATTACCTTTCTCTAAAATCTTCTTCTCTGATCTGGCAACAGAAATGGATAAGATTTGATATGAACATCACAAATGAATAGTCCAAGTGCGAGTAACACTTAAAACAACTTCTCTAACGTACCTGAGGCCTGCGTGGTTCATAGGTGACCTCTTCCTCTGAAAAGCAATCATAAACACTGAGATGAGTTCTAGGTGAGTAATCCAACAATGAGGGATTGGTAACACGCTTGGCTGAATCAGTGGTCTGTGAAAAACCTTTCAAATGAGTCCCATGGCTTCACCCCCCTCTCAAAATAAAGCAATAGGGCTACTTCACTAAGATTGAGTTTTTTTAGCCAGGTTTGTCACCTGTGTTCTCTGGAATACCTCCCTAAAATGTAAGGTACATTTTCGAGACATTACAATAACTGAATGAAGGTGAACTTACCCTCTCTGTAAAATCTCATGTCAATGGGTGGCCTGCCTTTCACTCTTGTCTTTTTGGCTTTTGTTATGGCTTCTCTGAGCTTCTTCTCGTATAAATCTCGCGTCGTACCTGCAATTTCACATAAAACTTTAGTCTTCAGCCAGGCTACAACATACCAGATGGACTGAACTTAATAAGGATGCGGACAGTTATACTGCTTAGTCTGTGTACACATGCACTTACCAACAACTGGCCCATGTTTGATCCCGTAGTCGTCTAACAGCCACCTAATTTCATCGTCTGATTTATTACTCAGTATTGTTGACATTATTATTACCGCCTTTTCCTTATCGCGTATTGCTGTACTTGCAACGTCCTCAGACAAATGTTACAAACCAACGCAACATTAATGCAAAACAATGTAGCTATGTGTTTATCGGTATGCCACTATGTGTATACTATATGCATGCCACCTTCATTCAGCGCATTCAGTAAGATGTCAATTTCAGCGGTTTCTCACACACTCCTCGTGTTATGTTGTTGTTGTATTCTTTCCTCCAACGGATATCTCAGTAAGCGCCACCCCACTACTCCTGCGCAATTTCCGGTGGATTTGTGCAAACATAACACCAGCGATGTCCCTTATCATACAGGCGCATCTGAATGAATTAGAATATCATAGAGAAGTTTATTTATTTTATTAATTACATGTATAGTCAAACCCTTGCATTATATCTATTCCTTACACAGGATGTGTACATTAACATCAGACTTTTTAAAAAAACTTTTTTTTTTTTATGTTTCAGTACTTAGTAGCGCTTGCTTTTGCATTCCACATTGCGTTAAAATAAAAAGGAAAAGGACTAGACAAATTATGCTGCAAAAATATTTTTAAAGTAAGCTTTACGATTGTTTTTATTGCTTCACATAAAACTTTATGAAACATAGTTAACACTAGCCATCTTATTTAAAGATCATACCAGGTATACAAAACCAGTATAAAAATACATTGAAAATATTTAATCTTGTATTAATGAATAGAATAAAATATACTGTAATGTATTTTACACATTTCAGCTTGTTATGACTAGTACTGTCGCCCAGCTACCATCTTGTCCAGTCAAAATGTTCTGTTGCCCACCAGAAAGTCAGCAAGCCAGTTGCAATGACCACACACATCCTGAGAGCAGATTTCAGAACTCCAGGACACTGTAGAGAGAAATTAAGTATCCCTCTTATTATGAGGTCACTGCTATGACAATATGATCTGTATTTCAGTCAAGCTTACTTTAAGAGTGAAGACTGATATTTAGTCATTTATTGCTATCAAAAAAACTTGTGGGCTACTATTCAACACCAAAGACATGCTGTGTGTCTGTGTTTGTTAGTTTAAAAAATGAATGCAGAATTGATTTACCTTTTGTTTATTAGATGGAGGTTGGCACTGGGCCATCTGCTGTTTGTCTGCCACAAGAGAAGTCTGTGGAGATATGTTCTCCTCTTCCGCAGACTGATCCATCATCTGTTTTTCCAGAGACTGATAGTCTATGACATTTTCCTTTAGTTGATCAGCTGTTGGATTGTCATGTATGGGCTCTTGCTCCTGTATCGTCTGGTCCTGTTCATGAGAAGAGTGTACGCTCTCTGATGGTTCCTCCTGATTCTGAGAAGGGAACATTTTCTCTGGCAGTTCTTCAGTCTCACTCTGTTCCTAGAACACATGGTTAGTTAATCATGTATGGGTGTAGGTGTATAGGCCTGACATAAACACTTAAGCACTCTGAAGGCACTATGCCAAAACAAGTCTGTGCAAAGACATATTGAATAATAACAATAACAACAACAACAACAACAATAATAATAATAATAATAATAATAATAATATAGAAAGTGTGGCCTTTTCTTTCTTTCTTTTCTTTCTGAAATACTATGCAGGGCTATAGTGCAGCGTATACCACAGTGAGTAAACTGACTCACCTCATCATGCATGTCCTCAGAGTCAGAGTCTTCCTCGGAGTCCTCCTCACCCTCCATGTCGCTACTACAGGAAGTAAACAGAAGCCAGAAGATCACTGGATCTTTCATTCTTTCAGTTCTACATTCTGGGTAATAAATATAATATTGCAGCCAACCATGTTTGTGGAGTCGGCATGTACGTTGTTTTATATTGCATACTTACAACTCTATTTCTGAGTCCAGGACTTCGGTTATTTGAGGCTCCAAACAAAAGTGCACTTTATGTGTTCTTTCTAATGACATTAAATCACATGTTAACATTCCAGTAATTTACATGAACTGAAGCAGTAGGAACTACCCTATTTTAGGTTTCTGTCACCTACTTAATGCACCATGCCTACTCAAACATTATCAACCCTATTACGTTACCAATTTGTGTAAATAGACTAATATGACTAATATTGGCATTTGTATTTATCGCAATTGTTTACAGCATTTCTGGTTACTAACCTTCAATACTGCTCTCATCTGAATCATTGTAAAACCTGTTGAAAGCCTCAATTCGTTCTCTCTCTTGATCCCAGGTCCTCTCTTCCTCGCCAAATGTGTCATTTGCGTCGTCCTCCATGCCTTCCTGTGCAGCAGTATCTTCGCTCAGCAGGCATTCAGCAAAACCTCCATCCGTGGCATGACTGCCCTGTTCCAAGCGGGCATCAGAGTGAAAGTCACTATCTGACGTCAAGTCTTGCTCAACCACAAGAATTTCCTGTCTTGAAGTTCCTGATGTATTCCTGAGGGGCTGGTTGTGCTGTCGGCCTGCCCCGTCTAATGAGGTATCGTATAGCCATGTTCTCTCTGATGCACTGGTGTAGCTCCTTCCAGACAGACCAGTCTCCTTTGTGTTTGTTGCATGGACGTGGTCTCCAGTGTTTGAGGGATCAATGTCATCAGAGTCCAGTGTGTCCAGCTCAGCGATATTAATCTCTAAATTCAGCTCGGCGTTAAACATGAACTCTTCACTCCAGCCCCCCCAGGTATCGGCAAGATGTGAAAACACTGAGAATTCATTTTCACTGTTACAAGGAAGTTTGATTTCAACATCCTGTCTGTCAGCACCTTGTTCCTCTCCATGTTCTTCGTCCACTTGAATATCTTGGTGGAAGATTTCAGTATAATTTTTTTCTGGTTGCACTGGATCGTGAATTATGGCTGTTTCATCACTAAAGACATAATTGATTTGTGTAAGACTGCCATTGTCCTGCAAGCTCACACTTTCACACTCATCTTCTCTTTGAGGGCTTAAATCATCCCTGGTCAGGGATGTGGTATGTGAGGTCCCTGTAGCCTGCCATTCCTTGACTCTTTCATCAACCCTGCTTTCACTGCTGTGAGCCCTCACAAAGTTATGAGGTTTGGCATACATGGGTCTGCTTTCCACTATATCATCCTTCTCCTCTGTGTCCTCCTCTTTATCATCTTGAACAACCTTTTCTTCTCCTTCCTCATCCTCCTCCTCTTCCTCCTCCTCCTCCTCTTCCTCCTCCTCTTTCTCATCATCTTCCTGTTGTAGTTGTTGTTGTTGTTGTTGTTCTTCTTCTTCTTCTCCTTCCTCCTCCTCCTCTTTCTCATCATCTTCCTGTTGTTGTTGTTGTTGTTGTTGTTGTTGTTGTTCTTCTTCTTCTTCTTCTTCTTCTTCTTCTTCTTCTTCTTCTTGTGTTTTGTCAACTACCATAGATTCTGTTATGCTTGCAGCTGCTCCGAACTTGGCTTCCACTATCCCATCATCTTCATCAGCAGCAGCATCATCACCATCACTGTCATCACTGTCTGTTAGCTCTGCTGGGTATTCTGCAAAACCCTCACCAACCCAAGCTTGGTCCTCCTCGAAAAACTCCCTCAATTCTCCTCGGAAATGTGCCTCCTCATCAGTTTGGAGGGCTTGCAGAGTCGCCATGGATGAGCTTAGATCCTCACCTGTACCATGTCCATTTGGGGAACCTTTCTTCTGAGATGCACACAATGACATTTCTTTCGGTGCTTGTTCTCCCACCGGTAAAGGATGCAGTCCCACAACTTCTGCATCCTCACCTCCTGACTTTGAATCTGAATCTGAATCTGAATCTGAATCTGAATCTGACTCTGAATCTGAATCTGAATCTGAATTTGAATAGCTGCATGTGCCGTCTAGACTCTGAAGGTTGCTAGGAAATGACACCCCGCCCTGACGGTCTTCATCCCCAAGGTTGCTAAGTATGCCTGACCTCCAGTGGTTTGGCTGATCGTCTCCTGTTTGATCTCCGCTGGCAAGTTGCCTTTCAGTCCAGTCACTCGTTTCATCTCCGTCGTGTTGCTTTGGGTCGCGAGAGGTTTGCATTTGCGTCCTGTCTGCCATCTCTGTGTTCTTGAGCGCATCGAGTTCCTCATCTGTTTCACTGTCAGTGTTTTGCGCATACGGCTCCTTTCCTGTTGTGTTCCTGTGCTTGCTGTGGTTCTTCTCTGAGCTTTGCTGTGAGGTTTCTTTGGCTGCGTCTGTTTGTCGATGTGCGGCATAATCATGCTCTTCTGCATCAGTGGTTCTACTGGCCTGAGACAGTTGTTCCATATAGTCTTCAAAGTTAAGATGCTCAAAATCTATTTCCACATCTGACAGTAAAAATAAAATACAAACAACCAAATAAATGCATGCATACATACATACATAATGTTTATACAAACATACACACATACATACATACATACATACATACATACATACATACATACATACATACATACATACATACATACATACAATTTCAAAATTTAAAATTTCAAAAGTGTCTCAAAGTGTCACATACCTGATGATGCATCTGTAAGTACATCAGCAACATTTTCCTCCATTTTCTGTTCACAGAACATATAATTAATAGAGAGAATACATTACATTTGTTCATTATGAGTTATATTTCCCATGCATTAAAGCTAAGCTTATGATTACACAAAGCTGAATCTTTAAATATTAATTTGAAAAGCCTTACCTCTGCACCAGATTAACTTCCTGTCAGAATGGAAACAAAGAACTCTGCTGTCTTTCAAAGTAGATGTCCCACTCAGTTTACAACTCAGTTCACAAAACAAAACAAATGTGTTATTAAAAGAATCAAATACTTGACAAAACAAATACTTGTTGCAGAATATGAAACAAGCAACCTTGTTTTCTACAGTAAGATACAGAGCCGTTTTAGCTTTGTTTTGGTTACCGCATCATGTTTCTGTGTTGACGTCAAGGCAGAGGTTGCAGATAAAGAGGCAGGTGTACCACACTATTGGCGTCTGCTATTTTTCAAACATCCTCTGCAAGTGCAGCTCTTGCTCTGACGCTTGTGTGTGTGGCAGTGACGGTGTCTTGATCAAGAAGTGGTAAAAATGCTTTAAACACCTGAGCTAAAACAATAAAAGTATATTAATATTAAGACTGTTCATTGTTTTTGGTTCTGGTTATATATTCAGTGAGTTTGTATAATTTCTGTTTTAAATCAAATAAATGGGTGACACAGGCTTACAGTTATTGATTTATTTTCCATCCATTAAAAAGGGTGCATAATTCAAGAATGACTGCATGGGAGCTCTCAAAGTAGGCTACTGCTGTAATTTCCTGTTTAGTTCTTATCTCTGTCCAACAACTGCAGTATCTAGTCATATGTCAGTGTCTCTCTTCAAGTGAACAGTGACATTTGAACAAATAGTTATAAAAGTTTTGATGAAGCTTTAGTAAACAGGACAGTACACTCCAGCCAGTGCAATGGGGGGTTTCTTTTATTTGTCTTCTTTCAGTGATTTATAAAAATGACTGTCACAGCATTGTCACATACAAATTGTGCGTACTAGTCGACTGTGCAGCCGTCGTGTCAGAATCAGAGCTCATGCCGTAGGAGGTAGCGGTGATTGGGTTTCAGGTCAACTTCTACTGGGTAGTGATCACTGACCTCCAATGCCTAAACAAAATGAAGAGAGTAAATCAGCAAAGGTTATGACATGGCACCATCGTAAGCACACTATTTCCCCTCTTCCCATACATTCTGATGGTAGGTGTCGTGGGGCTGTACCTCCTCCTCAGACAGCTGGAACTCCTTCTTGAAGTTGAAGGGCTGAGCAGAGTCAGGGACAATCCCATAGTAAAGCTCTTTTCCATGAACAACAATTCTGCGTGGAGGTTAGAAATGACATCTTTATAATATCCATTCGCACAGTGGGGGGGAGGGTGGAGCATGACATTGAGAATGCCAAGGGTTGCAAAAAGCAATTTCCAGGAAGCATAAGCAGCATAGTGTATACTGCACTTTATAGCTTTCACTTTGTCAAGGTGTCTGTCTGACAAATCAGTTTAAATCTGCCTCATAGCAGAACCACACACAGCAATGTCACACCAGCAGTGTGAGGTGGAAATGGATTCTGTGTAACAGAACTGGATTTAGAGCGCCATCAACTGGTAAAGTATAGTCCTACACTGCAAGAAAAATAGACTGTTCGGTATGAACAGCTTAATCCAGCCAAGTCATCTTGTTGCTTTGACTGAGTGTCTGCTATCAGGTTTATGTCTTCTGAACAACCAACCAGTTGACTTGCTTATCTATGAGCTAAATACTTTAACACAGAATAGTGCAATGGCAGAAGTGCAATGGCAGAAAACATTGTGCTTTTTCCCCTCAGACTTCTGGCACAAAAATCTTAGGATTTAAAAATTTAGTAGTGATCTGTTTAGCAATCGGAATCATTCAAAATCCAATTTACCGTGTATTAGATTCTGCAGATTAATCTCTATTAGTTCATGAAGCAAAAAAAAAATATATAAAATAATACCCATATGCAGGGGGTAAGCACCAACAAATAATTTGCCATTTTATGTTAGTTGTTAAGGAATGTTGTGGGCAGTATAGTCATGACCAACCTGTCGTAAGCACAGCGGGTGTTGTCTCGGACCGTGGTGTCCTCCTCATCCCCAATGAGCCAGTGGAACTTGGGGTCGTTCCTCAGCCGGATGGCTTTCCAGCCCTTCACTGTGATGTAACTACAGGCAGCGTTGAGATCTCCCAGAAACATCACATTCTGGTAGAGAGGAAAGATTATCTTTATAGATTATCGTTATGGTTCATAAATTCGCTCAAGTATCTTTATTGAAAATATGCAACTAGAAAGAGAAACGGTGGGCCCATAAGTCAGTGGGGAACAACTCAGCATGACTCATTCAGAGAAGCACACAGAGGACATAACCTGAGCTGTATTTCAACAGCAGCTGAATGCTGGAGAATGGAGAAGGATTATGGAATGAAGTGAAAAGGAGCCATAATACTGTCCTATCATGAATCTAAATGAAAGATTTATTTAAATGCTGAGAGAGATCAAATATGTGTGTGTATGTGTGCGTGTGTGTGTGTGTGTGTGTGTGTGTGTGTGTGTGTGTGTGTGTGTGCGCACATGTGTGTGTGTGTGTGTGTGTGTGTGTGTGTGTGTGTGTGTGTGTGTGTGTGTGTGTGTGTGTGTGTGTGTTTGCGTGCAACTGTGCACCTGCGCACGCGCGCGCGTGTGTGTGTGCGTGTGTGTGTGTGTGTATCTGTATCCGTACCTGAGTTTTCCATTTTTTGCTGATTTCTGTGTAGACTCCATAAAGTTCCTCAATCTCTTTCATGGCATTCTTAGGCGATGTGTGTTGTCCTACAAGGACAAAATCCTTCACCACTGTTATAACAAAAGCATACTGCTCAGTACTATAACTCCAGCCCACCCAGTTTTTAAGGACATGACCATTTCATGTGTTCTATTTTGTCATATTTTTGTACAACATCCACCGCATTAGTATACTGTCTATGCCTATCCATACGTACCACATGTATGGTTATGTATACATATGTTTTGTAGTTTTCTTTTTCTAGAAGACGGGCAACAATATTTCATTGTTGATTGTATGCCAGTGCATGATCAAATGACTAAAGGTAAATCTTTGCTTTTGAATCGCATCTAAAATGTTAATCTACATTGTAATGGTGTCAGCAGCACTCCTTATGTAGGCAAACTGGTGTAGATCTATTGGGATTTTGTTATAGGCTATGGGTCACAGTGAGGTGATCTGCTTGTGTTTACACAGCGTTATAGGACTTGTGAGTGGATTGCAGAGAGAGGTGCTTACAGGTGGAGGGGGAGTGAATCCTGATGATGAAAGGCTCTCGGGTGAAGAGTTTTGTGTGATTGGATCCCCCCTCCTGCAAGTAGTAGTGATCTCTTACCTCCAGAACATCTTGCCTGAGCATAAACACAGTGCTGACAAAGTTGTTGTCTTCTTATCTTTTACTGATTTACACATTTACACCATGACTTTAAAAATGTGACTTATCAACATCATTTGGCTTTATCAGTACAGAGTAGGTCAGAACAAAATTATTTTATTTTATTATTATGTACTCAAAAATATCAGAAATATTCAAAAAAAATTCAATGTATTTGGTAAACATCCTTTTATGTTTGACAATAACATTTGAACTGGAAATACTCACCGGTATATGTACACATACTGCTCCTTGTAGCTCGTCTTTCCCAGTCTTTTGCTCTCTAGATGAGCATATGAATGAGATTTGTCAAATCTGGTTAAAATGACATAATTTAGAAAAAGAAGGTCATTGACCAGTCTGCATACAAATGTTTAGGGGATATCTGGCGCATTCTACTGCGTTCTAAATGAGACTCAGTTAGTTTGGTCAGTAATAAAAACACAGTTGTCCTGGGCTGTAGTCCACACCTGTTCAGATGTTTCACCAGTGTAGGTATGGCTTCGCCTTTGGAGTCGCGAACCTCCTGAACTAGGCAAAGGTCACAGCGAGCAATGATCTGATGATGAGAAAGAACACCATCCACCCCCCAAATCAAACCATTTTACATTAGCACAGTCATCAGCTAATGTAATCACACTTGATAACATTTTAATTAGATAGTCTACCCACAGAGACTGTATATATGCATATGGTTTGTTGAAATTCATTTTCATTTTTACTGGCTTATTACCTTTATCAAACCCAAACCCTAACTCTGACAAGACACAGACCTTTAACAGATGACTTATTAACAGTCTAAGCAGGCCCACTGGCAGTCTTGGCTGGGCCCGGGACAAGATAATCTGATGGGGACCCCCCTCCCATATTCCATAAGGTAAGGAGGGACCAGTTCTGGGAACCCCTTTCCCATGGCCCGGGACAGGAGACCCGTTTGCGCCCCCCCCCCCCCTATAAGCAGTTATTAACAGTCTAAGCATCTGTGGACAGTCTGCAGGACCATCAGTAGTACCATCCAAATAAAGTGTTATACAAATGAGGTGGAACGCACTATTACCTTTTTTTCTCTATCAGGCCTAATATTTTGTGATTGTCATACCTTGATCAACATATTCATGACCTTCTTGTTGTGGGCTTTGGCCTCCCCAAACGACTGCACGTTGAAGGCACATATTTTCAGAGAGAGGGTGGGGGGCCACAGCATTAGCCCCAGAAGGCACATGGTCAAGATCAGAGACTTCATTCTTCAGCTTATTCAGCCTCTATGCATATGAACTACAAAGGCAATGCTTGTCAGTGTTGCATCTCTGTACACGTACAAAACTAACAGCACTCAGGTTAGTCTTTTTCAAGCACTGTACTCACTTGAACAATCAAAAGAACAAACAAGCACATGAGTACATGAATAAATATATAAATAAATACAAATATAACTAACTTAAAATTGAGAATAAATCAAGAAAGCACACTAATAAGCAAGCAAATGAACAAACAAACAATCAAATAAATAAATAAATAAATAAATACATACATACATACATACATACATAAATACATACATACATACATACATACATACATACAAACATACATACATACATACATACATACATACATACATACATACATACATACATACATACATAAAAGGGATGGTGGTCACTCACCTGCTGCCTGGTGTTTTGGTCCATTCCCTTCTGAGGGCCGTGTCTTGAATGTGTTAGTTTTGTGTTCATCCAAGCAAGCCCATAGAGAAAGACAACGTTTGTGTGTGTGTGTGTGTGTGTGTGTGGGTTGGAGTTGGTGTGAGAGAGATGTGCTGAGTCAGTGTTCACTCTGTGTGGAGTTCCATCCAGAACAGAGCAAAAGGCGACACGCAATAGGGCGAGCATGCAGGAAACAATGGGCCCCTCGCTCATTCACAGCTCGCCACCAATGGACGTTCTCTATCTCTCAGAATACAGACTCCAACAGAAGCCAAGGAAGGCCTTGATATGTCGAATATAAATGTTTTCTAGCCAAGTAGAGAAGAGAATGAGTGAGGGTCAGTACTTACTGTATTGTGACAAGAAGTGCCCATGACAGACACCTGGACGTTTCCCTGCACTGTCTTTGCTGAATGAAATTTTCACAGCAATGGGTAAACTAAATTCATTCAACGTGTGTACATCACACCTCTGCTTCCGTAATTCAGACACATCCCTCCCAAGTTGGTGTACACACATGCTCTGTGGTTTGCCCATGCATTTCCTCAAAACATCACAACCCTCTTTAACATGATTATGCAGCTAGTATTCACGCATGAAGTGCTATGCTAATTTGTAAGGAAGTAATTGAGGAAGCTTAAGAAACTAATTCCTGTGAAACATAAACATTCTTGTTTATGTTTATTATGTTTATTTAACATGCCTTGTTTACAACTGTGTTGTATTGTTCACTACTGTGTTGCACTGTATGTACAGAAGTGTACAGGAGAGTGTAAGCGTGTGTGTGTGTGAGTGTGTGAGTGCGTGTGTGAGTGGGTGAAGTGAATCTGTGTAGTCCCTCAGTAGTGTATGTAGGCACTATTATGTATCTGTCTTGTCCATACTGTGTTTTAACAGTTACGTGTACCACCAATTGTTCCCGGTGAAACGTTGTCTCGTCTCACTATGTACTGTGTATATGGCTGAAACGACAATAAAAACCTACTTGACTACTTGACTTGACATTCACGTATATTTGACACCAAACCTTAAAAGTAAGGTACAAATTAAATCATTCCAACACTGTTAAAGGCACATATCTGTTTCTTTAATGACAAAGCATGTCATTACTATAGCACCCTCATTTTGACTGTGTGTATTCAAACAATGAATTGTGTCTAAACACTGAATACATTTCACATATGAGTTTCAATGGGAACATATGACAGAAACATTGCTGGAGAGTTCAGTTTTCTGTGAGCACTTGAGCTGAATACACTTAGTACAAAAAGGCAGTGATCCCCATTACATTCACATACAATAGTATATATACATATAAATAATTAAAAACTATATTGCTCTGACAAAAGTCTAAATACCTACCGACTGCACATGATTACCTGTTCATAAAAAAACAAAATGTGTAACTTTATTCAGATTTTGTGTGTTGCCAACTAAAAAGGCTGGAAAAGCCTTATTTTCACAGCAGGTCCCTTGGATGGTCTTTGCACAGTGACACTGTCAAACAAATTAAAGACCAAGCAGAGAGGCTTTGGGCAACATTGTAATGCTTTAACAAAAACAAGAGTCCTATATTCTCCTTGTTCTTCTCACAAGCCCCTGGGGACTATCTTCGTCATATAGGCCTGAAGCAGGCCGAGCTGTGTGGAGAGGCCAGAGACAACAGGTAGTCCTCCATGTGCTGTTGAAGACACAAGTAGACGTGCTGGAGGTAGTCGGCGATTATGGGGTAGTAGAGACACAGGCCCACCACCAGGGCGGCGCCAAACACAAACAGCAGCAGAACGAAAACCAGCCAGGATCCACAGGAGGTCTGAGAGAAGGAGAGAAGCACATGGTCAAGGTGGAAATACTAACAACCTCAATATGGGACAAATGTAACAGAGATCAGCCTGTGCAGTCCAGCCCCAGGCTCGAACCTGCGACCTCACAGCAACCTCAAATTGGGAGGAGGACACACTACAAAGTAAGCTAAAATCCGCACTATTAGCTAAGTCAGTAGTATGCTCTTGAGGTGGTGGGAGGGAGTTTTACCAACAGTCTAACACAGAGCTGTGCTAGTGGTTACATACACATATGTAACATATACATATACATATCGGTTATATATGCATGAACAATCCAGTCTGTCCGACTCCAGACTATCAGTGCACACTGTGAGAGGTGGCCTAGTTGAATGGGCGGCCACGTTGGATGGGCGGCCACGTTGGATGGGCGGCCACGTTGGATGGGCGGCCATGTTGGACGGGCGCTGTGCTCACCTTTCTGCTGCTCTGGTTCCTGAGCTGCCGGAGTTCCTCTCGGCACTGCATCACACTCGACTGGTACGAGCGGCTCTCCAGCTCCAGAGCCTCCAACTGGGCCTGGAGCTCCATGCACTGTACGCACACACACACACACACACATACACAGCATCATCATCATTATTATCATCATCATCACCATCGTCGTTTATAAAACCTATTGATCCTGTGGTGACTGAACAGTGTGAAACACTAGGACTCTGACCAAGTAGTTCTGGCCACTGGTCTCCTTCATCGTTAGCCTCACACACACACACACACACACACACACACACACACACACACACACACACACACACACACACACACACACACAGTCACACACACACACACACACACACACACACACACACACACACACACACACACACACACACACACACACACACACACTGTCCACTGGTTAACCCTAGTAGAGCCCCAGTAGAGGGTGTTAAAGTGACTCACCTCTTTCTCCTTCATCTGTAGTCTCTTCTCAGTGGCACACAGCCGGTCTGCCACGTGGTCCTCCTCACCAGTGAGCGTATCTGGGCACACACACACACACACACAGAGAGAGAGAGAGAGAGAGAGAGAGAGAGAGAGAGAGAGAGAGAGAGAGAGAGAGAGAGAGAGAGAGAGAGAGAGAGAGAGAGAGAGAGAGAAGAGAGAGAGAAAGAGAGAGAGAAAAAAAAGACAGAGAGAGAGAGAGAGAGAGAAAGCATAGGGAGCCAAACAGGAAGAAATACAGTCAGTTCAGTTCCCCTTTTTGTCAAGTGTCAAATTTCATACTCATCATCACTGAATTAAACTTCAATACAGCAACACTGCCCAGGGGGATCACACGTTACTATCTGACATCTAAATGTAAATCCAAAAGCCAGCTATCAAACTACTGCTTTTCATGTACTGTACAAAAAAGCCACCATTTTATGTGCTGTTAAATTAGTGGCGACAGTGCTGCTATGCGTTCAGTTCTGCGTTGTAACCACAGGGCAGGAAGTAAGACTACCTCTGGCTTCCTGTAACTGTGTGCTCAGGGCGCGCTTGTGTCCTTCGAGCTGAGAGAGGCGATAGCGCAGCTCCTTGTTTGTCTGCTGAGCACCCTGCAGCTGCTGGCCCAGGTCACACTCTCGGCCCTGACAGAGCTGAGGAGGACACACGTCACAATTGTAAACACACACATACATGCGGAGACGGAGACACACACACACACACAAACACACACACACACACACACGCACACACACACACACACACACACACACACACACACACACACACACACACACACACACACACACACACACACAGATAAAAACATTAATGAACACACACAGGCACATGCACATGTAGGCATTTTGCACAGAAATGAATATGCACAAATAAACACACACAATATACATTCAGACCTGGAGATGCACATACAACAGATAGGCCTACTGGTAATGAAACAATTCAATAAAGAGACATTTACACTCACAATAATTATGCAACTGTGTATTACAGCAGTGCATTTAGATCAGGTAAGAACTATATTAATTTGTTATATAACAATATATATAACATAACATAGTGAGGTGGACGTGTAGAAATCACACACACACACACATATCACTTGGCTGAACTATCACCATGGATTAGACTTAAGTACACACACGTGCTCACACACACACACACACACACACACACACACACACACACACACACACACACACACACACACACACACACACACACACACACACACACACAGACACACACACACACACACACACACACACACACAGTGACTCATTGTTAGCCTATGTAGCTCAGCTTGGTGCTGTATTATCTCCTCCTCTTACCTCCAGCTGTGAGCGCAGCTGCTGCAGCTGTTCGGTGCAGGCATCCTGGCCTCTCCTCAGCTCCATGCAGCTCGCGCACACCTCCTTGCACTGGCTCTGCCACCCACTCGACTCCGCACTGGCTGCCTGCGGCGCCTCCTGTTGGACAACGTGGGAACAAATCAGGATGCAGTTAGACAAGCGGTTGTATTAAGTCAGCGAACTTGGGGGTGGATATGTGCCATTATTAGACAGGCACACACAGACACATACACAGACACAAACATACCCACATACACATACACACACACACACACACACACACACACACACACACACACACACACACACACACACACACACACACACACACACACATACACACACACACACACACAATCTCTGGGGCAAAACCCATATGACTTTTGACAAGCTCACAAGCCACAAGCTCAGTGACTGATTAAGGTGATAGCCTGTTTAAACCAGCTACTGACTTGAGTATAGGTATTGTATTTGATAGAGATGTAACAGGCAGTGGGTGCCACCATGGTGAGAGGTACCTGGAGGTTTTGGATCTTGGCCGCGGCCTCCGCCCTCTGCTCTGCTGCCTTCTGGGTTGTAAGCAGGGCCCCCTTCTCCCGCTCCCCCCTTCGTCTCTCCATGTCCACCAGCAGCCCCTTCACATCATCCTGAGGAAGACCCTGAGAGAGAGAGAGAGAGAGAGAGAGAGAGAGAGAGAGAGAGAGAGAGAGAGAGAGAGAGAGAGAGAGAGAGAGACAGAGAGAGAGACAGAGAGAGAAAGAGAGAGACAGAGACAGAGACAGAGACAGAGACAGAGAGCACATACCCCTGTTTTATACACTGCTCCAAAATCCATACAAATGAACTCACATTGGTCATAAAGGGAGTATATCAGCATATCTAATCTGGGTAATGGCACAGAAGAATATTACACCATTTCCTATAGCTATAGTGATATGCAGAAAACCTTGAAATCATTAGCTTAGCCTATGATCAGTAACACACCACTGATTTCTGCCTATATTCATTTATATGTTTTACTGAGTCACTTTCAGCAGGGGATTTTATCACAGATGATAGATGATAATCACATATTTTCTGCCCCTGAAATAAAGATCTGATGGGAGTGGTTTCCAAAGGTAGCCAGCCATACCTGATAGACCCTACCTTTTCCCACATCAACCATACCCTCACTGTCTGTTATAGGCCTACTAGATCACTTTGTGAGTGTAGTTGTCTTATGTTTTGAAGCTGTTTTGTGCCAATTAGACTTACATGTTTTTACAGTGAAGAAGATAAAGTCTGCAACACCAGTAATATGCTCCCAACAATCTTTTAATAGTGATATTTCAGCCGTTACAATGAAAACATTGTTGGGGGCATATTTCCGGCATTGTGGACCTTATCTTCTTCACTGTATAAGCTTGTTCCATGGTCGAGCATGCAGGCTTTAGACAAGGAGGCACAGGAGGTCTAGGCTTATGTACAGATTAGGCTTATGTGTCTTACCCTCATACAGATTAGGCTTATGTATTTTACCCTCATACAGATTAGGCTTATGTGCTTTACCCTCACAGAAACCAGGTTTATATGTCTTACCCTCATACAGATCAGGCTTACATGTATACCCTCATAGATCAGGCTTACATGTCTTACCCTCATAGATCAGCCTTACATGTCTTACCCTCACAGATCAGCCTTACATGTCTTACCCTCATAGATCAAGCTTACATGTCTTACCCTCACAGATCAGGCCTATGTGTCTTACCCTCATACAGATCAGGCTTACATGTCTTACCCTCATAGATCAGGCCTATGTGTCTTACCCTCACAGATCAGGCTTACATGTCTTACCCTCACAGATCAGGCCTACATGTCTGATCCTCACAGATCAGGCCTATGTGTCTTACCCTTATACAGATCAGGCTTACATGTCTTACCCTCATAGATCAGGCCTATGTGTCTTACCCTCATAGATTAGGCTTACATGCCTTACCCTCATACATCAGGCCTATGTGTCTTCCCCTCATAGATCAGGCTTGTGTGTCTTACCTTCATGCAGAGCTGCAGCTGAGACTCCAGGGCTTTGATCTGGCTTCTGAGCTGGTCCTCACTGCAGCGAGACTGATGGAGGGAGAGGAAGTAGAAATGTTAGAGAGTTAGAGATGCAAGAGTGTCACAGGAAAACATGCTGCAGGAAGGAGAAAAAAACATAAAAATCAGCATAATGGCCAACCACCACACAACCATCAAACACAACATGTGGCGGGAGCGTTTTCATTTGACTGAAAGTGTGTTAGTGTGTTTGTGTATCTGGATGAACACAACCACTAACAGCCTAGTTAGGTTCCTGGATAAGGCTGTTATCTGAAAATCTAACGATACAAATTAAAGAGCATTTTAAAAAATCAATTTAAATAGATTGAAATAATGACTATAATGTTCAAAATACTTTAAAACATGAAACCTGAAAATGATTGTTGATAGATAAAAATTGACAACAACAAAAAAAAACTAACAACAACAAACAGAGGTAGTCTGATGCCCAATCGCTTCCCCATTTACAATCACTTTCCCATTCACACATCCACACCACTGTGATACAGAATCTATTAACAGACGTAATACTACAAAGACGTAAAAATCATCACTAGATTATTAATCATGGTTGTATGTTACTCATGTCTGAAGATTCCTTGTAAAAGCATTTACTGAACATGCGGTGAAGTGAGGACAAGATTGCCAACTGGGATTCTTCTTCTTTCACCTCCATGTGTGTGCAGTAAAAGAAATCAAATGGGAGCCCAGTGCGATGAAAGCCTCATGGCTCGTAAAAGTTGAGTCCTGCACTTTATGAATAAATATGTACTCTGAGCATAAAAATACCCGGCCATAAAAACCCCACCCTAGACAGATACGGAGACACATGTGTAACGAACAGTGAGCACTCATTTTGCTTTGCTCCACCCTCCCTTCCTGTGTGAAAGTGTGTGTCTGGCAAAACTAAGATGTCGCAGATACTGTGTACCTGAGTGTATGAGCATCCTGTAATGAGTCATAGCTCTACAGGAAACATCACACATCTGCTCTTTCTGTGTGTTTATTGAAGTGTCTAAATACTTCAAAATATCTTATTCTTCTTATTTATATAATTTTTAACTCAGGGGGTCCTTCTCCTGTAAATAATCAAAAAGAAACATGGAGGTGGAAAGCCCAGAAAAATTGAAGAGAGTAAAGGGTAAAATTGAGTTTATGCAGAGACTGACAGAAGACATACGTATAACAACTTCAGGCCTGTTATCCATCTTTGATCTTCTCCTTCACTTTTGAAAGTCTGCATGTAAAATCAAAATGGAAATCCCCAGTAGAGTTTTATGTTTCACATACAGCTCAGTATCCACCTCAGCATCAACAATATCTGGTCTCATATTCATTACAAGCTCTGTACTGCTTTAAAACAACACTTAAAAGTTTTCTCAACCTTACAATATTGTTTCCAAAAATGTTTCAGTGGTTCATTAACTTGTAAGTGATTGAAAGGCACTTCTGAATTCGCTCTGCCGCCCTCCACGGACTATAATCGCACTAAGTAAGTTTCGAGGAGTGGGCACTTCTGAATTCGCTCTGCCGCCCTCCACGGACTATAATCACACTAAGTAAGTTTCGAGGAGTGAGACCTCTATAACTACCCTTCTATAACACTGGACAATTTTACTGGGACACTGTAATCTATCTACCACAAAGCACCTTATCACGACACTTGTTTACCTCGTGGAATTCTTATTACTGGACAAATTTTACTGGGACACTGTAATCTATCTACCACAAAGCACCTTATCACGACACTTGTTTACCTCGTGGAATTCTTATTACCTTACTTATTATCATTGCAATGTGTTTTTCTTTCCTTAGTTCAGTGAATGTTGTATTATGCAGACGTGTGCAATAGGCTTGATATGTTTTTTTTGCAATGTGTATTATGTGTATGCTACTGGACACCTTAATTTCCTTCGGGATCAATAAAGTTACTCTACTCTACTCTACTCTACTCTACTCTACGTCTCTCTGCAGTTCGAATGAGAGACAACTCTGCTTCCAACCTGTAGGGCAACCTAAGACGAAAACTACTTAGTGTTGCTTTAAAAGAGGCAACTGGCATAATGATTCCACCTACCTTTTTGACTGAGAGAATTATGCAGTTGGACATGGCTGTTTCCAGTATGTGTCCTCACTGCACATCCAAACAGTGTCTACATGTCACCTTCCTCAAAATGTGACAACACTATGCAATATTCTGCTATTTATTAGAACACACAACTATTATTGAGTGTGATAGAATGGAACTGACTCTGACAACAGCCTGAGCTCCATTTTAGAACTGCAGTGTCATAATGGTGGATCTGCATCATCATGGAATCTGAGAGGACACTGCAGTGTTCTGACGGTGACCTTGTTTTGGGGAACATCGTACCATTCCTCATCTAATCACCAAAACTAACATTACCTTTGGCTTTTGCCTTAAGTGGCTGTTTGACGCCTATCAATCTGACACCACATCTTCAAAAAATGCCTCACCTACGACAAAAAGCATAAATAAATGTAAAGGAAATAACTGCATTCATCAATGCAGCTGGGTTGCTGGAAAGATAATGTTTCCCTTTGTTTTGGCATTTAGCAGATGTTTTTGTCCAAAGCAGCTTACAACGTTGGAAAATAAAAGCACTGACACTTGAATTTTGCAAATAGCCATAAAATGTACCATTATACAACTATTAATACCACCATCATCAACAATGACAGTGCTGGCATTATGGTAAATACACATAATATGAGGCACTAATTAGACAAGTGAATGTAAAAAAGCTTTTAAAAGTCTGAAGCATTTTTAAAGGGTACTAAGGCTGTTGCTGAAACAAGCAGTATTAGGTATGACGTTTTACTGATAAACCTGTCACCACCCAGAGCTGATATGGGGCCTTGGGAGCTCCGAGCAGTCAGCTGCGTTGCCTGTAGGCAAGCTATGCCTCTGAGTATGATGTGCCACCAAGACACATGGCAACACACATTCGTGAGGATGCACCAACATCAACACCAACAGCATTCCTGTAACTAGGGCACTCTGGATATGAGCGCTAAAAGACGTATGAGTGGGCAGGTGCTGACCTTCCACAGGTACTCTGAGGAGTGCAGCAGTGTTGCCGTGCTGCGCTGGAGGGCCGTCAGCTTCATCCTCAAGGCCGCCTCTCTGTTCAGCGCCTCCTGCAGGACAACAGTACAGGACCAGGTATTTACCACGGCAGATGATGACTCCCTGGGGAGTTGAAAGCAACACTAAGTCGCTTTCTCAACCTTAAAATTATGTTTCCAAAATCATTTCAGTGGTTCATCAACTTGTAACTGGGTGAAAGGCACTTCTGAATTCGCTTTATCGCCCTCAATGGGCTATAACTGCACTAAGTAAATTTGGAAGAGTGTGCCATCTCTCTGTAGTTCGAAGGAGAGACAATTCCACTTCCAACCTGTAGGGTGACTGAAGACGAAAACTACGTAGTGTTGCTTTAAGGTGACCCTGGTTGATGTACAAGGTGTTCCATATGTCACATTTATTTTTAAGACTGATGTGAAAGCTGTAAATATGATTTTTATTTTTATTTTATTACAGTATAGTACCTGTAAATAGTCAGTCAGAAGGAGGACATCCTATATTTGCAAAAACAAAAGAGATAAAAAATTAGCCGAAAACTATAATGCATTCACAAAAGTATAGGATGAACATTCTGTCCAAATTGTTGCTTAGAAGTAGATTAAACTTACATCTTCTTTCACGGTAACAACACCAGGCCTAGGAGAGATAGAAATAGGAGAGACTGTCAGTATGTTATAGTAAAGGTCAGTTCAAGCATGTGGGCTTCAGAGTACTTTTGATTGTATAAATGCACCCCATGGGCGTTTCATGATAACATTATTTTACAACAATTTATTGTTATTACATCATTTGTACAGCTGTGTACTTACTCTGTCTGTATGCCAGCCGTTTGCTGTGTCTTTTGATTGTCTATGCCTCCAAGAATTACTGTATTTGGTAGAGGTTTTAATAGGTATAGTCAGAGCAGAGATACATTTTTGTGTTGTGTTGTGTTACATTATGTTGTGTTGTGTTATGGTGAGAACTGACCTCTTTCTTTTTTGCTTGAGATAGTTCTTGTTTGGTGAACTTGCATCCTCACAGTAGAGATGAGGTTTAAGTGAGCTTGCTTTGCAGCAAAGTCACTTCCCTTTACACTGGACCTCACCTGCCCCGTACAGGTACTCTGCAATAAACATAAGAAAAAATATTGGATGCATTTACAAACACAATTTGAAATGTCCTCAAAACAGACTTCAGCTCACATGAGGGGTATCAGCATTTTACTGTATGAACTGCCACACTGTTAACATAGATAAGTAATTTTTTTCATAGCTGTAAGACAGACCTTTGAGGTTGATTTGATGTCATCTTTCGGGATTCCCATGTCCCCCTGTGTTATCAGTAAGCGTTGTGTTGACGTCAGCGTGCCACGTGCAGGCGGTGGTCCTAATCTGGTGCCAGGGGACCTTCTCACCACTGGCACTCTGAACCTGCTGGCTTCGCTGCCCTCGTCAGCCGCAGTGGTGGTGGTGGTGGTGGTGGTGGGCCTCCTCTTGGCGAACTCCAGCTGCCGCTTGTGCCGCTGCTCCTGCTTGAACCACAGCACGTCGGCCTCCCGCGAGGGGCTCCGGCACGCCGTCCTGTTGTGCTGGTCACGCAGGTGCTCGTCCCTCACCGCCCGCTGCTCCACCTTGATGTCATACTCTCTCTCCAGGAGCCACATGCTGCACCATGCTGCTGGCTGGCCTGGCACTCAGGCACCTATAGTCCCTTCGGCAGGCCGAAATGCTGCTAGCTGGGCTGGCACTCAGGCACCTATAGTCCCTTTGGCAGGCCAAAATGCTGCTAGCTGGGCTGGCACTGGGGCAGCTATAGTCCTTCGGCAGGCCGAAATTCTGCTGGCTGGGCTGGTACTGAGCCACCTATAGTCCCCTTGGCAGGCTGGTGGCTGGGCTGGTACCGAGCCACCTATAGTCCCCTCGGCAGGCTGAAATGCTGCTGGCTGGGCTGGTACTGAGGCAGCTATAGTCCTCTCGGCAGGCTGGTGGCTGGGCTGGCACTGGGGAACCTATAGCCCCCTGGGAAGGCTGAAATGCTGCTGGTTGGGCTGGCACTGAGGCACCTACAGTCCCTTCGGCAGGCTGAAATGCTGCACCTCAGTTTGGGTGTCGCTGACTGTCATAAAACACCTGTCCGTCCAGTTTAGGGAAGAGCCCTGAGTGAGTTCACTGAATGTGACATCAGGCAAATGTTCTGAGTATATCACGTTACGTCTACTTGACTTAGGGTTAGGGTTAGGGTTGTTGAACTCAAAATGAGAACTCAAAAAAGTATTATCTGAAATGGATGTCATAAAGACATACACATGAAATGGTGTTTCTCAGATGTTGCTAAAACTGGCCATCATCAAAGAGAATTGGTAAAGTAACAACTTCCAGAGATTCATTTAACTACACAGTAACTAAAGAATAAGAAAAAAAGGACAACAAGTAAAAGTTGCAATTGGTAAACAAACAAAAGAGACAAAAAAATCCTTCAAAAAATAAGGTTAAGGTTAAGGACATACCTCCACACAACAGCTTACAACATGTGTTCTCACATGGGTCATCCCTGTGGTAAGGGCTCCTCACAGTTTGGCTATTGGGGAACTACATCAGCTCCACCGAGCAGCTATGAAGCACCAGTGTCAACTTTGCCATCGAGACAGAGAGCGTCAGAGAGTGAGAGAAAGACAGAGACAGCAACTGCACTCCAGGGGCACGCGAGTCAAACAGGAAGTTGCGAGGGCCGCACCATCGCGGTGAGTTCCTCTATCTCTCCACAGACACGCATGGTGGGAGCGGTGCCACACATGTATGGCCCCTCTGATTAGACAAGTGTGTGTGTGTGTACACTCTGCCATGGCACGTACAGTAAAATGTTCTTTACATGAGCAGAGTAGCTTTGGCCTTTGTACACAAAGGCTCATTGCATGGGCAAGCTGATCTCCTGGCACTCAAGAATGGAAAATAAACTTGAGTCAAACTGGCTTGGGCACATTTCACAGCAATAACATTGAAATGCCTTGTATCTAGAGGGAAGCTACTAAATTCAACTTCCTGATTTCGATCTGTTTGTATAGTATCGACCTGTAACCGCTGTGAAACCGGTCATTGAGATGATTTCCAAAAATGTTGTTCCCAAACTCACCAGCAGGTGGTGGTAAAGTTTCTTCTAAGGGGTATGTGTGTTATCCAACATAAAAGAGGATGAAAATCAAAGATGTACAGTACTATGAAACAACACCCATTGTGTGAACAAGAGGACTTGTTTTTGTTTAAAATCTACACTAGCAAGTGCAATGCTTATGACCTAATCCAGCCACCGATAATGAAAGGACATAGACAGATGTAAAGTCTACCACCAATCCCACTTTTTATTTACAATATGTAAACAATGACATTTGTGAGACATAGACAGAAAAAAACATGCTCACAAGAAATGCACAGTCTTTAATATTCTCTGTTCTTGTGTCTCTTGTGAGCTTTGCGCTCTGTGATTACAGTCACAGTACAGAATCTGAAGAGTCTTTCATAGTGTAAGTAATGACAGTTCATGTAGTCTTTAAATGGGTGTATTAGCCCATCTGTTCATAAAACCATCATTTTCCACAGTTCAAAGAATGACATGATGTCCAACAGGCACTTCAAAGTGCAACCATCATACCTGTATAAAGTATCTATGTTTTATCTTTTAAATGGTGTCTATATGTGTGTATAAAAAAGTTGTTTCACATTTACATTATTTGATATTTTCCATTGTGTTGCTCTGTGCACATTTGTTGGCAAGGACCAAAATAGAGGTGTAAAAAACAAAAAACAAAAAAACAAAAACAAACAGAAATCTTTATTTTGATGTCATCCACAATCCCTGGACAGACGTAAAGGCATGGGTAGTCATTTTCAGTTCAGCCCCTCCATAAACAAGGTGTCAGGTTCAGTTCCATCTTTGCGATCATGGGTAAAACTTGTGTAACAAGAGCGCGGTGATATACAGATACAACATTTATAACAATTATAATAATAATAATAATAATAATAACAACAACAACAATATACTGTATATCTATGTACAGGCACGCAGGCACTGGAGCAGTGCGTAAGGGGTTAGTTAGTTAGTTAGGAGACGCTGACGCCGGGGCCTTCCCGGCCTCTCTCTGCAGCAGCAGCGGGGGGCGAGCAGTCTCTGTTTATCTGGGCAGAGCCAGCGCCACCCACAGCAGGAGAGGGCTGCTGGCCGCCGGGGGACTGGCCCGCTGCTTTGGCCACTGGCTCCGAGGGGGTGTCCGTTTCAGGCTCCTGCTGCGATGCGGTCGCTGTGCAAGCAAACAAAAACTGGTTGGGTCTGGGCGAACCACACAGGCCTCATACAAAAGTCTCAAACAATTAGTCATGAAGCACACATCATGTTAGTGCCACATTTTCCGAGGCAAATGAAACACATTTTAATATGGATTAACCTGATGTAAAAGTTTGAGAAAAAAATATTCCCAAAATATGTCATATAATTACATAATAAAACACATTATAAAATATAACACATTAAAAAGGTTCAATCTAAAGACAGATTAATTATTGTCTTATGACAGTGCAGTGTGTACACATTAACAACATCAAAACACATTTGCTCAGGTCTAAACAAACATGCTAAAGGAATGAATGAGCGGATGATTTCAAACACAAGGTCGAAGCTCAGAGAATGGGACTCTACTATTGAGCCTGTAAGGGATGATGAGGCTGGATGACTAAGGGGAAAAAAAACATTCACATACCTGTACCTGTGTCTAATATTTGTACTAATATTAACCAGCTGTGTCAATCCTGGCTTCAGATGGTAAAAACGCTGCCACATTTGATCCAACCATTTCTTGAACAAGTTCACGCTGATCAACACACAATTATATGACTGGTAGATCGACTAGTTCGTCAAATAACATGTGTTAAGTGCTTCAGCAAAAGGAATACATGGCAGGGTTTTTACTTTCTGAAGCCAGGATAGGCAGATCTGACATTAACCCACATATTGCATATTATAGTATGCCATTCCTTATGTTAAGTTGCTGTGGGGAAAGTTGCTGTAGCGTTGTAGTGGGGACCTTGGCACATATCAAAAGCAGGTCCAAACATGCAAGGCAACTGACACAACCAGTAACCAGCAAAACCAGTTTGGCCCCCAATGTTTTGGTAAATGCATAAATAAAGAAACATTGACTTATGGAAACTAAAACTAGGCGGGAAGACTGTACCTTCATTTTGGTGCTTTCCCTGGTGATGATATTGTGTGTTTTGCTTTTGGACATCTATCGATGGGCTACCAAGTAAAAATGTGTTCTTTTGTTACTGACCTATTTCTATGGTAAAACTATCTGACAAAGTTTCTAAAGCATATTTTGTCTTATGGTTACGTTAAACATTAAAACAATCTCTCAGGAATATTGTACTTTTCGTGTCAAGAAAGAGATACTAAACATATAAGTCTGCCTAATATAAGTAAGTAAAGGTTTGCCATCTGCCTTTTACTTTAAACTTAAACCACACATGATAACCCATTTCTTTTCATTCATTCCATACACTAAAAACAAGTTTTAAAATATTGTTTTATTTTTACAAAACAATTGTAATTATTTGGCTTAAAATTCTACCAAGACAGATGTGCAGCCCATTGTAAACCCCAGGCCTAAACTCATGCTGTTACAAAACATAAACCCATGACCTTAGCATGAGTAGCCATGCCTAGACTCTCGGGATGCCACACTAGATTAGGTAGTAGTACCTGACTGTGTGCAGGACTTTAAATACTAACTTCAGATTGCTTTACCTGTATGTCAGCAGAATGTAACATACTAGTCATACACTTTCATATACTACCTGTCTGTGTGCAGGACTTTACATATAACCTTATGTCCCTGTACTTACCTGCATGCAAGACTTCATATACTACATTAGGTCCCTGACCCTGACTGTGTGCAGGACTTTACATACCACTTTAGGTTGCTGTACCGGTATGCCTACAGAACTTAACATACTATATTGGGTGGCAGTACCTGACTTTATATGCTACCTTAGCTCACTATCTGACTGCGTATAAGGGTTCACATACTACCATAGCCTACTACCTGTCTGCATGTAGGAGTTCATACACTACTTTTGCTAACTACATGACTGTGTATAAGAGTTTGCATACTACCTTAGGTCACTACCTGACTGTGTGTAAGGGCTCGCATACTACCTTAGGTGACTGTACCTGGCTGTGTGTAAGGGCTCGCATACTACCTTAGGTGACTGTACCTGTGTGCCTGCAAAACTTACCATACTATCTTAGGTGGCTGTACCTGACTGCATGTAGGACTTCAGATACTACTTGAGCTCACTACCTGACTGTGTGTAAGGGTTCGCATACTACCTTAGGTGGCTGTACCTGACTGCGTGCAGGACTTCATGTGCTCGGGCCAGTGTGCCTGCTGGCAGGGGTAGTCGCAGTAGCTGGTGTTCCAGCAGCAGTAGAAGATGGCCTCCTTCCTGCAGTTGGCGCACCACTGCTTCTTCTTGGTCTCGTCCACAGCCTGCTGCTTCTCCACCTCCATCTGCTTCTTCACCTCCGCCACCAGACGCTCACGCTCCTGCTCCAGGCTCTGACGCATCTCCGCCATAGTCAGCTCTGGATTGGGAACACACACACACACACACACACAAACATTTTATAGATCTGCAACACATTTTATGGATTTGCATAAACAGGCATGAACAGAAAGTGGGTATATGATTTTTTTGTTTAACAAAAACAAAACATACAGAAATAAAACCATACCAACACTATGGTCGTCACACACAAACACTGGGTTGGGTTTTCCTTCACAGTATTCATATTAGTTATACCCATTCATGCTGTCTGTCTGTCTGTCTGTCTGTCTGTCTGTCTGTCTGCCTGTCTGCCTGTCTGCCTGTCTGCCTGTCTGCCTGTCTGTCTGTCTGTCTGTCTGTCTGTCTGCCTGTCTGTCTGTCTGTCTGTCTGTCTGTCTGTCTGTCTGTCTGTCTGTCCACCCGCAATGACCCTGTCTGTCCACATGGTGGACCAGGTTGCCATGTCTGATTGCACTTGTTATTTTTAGTTGAATGGCTAAAATGTGTATTAATATTTTGGATGAAAACCTGCTTCCTGCTATAATGTTAGGGGGCAGTGTGTTGGACATAGTCTGCTTCTCATACCCAGATTGTGCTTCATCTCAGAGAGTTCTTGCTGGTGGAGCCACTGGAGTTTCTCGATCTCTATCCTCAGCCTGCGAATCTGCACACAGAAAGACAGAGAGAGAGAGAGAGAGAGAGAGAGAGAGAGAGAGAGAGAGAGAGAGAGAGATAAAAAGATTAAAAAGATAAACATTGTTAAAATCTATCCATTTGCTAAGTGTCTTAAAAATGAATCTAAGCTTCTAAGCATAGCGCTTCTTATGTGACTTCCAATAGTTGCCAAAGGTTTTGGAGTGACGCAGTCTGTGCTTCTCAAAACTAGGCTGCTATGATTATTTAAGAGGTCACACATATTATCTAAACATTTTTTGAGACATTTAAAGTTTAGATGCACATTATCAGAGAAATTGCCAAACTAGTTTGGCCATGATTGTAGATGCATGAAGGTCTTCTCTCCTTTGAGAGGGCATCTTTACTCTCTTCTTCCTTTTTTCTTTCACAGCCATTGATATCAGGAGAAACTCAAAGCTGGTTCTAAGACTGCCACACAGGCCCCCCTTGATGCCCCACAGCCTGCCAGTCCAAGTACTTTTAGGTCAGTGGGTGTAGTGTAGCCTGGTAAACCCGCCCCTCGTACTTAATTTCATTTTGTACAGAGGGTCTGGACCGGAATCTCTTGAGGGTCATTTAGTCGGCCCCAGCAGTGCTGATCCAATCAGCGAACAGAGGGTGTGTTCGTTAGAGGTGACGTTGACCTTGTGTGCTACATTTGAATTGTAATGCGTAGGTAGTCTAATTGCATACGCGACGACCAGACGACCAGGCGTTAGGGTAAAGGCAGAGGCTTGTTTTAAACTTGAGCAGAGTCCACACCTCCAACAAATTGTTTCTGACGGAGTCTGTTCCCGACCCTCTGTACAAAATGAAATGACGTTCGAAGGGCTGGTTTACCAGGCTAGGTGTAGTGTGGACTGAAGATGAATAATACTAATAGGATGATGCAACAATTACAGAATGATGTCAACCAGGTCCAATTACCACCACTTGCGTAATTGTGTAATTACGTAAACCAATTGACCTTGTCAGCCACCCAAACAAACTGATCACGAAAGGTTGTAAGGAGGAAAGATTAAGGAAAGCATCTCTAACTCAAAGTAATTGAGGTGACATTTTGCATAATTTAAACGGCTGACCTCTGCTATAGTGTTCCCAGATGTGCTTTTGGAAAGGTCGTTATAAATTTCAGTCATAGTCCCTTTGATTGCATCCATTATCTGAAATGACAATATAAATGACAAACAACATTAAATCTTCAGCTGATAAGACAATATTAAATAAATGTATAAAATGATATATAAACATCACTGTATTATTTTCATATGAAACAACAAAAGAACATTTGTATTCTCATATGTTTCACATTTGTGGAGTAATGGATATGTTACTTATAAACATGATTGTTTAACAGTGAGATTGGTTACAGATAACAGCACTGCACAGCAGATCCTCGTGCTCTTCTTAAGAGCCTCTTGAGCTTGTGTAGGAGGTCCACAAAGTCAAATCACATGTGCTGTGGGAGTTCACTCAGAGGTGACAATGACATACTTTGTTAGTGTACTTGGCGATGTCTGCGGCCACATCGGCAGAGGCGGTGGGGATGCTGAAGTCACCGGCTGTGGAGCAGGAGGGGAGGGCAGAGGCAGACGCTGAGGCGCCCTGGGGAGACTCCTTCGGTTGCACTGCTATAGGGGACGGAGGGGACAGTGAGAGAATGATGCAAAACCATTAAAGATCACTAAAGATAAATGCTTACACACAGACACACACATACAGGCAGGCAGACATAGACACATATACACACACCATACAACATATATAATATACATGTGGGTTACGCAGCAAAATACATGTTGGTTATGCAGATTCTTGGTGTTTTTTGGTTAATTTAACTGAGTGGTGAGACTGGCCTCTAACCTCTGTGCACTGTCTGTCTTTACGCAGACAAAAATAAAAAACAAAGCATTTCATAAATGCAATCACCTTTGACCGATTGTCTGGTCTGGTATCGTGTGCTGGAGGACTGCGCCTGTGCAGCTGACATGCCTTGCATCTGCATCTGCCCCTGCGTCTGTGCCTGCGTTTGCGTCTGCATCTGCGTCTGCGCAGCCGGCTGTCCCTGCTGCTGCCTCTGCACCTTCTGCATGTGCCACTTCTGCGAGGACGTCTGGAACTTGGCGCTGGTAGCAGGGTTCCAGACCACTGTGCGCTGCTGCTGCTGCTGCTGCAGGGTCTGAGGAGAGGCCGTAGAGGCCGCAGAGTCTTTAGGCAGCAGGGGCCGCTGCTTCTTCACCGTGTTGGCAGAGGAAGAGGAGGACGCGGAGGAGGAGGACGAAGATGAGACGACAGCGGAGGAAGGCAGCGTGGATGGAATGGCGGCTGGAGAAGAGGAGGAGGTGGAGGTGGAGGTGGTGGAGGAGGAGGAGGAGGCACCGGGAGCCAAAGTGGAGGTGGCCAAGGCTGGGAAGGGCACCAGGTTTAGGGGGGCACCTGCAGGGGGGTGGGGAGAGTCTCTGACACCAGTGGTGGAGGAGGTGGAGGTGGAGGTGCTGTCAGCAGAGGAGGAAGAGGCTACTGGCTGACTGCAGGAAGGAGCTTTACCTGCAAGGAGATTAAAGACACTCGTTAAATACTCATTATATACTACTGTCCTGCTACACGATATCCAATCCCCTTTGCCTATAGGATATGCATGCTGGATCAAAACATGCTCCATTATAGGCAGCTGTGTGCCTTAATTTCATGAAGGTAAAGCACAGTCCGCTGAACCACATGCAAATGACACTGGTGTCATGAAATGCAACTGAAATACCCACATGCAACAATAATAAGCCCATAACCAAACCATGCTGCGATTTATCTATTTTCCATGCATGATTTCTCCATTACATTTTTTTCTCCAGGATTTACGCGTTCTTGCCGTCATGCGAGACACAGTGGGTGAAAGGACTGGTCCTTACCCTCCACTTTCATAGCTGCGTGCTCTTTGCTGGACGTCGAGGGGACGGATGGCGGCTCCTTCCTGGGCCTCTTCCTGTCTCGACCCGACTCCTCCCCGAGGTCTATGACCAGCTCCTTGTCCGAGTCCGAGTCCACGTCAGTTTCAGCACCTGTCCCGGGAGCGGGAGCGGGAGTGGAGCTGGCTTTGGCCTCGGCCTTCACCTGCTGCTGCTGCTGCTGGGCCAGCGCCACTACCCGAGCCTTCTCTTGGGGCTCCTTCTCCGCGCCGCTGCTGTTGTGCTGCTTCTCCTTCTTCCCAGAGCCCTCGGCGGCAGACTTGTCCCGGCCCAGCGTCCCCGCTGTTGCCCCTGCCGCCGCCACTGCTGCCCCGCCAGGCACCACCACCCCCCCGTTCCTCTCCGGCCTCTCTGTGGAGGCGTTCCGGTTCTTGCGTTTGGACTCCCGCTCGGCCCGCTCCTTGTCCGTGTCCGGACCGTGGGTCTTGGGCTTCTGCTCGTCCTCGCTCATGTATTCACTGTCGCTGGAGTCCGACTTCTCTGAGTCCTCCGAGTCGCTGTGCTCCACATTCCGGTATACGTCTTCCGAAAGCTCATCAATACCTGCAACAGCAGAGGATTTTACGGCTAAAGTACACTACTTGCAGGAATACACACATCACATCAATACATGCGCATTTAACAAACGTTTTAATCCAAAGTGACTCATTTGATCTTCATTTCAGACACACAATAGAGTATATAGTACATAAAAGATAAATGGCATTAAGATAAAAGGCATTAAGACATAATTAAGACTGAGTACTAGGTGCACTCAATTTTTTAACATAATGTCTGGGCTTCCAGGGCACTGTACCAACAGTAATGAATTAAGGAGCCAATTTTGTCCAGGGGACGATTAGATGGGCAGATTGAGCGAGCCAGGTTGGGCATTTAGCAAGGACACCAAGGAGCCCTCTACTCGTTGTTAAGTGCCATGGCATCTTTCCTGACTGCAGTGAGTTACAGTTTAACGTCTCATCCAAAAGAGCTGCATCCTCTACATCACAGCTTCACTGTGAATGGCTGAAAGAGTGCCATCTACTAGCCACACACCCAAATTATTGCACAGAAATTCTGTACTGTTGCACAGCAATATAGGAAAACATGCATTCTGTAGATGTACTGATGATCATGTTTGCCAATCGGCCATGGTTTTGGTCTATATGTTTGTAACGTGAGTAAAAGCGTGTGTTTTTACCAAGCTGGGCCTTGCAGCTCTCAATGGTCTTGTCCAGGCTACGGATGGGTCTCCTCGCGGAGGCAAGGAGCACTGGCGTCCCCTGTAACTGCTGCTGCTGCTGTACTGATTCACTCAGCTCCTTTAGGTCCATCTCTGCTTTGATCCGATCTATGACAAAGACACATACATATTATTAGCGCAGCTCCCTTGTTCAAAAAAGATAATCTCTCCTGGTTCTCTGATCCCTTCTGTCTTTTGTCATACTGTCATCCAGTGACAGCCAGAGAGGTGTGTGCACTTTCAGGACACATCTTAGCTACACAGCATCGCTTTCTGTTTTCGTTTTTCGTTTCCTTTGTTGAAATTTGCATTTCGCAGTTAGGGGGCTACACTTGTTTACCCACCATGCTCACTGGTTTATTCTTTTGCATGCTGTAGCTGCTTCTGAAATGTTCATTTTCACCCCATGCAATCCTTGTAACCTTGCAATGCGTCTGATGGTTCAACAATTTGAGGGGGGAAATGGCTTTCCTGGCAACAGCTAATATAGTAAAGGTCTTATGAGCTCGTGCCTGAGTTAGAAAACTAAGATAATGTGAACACACAAAAGTGACCACCACAATGTGGATTTAATAGTCTGTTGGCCAACTTCACCATAAGCGCAACCACACACCACTAATTAAATCAGACAGAATTTGCTCCTAAAGTGATCAGACAGCCATAATGTCAAGCCAGGCTCACCTCCACTCCCCTCTAATCACATTAACCTTGCAGACCTCATCAGTGCAAACCCACTCTCAAAGCCCACTGTCAGTCCCTGCCTTCCCCTAGCAAATAATCCTACAATCCTCCTTATACTGCAGCTAACCCTACTCACTTATGAGTTCAGAAATGTGAGAATCAAGTTTTCATTATCTTGTGCCTGAGTGAGTAATCATTATCCTGTGTCTGATACATCACACAGGTAATGTATGAATAGTGTACGGCAGTAGCAGTAGTGTACACATCCCCACTGGTGAGGTGCAGGGCAGAAGGGCTGAACACAACTCAACAACGCGCCTACAAAGCGCCTGCACACCACTTTACCTCGACCCAAATGGGTTTCTACCCAAATGGGTCTCTCTCAGGCCAGTTTTTTTTATTTATGCGGATACACACCAATTATAAATCATTTTACATGATTTTGGCCACAACAATGGCTGTTTAAAATGTCCAAGGATGTACAAAGAGGCTGAAACCACCTGTTCCATCCTACCTAGAAACCTTAATTAAACAATAGCTACATGGCAGATAGCCATATTGGATTTTCAATTAAGCTGCCCAACCTCAGAGCACCACCTTAAATCTTCCTAGCCACATTATGGTCCAGGACACCTTCTTCAAAACCCTTAAATGCCCCGCAGTCAGGCTGCGTGTCTGCTAGCAGATTTTCACTAACTCACTAACTGAATAACTAAGTGACTAACCCAGGTTGAGGTTGAGGATGCTGCCGGTGGACCCCCTCTCCTGTTTGATGCCTGGCGTGAGGCTGCCCTGAGGGGAGAAGGGCTTTGGGCTGTCCGTGCTGTTTGCTGCGGCCATCTTGGAAGCTGGAGAGGCTGAGATAATAACAAAAAAAGACACAGTTGTAAAAAAAGGAAAAATACACACACACACCCATGTACACACAAGACACATAATACACACAACCAGGCACATGAATAAATCCACCCACATGTGCACATACATACACACACACTCACACACCACTCATATTTACATCACTATGCAGAGGTGTCAATCCCGGGTTCAGAAAGTAAAAACCACAAATTTGATCCAACCAGCTCTGAATCAGCTGATTACAATGAGCACTCAAGACAGGTACAGTAGATCTCAGTGATGTCACTTGTGTTAGAAGGAAAACGTGGCAGGGTTTTTACTTTCTGAACCCGGGACTGACACCTCTGCAACTATGACATACTGCATATATTTGTTTATATTCTTTTTTGTATATATTGCTGTACATTCAGAACCTATATTCTATTCTAATAAAGTATTCCTAACAACTGCTTCTTACTGTGCATCTGTTGGGTGCTGCAAACGACATGTCACTATACTCTGAGTAATGACAATAAAGACTTTTGCTCATACTTCTACTGAATGTAAGAAAACACGAAGAGTTTTACTCTCTTATACAAGTATAATGAGATGTAATAATAAAATAATCTTGAATCTTGAATCTTGTATATAGCACCCAAAGGGCTTTACAGTTAAAGGGGGGACCTTGCTAATCACCGGCAGTTTGTATTGCCCACTTCGGTAATGCACGACAGCCATTCTGTACAAGACAACTCACCACAGCTTAAGGTGGAAAGTGAGTTAATGAATCAATGAGCCAATTTTATCCAGGGGACGATTAGAGGGGTAGAGTGAGCGAGGCAGGTTGGGCATTTAGCCAGGACACTAGGGAGCCCTCTGCTCGTTAAGTGCCATGGCATCTTTCCTGACTACAATGAGTTACAGTTTCATCTTTCAAAGTCTCATCTAAAAGGACTGCAACCTCTGCAGCACAGCCTCACTCTGAATAACTGACAGAGTGGCACACATCAAATTTTGTTTCAGCAGCAACTCCTACGAGGTCTTCCATCTAAGTACTAATCAAAACCACACCTGCTTGGCTTCGGTAGTTCAGTGTGTTTTAAGGCTATGTTGTGAGTGTTATGTGAGTGGTGTGCTGTTTGAATGGTGAGAGTATGTGAGTGTCACATGATCATGTCAACCAGTTTGCTTGTGAAGACTACTGAAGCCATTTGACACTCATGAATCTTACACCTCAACACTGTAAAACCCCAAAATACGATCAAAATGACACTTAATGTATATTGACTACTCAACTGATACTGTATAACCATAAACAACCACAGAAATTTAAAAGAATAAAAAACAGAAAAATGTGGTAAATCTAATCTCTTGCAAAGCAGTTCTTCAATCACAACTGTTGCCTTGCTTCAAACACAGCAAATGGGGAAGCTGTGGCAGGGGAGGGAGTAGGTCTTGAGATTGGAGGGTTGCAGGTTCCCGTACCAGTAGGCTCCAAGGCTGAAGTGCCCTTAAGCGAGGCATCTAACCCCACATTGCTCCAGGGACTGTACGCTGTGCCCAAAATAACTGTAAGTCGCTCTGGGTAAAAGCGTCAGCTAAGGGCTCATTTCCACCAAACACTCTGCGTGTACAGCGCGTGCCCGTTTTCTGTCCTTATTCGTTTAGAATGCACGTTAACAGATTAGACCATTTCCACCGCACACGTGATCTGAGCGTATTCTGTCCCTATACAAACCTATTGTACATGGATACGCTCTGTACACGCTCAAGTCGATGGAAATGAGGCCTAAGTGTAATGTAATGTAAAAAATATGCAAATGCATTGTACCGGTGTAGTCCATAGACTCCTCCCCTGTGCTGTAGTGTGGTATTCGCCCTGCCCTGTCAGCCGCATCTGGCTCCGCGTCCGACCCCGTGTGGACGGACGAGTTGGTGCTCATGGGGGATCTGGGCATGTCGGTCATGGAGATCCGCCGGCCCGTGCACCCCGACAGCATGCTCTTGCCCAGGAGCATCTTGGGAGAGGCCGTCATGTCGAAGTTGAACTTGATCTTCTCCTGTTTCTCCAGGCGGACGGTGCCGGCGCTGGGGTTGCCCGGGTCCAGCAGCATCTGCAGCTGGTTGTTGGGCGTGTACGGCGTGCGGAACGGCGCGTAGTTAAAGACGCCGAACTTCTTGCGGATGTTCTCCACATACACCTCCATCTCCTGCATGGCGCTGTTGAAGATGCTCTTGGTCTTCTTCACAGAGAAGGGAATCTCTTTGGACATGAGATAGCAGTTGTTTATAGGAACCCATGCCCTGTGGGAACCAAAATAAGGAAAAGTAGTTAAGTTTACCATGTAGGTTGAATTTAACTAAAAGAAATACTCTATATATTGAACTCTATCACAATATATTCATTCAATTTCATTAAAATAATGTTAATTCAATTAGATTAATTTATTACCTAGTGCCATTAACAGTAAAAAATATTTAACTGTTTTATACCGCTTACAAATAATCAAATAGGCAGGAGTAAGAACAGATGGGGCGACCTTGTAAAGACTTAAGCTACAGAGTAGGAATTAAGAACTGAGATAGGGGTGGTGGTGGTTCCTCAGCTCATTACAAGGCAGTAGGGTGACTCACCTGTCATGCTGGCCAAAAAAGCGAGCATCCACCTGTCCGTCCTTCTCTCTCAGGGCTTTGGCTGGCCAAAAAGGAAATCCCTTAAGCTTGGCCCAGACCAGGGGGTGAGGCTGGCACTGATCCCGCACACAGAACAAAGAGCACAGAGTACACACGACGTAACACAACAACATACCACGAAGAGACAGGCAGCCATGATTAAAACACCACGTCATTAGCAGAATAAAACAGACTCCAGAAATATATCCAAGTCAGTCAAAAGTTATGCATGCGTCGAGTCGTGTGTAAAATGTCACTAATGTTGCATGATAACACAAGCACTAACCCAAAACGTCAGTGAAACCTGCCTAGTGATACATCGATCAGGTTTGGCCAATAGGGAAAAATACCATTAAGGACCTTTGGAGATGATCGCTGGTATTTGGCAAAGGTTGTGCAGTGATGCCGTCGGCACATACGTACTTCCTGCAGCCTGTCTGAGTGGATTAGGATTTGGGCAACTTAAAGGGCAGGGCAATCTTGAACTCTAAGCCATGCATAATGTATCCAACATGACATGGACATGTTTGTCAGCACAACACACAGTGACTAAACTGCAACTGCTGACTAGTCTTGAGCAGTATTTAAGTAGTCTTCAGACAGCTTTTACGTCAAAGTGTAGAGTCCCTCAAAAGAATACTGTCCACTGCGTCATACTGATTCTGGCAGCTTCCTATCTCACCACAATGCATCTAGGTGCTGTCACTGTCACTGTCCAGGGGATTATTCCAGTTCAACATGTACATGGCTTTTTTATGTAATGTAAAAGAAAAACTGCACTTATATCATGGAACCGGCGAATTTTCTGTCATTGCTTACTAGGTCCAAGTTTAAATGCCTGCTTACCCATTACCCAGATCATCCTGGACATCTCGTGAACAACCCGAGTTCAGAAATTAAAAGTCCTGCCACATATTCATTCCAAGCATCCACTGAGCTAGCTGGTCCTATTTAGTACAACCCATCATTCAGGTAGATGTGCTAATTGGTGAAATCATCTGGGTTATGTACACACGGCGAAGGGATACAGCATTTTTACTTGCTGAAGCCATGATGTCTGGCTCTCACTGGTGCACAGTGGTTGACTTAAGCTCTCTGAAACAGTCAGGTTGTTGATTTCATTCCATATTGTAGAATATCACCTACAACACCAGACTGATCAGTTCCTGTGTAATGCACTCCAACATTAATAAGCCAATCAGCCCTGGTCACTTCATCTGTAAGTGGTGAAAATCCTTTGGCTCATCGTTGTATGCTCACATCAACACCAGGGGGTATTCCAGGAAGCAGGTTCAGTAACTGACCTGGGTAAGTTAACTCAGAGCAAGTGGTAAAGCTCCTAGGAGCCATATGGCATTGTTTTGGTAGGAGAATGAAGTCATAATAGTCTTCTATTAGAAGGTTTACTACATAGTTAACTCACCAGGGTCAGTCACTTAACCACATTCTTTGACCCCCCCCCCCCCCCCCCCCCAACACACACACACACACACACACAATTTAAAAAACAGACCAAAGTCATAAAATCCATGTAAAATTGCACTTACACATGGTTCACAGAACCAATTGTCTCTCTTTTGGCAAGCTGACAAGTAGCACTCTGGACAAACTTCAATTTCATTCATCTGGAGAGAAAAAAACACAAAGAAAGCAGGGATGACTGATGAGGGAAGCACTGATAAGATCAGTATTAATGTGAGAATTTCTGCAGAACACACTTATAAATTAGGCTACCTCATGCTCACAGATCTTCACGATCACTTTAGCTGTTGCTGTCAGCTTGTGGTTGCCTGTGAGAAATACAGTTTTTTTTTAAATACAGGTTTTAAAAAAGGCCATTAAAACTGTGTGCTACAGTTAATTAAATCTTGTCATTATATGATTGGACAGCTAGTCTACAGACCTCCATTGTAAATGATGCAGTTGTGTAGAATCCACTTCACATCTGCCAAAAAGGCCTCGGTGCAACCGTACATTTTTTTCTTCATGTTCTAGAAGAGATGCAGAACATGGTTAGATCATAATATAATATCTTAGAGGTTATTGTTTCAACATTTTAGGGGAAATGTGGGTTTGTTTGTGATTACTGAACACATGTGGCATCAGACAACAAAAAGCAAGCTGCCTTTCCTGAATGTCACTATTTGGATTTCCATCCACTGTTTCACATCAGTTGTGCACATTCATAGCAATTGTCTCAATAAGATGCCCATCACTTGCCACTGTAGACCTCAAAGATTAATGCATATTTCAAGCATTTCCAAGTGTGGGTTTCTTATTCGAGTAACTTAAATGTGCATTAAGAATTTAGATGGAAATATGGTTATTAGGCTGCTACCTTCTCTAGTGTGCAGAGATCCATTGGGTGGAAGATGTACTCTGCGTAGTCTGGGTGCTGCTCCAGAGAGACAGGCTTTTGAAATGGCTCTGTCTGCTCACAAACCCAGGAAACAGGAGAAAGGGAAAAAACACACACACACACACACACACACACACGTGTGAGTCTGGGAGGATGGGGTTCCTCAAGGTGTATGTAAGAACACCAGGACACCAATACAGACAAGTGATACATGAATACAGACACACTGAGACACATGCACTTCACACACGCAGACACACACACAAATACACACGCACTCTTCCCAATGTATCCCATTGACTACATGCATTATTGAAGTGAATGAGCTCAGGAGGGCACGCAGGATGGATTATGGAGAGGAGTGCTGAGTGTGTGTGTGTGCTGCGAAACTTACCCCTGGCTGCTTCATCTTCTGAAGGGCAAACTTCAGCAGATAAGATAGCTGTTCTAGTGTTAGCATAGTCATCGCTTTGCTCTGAGTCTCTATGCATTCTGCCACTGTTATTTTCTGGAAAAGAAAAAAAGACTTTTAATACTGATGGCAGTGGTACAACAATTCTGTCCAACATAATAGTGCTGAAGTGTTTATTGCATTAGAAGGATAACATATTGTGGCATGTACTAGCCTCACTGTTCATCAAGTAGCATGTATCGATTAATGTCCAAATCAATTCAAATCAATAAGTACTTTAGCATACAATTGTATGCAAGCTGCTGACAGCATGTTCTCAGAGTAAAACTTTAATTTTGTGTTGTTTTGTCATTCTGTAAACAAAGTTCACTGCTGCTCCAACATAACTCTAAAAAACAGCACACTAACAGTACCCTATGTTGAAGCAGCAATGTACAATGTCTTTACAACTGAGCAGGCCACTGTGAGCACTAGCAAAGAAGCTAAACCCAGTCTAAAGCAAAACAATACAATGGACCCACAGTTCCAGCATTGCTATGGAGTGAAACACAGATACGTTTATCTGTTTGCCAATATTAACCCAGATGTGTGTGTGTGTGTGTGTGTGTGTGTGTGTGTGTGTGTGTGTGTGTGTGTGTGTGTGTGTGTGTGTGTGTGTGTGTCTGTCTGTCTGTCTGTAGACTGGACAGTATGTGTGTGCGCTCGTGTAAAAGAAAGAAAGACAGACACTGAAACCACTACTATCTAACAGTGAGTGAGAGCAGAGAGGAAGAGTGCCAATGACCTATGAGCAGGCACAAGCAAATGCACACATCAACACAGACACCACCACCCTAACCACCCACTCCCACACACACACACAAACACACACACAAACACACACACGTGCCGTGGCTGAGCACCACACACACGCTACCTCACACTCAGGGCAGAACCAGTCGCCCTCGGGCTCTGCGGCCAGTTTCAGGCACTTGGCGTGGTACACCCGCGGGCAGAGCTCGCAGCAGAGCACCTGGCCCTCGCGGTGGCACACCCAGCAGTAGAAGTCGTTGCGCCCATCCTGCGGTACAACATCAACAGGGTCTGAGGTGAGTGCTGGCTGCTTCACATAGTAAAAGGGACCATGCCTTAGTTCAGACTGAAATGCAGGCGAAAAAGAGAGAGAGAGAGACAGAGAGACACAGAGAGAAAGAGATAGAGAGAGAGAGAGAGAGAGAGAGAGAGAGAGAGAGATAGATAGAAAGTGCAAGAGAGAGAAAGAAAGAGAGACACAAAAGGAAAAACAAGGAGGGGTTGCGAATCAAAACACAAGCCACAAACACTGGGGAAGGTGCAGTGAGCAACAGCAGAGGGTCTTGGCAGGTACATAAAAAATAATTACACACAAGCAAAATCAAGGGCTGTGATAAAAAAATGCAAAGTGCATATGTCATTGCATGGGGAAATAAGCATCGGAAATTAAAGAACACATTGACATAAAGGGCTTTAGGGTAAACCACAGCAATGATCTCAATGACACACTGAAAATAGGAAAACCATTTTTAGTAAACCATGTGCGACAAGTTATGCTGGCTTTCCTTACAAATGACAGATTAGTTAAACTATATCAAGCTGTGAGGGGATTAAAATAGACTTACAAATTCTGAACCTTTGAATGTTAAAAAAAACTGTTCAGTAGTGCTGCGAATGTGAAAAGGGCCACGGGGTTGAGTGCCGAGTACTTCCAGAGACATACCACTTGGGGTAAAGTCAGTATGGTACCTGACTTTATAAACAAGCATCGTTTTAGGTTTCATACTATTATTTAAGAACTTACTTTCCATGGATACATAGCTGATGGCCTAAATATTGTTGCTTTTTTGTGTTATGACAGCAACCAATACACTTTTTAACACACAAAGCATAGATTTCAGAAAGAGCTAATTAAAAAAACAGTATATTTAGTCACAAGCTATATACCTGGCAGTCACTCCCAGTTAAAGTGAATGTAACTGCTGACCATTGGGCTGACACATGCATTCATCACATGCTACTTGTGTAAGAAACTGAGATTAGGATAACAGGTGAGATTGGTGCACGTGACGTGAATGGGGGCTGGTGAATGGTAGTGCTTGCTGATTACACCCGAGGTTGCATTCCTCAGGGAACGCCTACCTGGTCTTTGTTGTTGCTGTTGATGACGCCAGGCTTCTTCTTCTTCTTGATGGGGCTGGGGGAGGCGGCGGAGGGAGAGTGTCCGTTGGAGGAGTGTGGGGGGCTGGGCAGTTTCCGCTTTTGTGCGGCCAGGGCCTTCTCAGCTGACCCCGGGTCCAGCACTGGGACTAGAGAGGGCAGAAGGCAGTGAGTAGTAGTACGCAAAACAAATCCATCCATCGACTGACGCTAAAGTGTGATGTGTTTATCACCGCTGAGCTCAGCAGGTACAGTTAACAATATATAATGCGCAGAATAAATCACCACTACACTCTCGCGAATATGGTTTTGCATGCAGAGTTCTTCTCTAATTACATCCACACAAATAATGTTACATGCCTGCAAATCAAAGAGATAACTGCATATACATAAAAGCAACACAACAGTTTATCAGCACAAATAACCCCACTATTTGCATAGTACCTCCAACATTACCCATATCAGAGGGCCATTTTGATATAGTAAATATTGTCCGTAAAGGGATGCATCCAGTTTGAGACTAAGCTTAAGAGAAAGAGTATGATAACAGAGCACATGAACCATGCTTGATCTCTGATGATCCAACACCAGATTCTGAAGTAAAAACTAACTATCGTGTTCCTACCTACACAATATATCCAAAATAACATCTATCAACCTTTGAAATATTCTCCAGTTTTCTGGTTATGCTCACAAATATCCAGTCAATATGAACAAATTATTGATTTACCCATTAATTCATTCAGTGCCTTTATCAATGCTTCTGCAACATCTAATTAATTATATGAAAGAGTCCAATTCTGAGCATTGCTTCCTGCAATGGCAATATGGCTCTGGGTCTGCAACTGCTACTGTGGATCTATAAGTCTGTCACCAACACAGTAATCAGCTACTAATTGAGGAGTCCATGGAAAAACAGACATGATCACAAACTGCAGAAACGGAAAACATGTCATTTTTAAGTGTAATTTCTGATTTGATTATAAGTAAATGCTACTTTTAAATGCATCTAGCTCGAGACTATATCCGTTTATTCACGGAATTACTTCTGAAAAAGCTGGGGTTTAAGTGCAACTACCGATAGGGGGAAGTAACTTGAAAAATTTGATTTTGTAAATATGCCTGTTTTTCTCATGGACTCCTCAATTATGATGCTACGTAACAAAACTACGTGGTGAGACGCTCGTTGCACCAGATATGCTTTCATGGCCCTCAGCACAAAAATAAAGCGATGTGCAGCTGCAGAGAAAACAAATCCACGAACAGACAGGATGTTTTGGGAGAGCCTGCAGGCCCCTCTCCTTACCTTTGGGCTGAATGGACATGTCCATCCCCTCCATCACATCTGGCTCTGACTTTATCTCCTCCTCAGCCAAACTGCCACAGAAAAGAAAGGGGAAACGTTGACAGAAAGAGAGAAAAGAGAAAAGAAGAGGAGAAGAGACAGAGGATCAAAACTGAGGCTCTGCTGTAACCACATCAGTAAAGTGATAAACAAGGGTGACGCAAATGCTGGCCAACTCCCACACAGGAGACTGTCTCCAGAGTTTTCCCGTTGTTTACAGCAAATGCAGCATCCCTACGACCCTCTCCATGAAGGCAGAGATGGTGCACCAAGAAAGATGGACTCACACTAGGATCAGTTTAAACGCCTTAGATTTCATTTTTGGTGAGGACAAAAACATCGCGGCCCCGGAATTACTGAATTTCTTGTCCTTAGGCTGACTATTTTTCTTCCTGAGCGTGCAGAATGGACCAAATTCCCTTGGCGATAGGTCCTTGACTACGCCACACACAAACTCCACCACGGATGGCGTTGCTGAATTTGTGGGACTTGTGGTCTCCCGATCAGGTGGAAGACCGTTTATCCTAATCACTTCTGCCCTCATTAGCCTCACTCACGGCCTTAAGTTCAGTCTGTCTACCAACGTACCTATTATAATGAGATTACAAACATTTACAAGAGGTACCCATTGACTTGTTTATCTCATTAGGCTAGAATAGATACTTCTCATCCCCCCACCCCACACCACACACACACACACACACTTTCCATCGCTCTCCATCTGCTGCTACAAAGGGCCTCGTGTTTAGGCCCAGTCCTAGTCACCCAAAAATGTTGCAACAGGCAGCGTAACAGGAAGACACAAACTCATTCTCTGGAAAATGCCTTCTTACAGCAATATTTACGATACAGCACTGTCAAGTATAATTCAGAGATACCTCCCAACATTCCTGTTTATGTTTTCCCTAGTAACAGTGTAACAGTGAATCACATGCCTTTGTCTGTCTCTATCCTTTAGTTCTCAACCTAGGAAAGGCACAGACCTACAGAACATTTTGTTTTGTTAAACACAAAGACCACTGAATGCACTCTCACCAAAAGCAAGCAGATTAACATCCATTTGAGATCTACGCAATAAACCCCAAATGCAATAGCTCCAGTTTTGCCCTTAATCCTGGTCCATTTGAAAACACAAACGGGGAGGAGGAGAGGAGAGGACAGGAGAGGAGAGGAGCGAAGAGAGGGAGGCCCTTTCCTTCCCCCCAATGAATGACGCTCTATGAGCATTCGTCTCCCCTCCTCTGCCTCTTCCCTTCTACCCAGGTCAGTCACACCCTCCTGTACACGCTCAGCCTCGATGCTGGTCGCTTGCCGGGTTACTCTCACTGGAGATGCACTAAAGAAGCTGTGGGGCTTTTTGTCCAGGCAAGGCAAGACACCTCTGTCATCTCTTTTCAGTTTTCACGTGGGCTGTAGGGGACGATGACCGTGAGGACTGAAGTGTGTCTTTGTGCAATTCGAAAGCGTTGTGAAATGAATTCTATGAATATCCACATATGGGGACATTAATACAGTGTGGTGTGGTACTTTGCTCTAGGCCTCTCACTTCCACCATACCAATCTACATATTTTACCAGGTCCAAAGGTCATACTAAAGCAAGAGCCAACCTTAGCTTTCGCCAAGACATTCATGACACCTCAATAACTGCTTGATTGTGGCGTTGAGGAAATAACAGCAACGAGGGCTCGATGGTTACCGTGATGACCCATGATTGCACGATACAGCTACACATGTCGGGTCGACTAGGCCGACTGACACAAAGCTCCAAAAGCTCTGAACCCAGACCTGAACCACCCAAATAACATAATCAACTTAAGTTACCGTGCTCTGACTGCAAATCCAGTTACATCCATGTAAACACGATAGGTGTTCACTGGGCAACCATGACCCTTACAGGACCACGACCATGACCCCAGTGACAACCATGAAAACTACAGTTCTGTCTGGACTCTGTGTTGTTGTTGTTGTGTGTCGTTACTGGAATAACACCACAGAGATTCTGAAAGCTGAGGTTAAAAATCCACGTCAATATGCAGTTCCAGTGATATCACGATGAGCGAAGAAAAAAAAAACATCTCTTTAGGGTCAGTGTTATGTGACCTGCAGACATAACAGATGAGCCTGTGTACAATGGCACGTTGCAATTTAGCCTTGAAAACTCATGCTATGCCCTTGTGCAAGTGAGTTGGATCAAAAAAAAAAAATCAACAGCGACAAAAGTAAACAACAGGAAAGACAAAAAATCACATGGATAATGTCAGTTGCAGAGCCAGCTCCTTCACTTCCTTTTGTCACTTGTGTAGGAAACAGCCACTGAGCGTCACTGCTTCAGCCATTGAGAGAAAAGATGGCCGACGGATCTCCCAGAGGACAGTGTGGATCAGGAAGAGGGTGAAAAAAAAGCACACAATCCCGATACATAAGGTTTTTCATGTGACCACCAGCGTGTGTCCGATCACAGGCCTAGATTCTCCTCCAGGACACAGGCCAAGCCATTGGTAAGGAAAAAAGCTCACAGCCCCATGTGGATTAATCCAATTCATTGAACTGAACACAACCTCCACAGACTCAAGAGGGGAGCAAGAAAGAGAAAGAGAGAGAGAGAATATGTCACCACAAAAAAGACAAAAAAGAAAAACACACACAGGTTGGAGATAATACTATACCCACCAACCACAGCGCCTACAGCACACAGTCAGGGTAAACTGTAGGCTTATTTTTTTCTCCCTGTGTCTGTTTTTCACTTCTCTCTCTCTCCCTGCTCTCTCTCTCTTTTCTCTGCTCCTCACAGGAAATGAAAACCACAGCTTCCCCTCCCCCACTCTGCACACAAACCACCCGCTCCCCTCTCCCCCTCTCCCTCCCTCCTCCCCTGCGGGCTGCAGACACGGGCTCTGGCACGTCCATGGCAGAGGATCAGGAGGCCTGCAGAGCTTTCCGTTAACAGGGAAGGGAAAGAGGGGGTGGTAAGAGAGAGACAGAGAGAGAGAGAAAGACACAGACAGGGCGAAGACACTCACCCGTTTCCACCATCTTAAATTCCTACATGAATAGCCGAGGAGAAGGAGAAGACGAGAGAAAAATGTAATATCATGACCGCATAGTATGCGCACAAGCAAACAAGACCTTGTAGTCGTCCTTTGCCTCAGCTAGATGTTATCTTTACGTGATATTGTAAACAGGAATAGGTCCGTCTTGGCTTTCCAGCTGGCTGGTTCTGTTGATGGGGAAAACATATGCCCCCATGACCTGAAAGACAGTCTGCCTATCACAGATGGTTGTGCGAGACCCTGCATCAAGCTTAGTGATGAAAACACTTGAGATACAAAATGTGTGGTGTTGGACTACACGAGTCTTAACAGAGTAGAACCTTCAGCTGAGGAACATACAGGTACAGAGTATTAAATTTTAGTCTTGCTACAGACACAGATTCATTAAATAAAACAACTGTATTTTAGAGTTATGCCTAGTTCATTGTTCACCCCCCCCCCCCCCCCCCCCCCCCCCCAGCAAACCCTGCCCATAGGAAAAGTATCATACACGATGCAGAAAATGGACAGCATACCTTGTCATAAAGCACTGAATATGTAAGCCAATTCTTCAAGCTTGGCCTTTACATTTAGTTGGTGGGGATGAAACAAAGATGGCTATGGAATTTTCCAGAAGGCCCTTACTCATACTGCTACCCTCACTGAGCTTGTCAGTCTTTAACCTCAGCTGCTATTGTGATTGGTTGCAGAGCATACAGAGAGGAGCCTGATTGGTTGGCTGCACAGTGCCACATAGCACAGTCAGTTTTTGCCCTCTCTCTCTCTCTCTCTCCCTCACAGAAACATTTTGCTGCAATGCAGTGATTTTTTATATATGTTAAATTGAAGTCATACTCTTTTTGACACTGTTTCCCTGAAAAAGGATCCGATAGGTTTATCACCAATAGTGAAATGGGTCTGGCTCAGCCAGCCTTTTGGTTTGATGTGAAAATGGTGACTATCCTTTTATGTTGACAATGGACAATGTGACCTGATTAAAACAGACTTATGGGTTATTCATAAAAATGGTCCAGTCGGGGTGGAACAGTCGAAAAAAGTCAGACATTTACCTGACCCTGAATAGATTACATTAAAAACATCTAACCGCTGCACTCCTCACCAGATGGTCATTATGTTGACAGAGTAATTTCTGAGATAGCCGAGAGTAAAACCACAATTGCACTGTAAAGCCCTGGGCATGCCATCTTGTATGAATACTGCATTCAAAACGACTAGTTAGCTAGCATGGCTAGTCAGCAGCCAACAGAAAGTAGTTAACATTTAGCTGCATGGACTTAAGTAGTAGTCTTTCTCCAATCAGTGGCTGGCAGTCTGTCACGTCACATTCTAGCATCGGCTTTACCCGCTTGGAAACTCACCAAAGCAGGGACCAAAAAATGGTCCCTGGCACCAGGACTGATGGAGAAGCAAAAAAACGGGGCTAAAGTCAAGTCGAGTACGGTATAGTAGGGCTAAACCAGTCCAGTGGAAAAGGCCCATAACTGCTGTACTCCTCACCAAATGGCAGACAGAGTCATTTCTGAGATAGCCAAGGGTAAAAGCACAATTGCATTGCAAAGCCCCAGGCATGCCATCTTGTGTGAATACTGCATTAGAGCAGTTCAGCCACCATTGTGAATCAATCAAACCCCCACCACCTCAAGCTGCGTGGCAGATAAAAAATAGTGTGATGTCATCCTCTAAATATATTACTTGTGCTTAAGAGCCCCGATCAGCTGCTATAGAAATGAGTCGAGACTTACAACTCCAGCTTGGTCGAAGGTTCAGTGTCTTCAATAAGCACAACTAAATTCAGTGGAAGAATCTAGGTCGGACTACAGTTCTCCTCGCATTTGCATAAATATAAGGTATCTAAAAGGGGGATTTCTTCATTTGTTCTTGTGCAGGTTGTCTCTCAGTGCACAGATATTCAAGGGGATTTCCACAGCAGTTAGGAGCTGAACATGGCAAAGCTGGAATACAAATGAAGGCAGAGCAAGAGAAAAAGACAGAGAGGGGAGGGGGGCAGGGAGGGAGAAAGGCAAACTGGTAAAACACTGCCTACTCTGGGAATAAATATAGTTTCACATTATCGGGAATTCATTATTAAAGACAACTAAAATGTAAGGTTAGTTTGTAAAGAAATACATGGTTTTCAACTAATTTAGCCTGATAAAATTCTCAAAGAAAAAAGCAGTTCCCTCCTTTCCTGCTGACTGCAAAAAAAGGTCCACCATGAGGCACTCTGTCTAGAGGGAATGTTCCCAGAGCTTCCAAGATGGCCACGGATGTTTCAGTGGTGTGTGTGTGCGCAGCTGCGTGTGTGTGTGTGTGTGTAATGGAAGGGTGGGTGGGTGGGGGGGGGGGGGGATTGGGAAGCTCCAGTTACAGAGGGTTTGCTTTTAATCCACACTGTGTCAGATAGTAAAACGAGCTTGGCGACTAGGGAAGCCCAACGTCACAAGAAACACTCAACCAGCCTCTTCTCCCCTGAGATGGTGTTGGCAGGCATTAATGAGGTGAAAAAATAAGCGTGCCAGTCAGAGGAAAGATTTGTGCTCATGTCTGGTTGGGTGTATGAGATGTGACAGAAATGTAAGAAGAGGGTTGGCCTAAAAAAACAATTTGGTGACAGAACATCCAAGTAAAAGGCTGCTTTCTCAAGTAAGAAACATAAATAGTTTTTGAGGGTAAAAAAAACAATATGGCATTTTAACCATGTATGCCTTGATCAGTCATCACTACATGCAAATATACTGTCCATTGACTCAGACCTCCTACTGAGCTTCAACAGCTGCATCTGTTATCCTGCCCCCATTTTCCCCTACCCTGGCTTATGACATAGCCAGACAATGAAGCAAGCCATCAGCTTACAAAAGAGGTACATCACCCAACCCCCACCCCATCTCTCCCGAAACCAATTCCCCAATCCCCCTCCCCCCACTTTTTTCCCTAACAGCAGAAAAGAGGGGGGGGTGAAACAAAAGTGGCCCAGTTATACATCAGAGGTGTGAGCGCAAGAAAGGAAAACAGCAAAGTAAGAAAAAAAATCATATTCCACGCTCGCCACAGCAGTAAGGCCTGGCCTAAGTGGATGAACTGTGCGTCCTTTGTGACCCTGCAACAGTGTGTAAGGCCTGGAGGGTCGAGCCTCTGGCCCAGTTTTAACCTCTTGCTTGGCCCCTTAGCCTCAGCCCTGGCTGTAGCAGAGAGTGGAGGCCTTGGCTGCTGCTGAGGCCTTTTGCTCCCTCCCCCTCCTTCCCTTTCAGAGAGCCCAACTGAATGACTCACAGGGTTTTCAGAGTGGACTTGACAAACAGACAAACAACAACAGGAAGGCAGAAGACAGAGAAAGGAGAAAGCAGGCACAACATGAAAAAAGGATCAAGCTTACCTCTGAGGATGCATGGCTGACACTGTGTTATGTCAATACTTAAAAAAAACATGGAGGACAGTCTCAGTCTTTAGACGAGGGAGGGCTAAGCACTTCAGGCTTGGTGATCGGGGCCTGTCTGATCGTAGCTCGGCTGTGAGTGGCTCTTCTTTCGCAGGCAGCATGTAAGGCTGCAGCTGATTGGCTGAAACATTTCCTGAGTAATTATCTTTGTTCAGCGCTGGCAGGGGCAGCCCAGAGTGTGAGGGAGAGCACGGCAAGAGAGTGGTGATTCAGAGCTAGGCCTGGATCACAAAATACCTCATTTTAACCTCTTTCTATTGACTCGAACAGTCATTTATGGGTGGATTAATGTGTCTATGTGGGGCATCCACTGTATCCTGTATTCACTGGGCTGTATTTCTTACATATAAAAGGTACATCAGAATTGTTGGCCTGCACACTTCTTGTAGCCTCCATGTTGAACTGAGGACATTTTCTTCAGCTCCCTCCCTCCCTGCTTGCGAACAGAGGACCAAAGTAAACACCATATGGGAAAAATGACACCGGTAAACTGACACATGAACTGATACATTTTTCATTGAAAAATAAGGCATGAATACACATTAATAAGTAATTAATGAAGAGTGCAAGAGGTGCTTTGAAATGCTCATTAATATTCATGATATGTCATATTTGAAGACATGAATCACTCAATAGTGAATATAGTTTTGTGTAAAATATTAAAACATTCACATTATAGGCAAGTTCAACAGCCTCTTTGTAGAACTCTGAAAGTTTCAGTGACCTAACAGCAGAAAGAACTGGCACAGCACTTCAGTCTTGGCCCTACAATTCACAACATGCTTATCACATGCACTGTTCAACAGTATTAATTCATACCAGCTCAGTAACTTTGTAAAGTAAATGTTTTTTCATTCAGAAATATTTTTGGATACGGGTTGATGCAACATTTTTATTTAAGGAGTGTCACAATTAAATGTGGCATTGCTATTTTTATATTTTAGTTCACCCCTTACTATAGACGCTATGGTTTAATACCAGATGTTTCTATTGTGCATGGTAATATATTATGTGTATAATCACAGCTGTACACATTCACATGTGTAGCCTACATTCACAGCTATGTGTTTTGACAAAAAAAAGCACAACATATAATGTGGGCCTTGTGGCTTATTGACATGGTCTACGGATTGCTCACCATACATAAGCTTCACTAAAACCACGGTGCTGCCCTCTGCAGGACAAAACAAGACAAGCGCTTTTTAAAAACACCTAAAACTTTTTGGTTTAGTTCGACTACCCCTAGTTGATGAAGAAAGTTTGATGTTATTAATTTTTCAAAATGTAAAAAATGTAGACTACTTCGCATAGTTTACATGCTCCAAATAGTTGTTCATTCTATGTGGGTGGGTTTATGTGGGTCTGCCAGTAATAAATAAAGTTATATGCTGTCTGCTGAAGTTACAAAATCACTTTCGGTTCATTAAAATTCTGTCACCCAGCCATCCTGCCTGCAAATACATATAGTCTGCCCACACACGCATACGGACGCAACAGTGATACATCTACTAAGTCTGCCATTCATGATCAAACTACACTTGACCTCTTTGACACGTACAGAAAATAAAGCACCGCTTACCTTCAGAGGACTAGCCTTCACCACATGTTGGCTAGGGTTGTTGTCAGTCATGGTTTAAATAATTTGGGCACTACTCTGGGTGGCTGTATCGAAGCCAATGGTCTAAAGTTTCTACTTTCCCCTATCGATCTAATGACAGCCTTTATACAAGTGCTTACCCCAATTAACATTTGTTATTTAAAATGGGTCAGTTGTCTAAAGTAGGTTATGCTGATATTCGAATAACATCTCGACACACACACAGCCCTGGGATGCATTTTAAATTAAATAACTGAAATTTCTGGATCAAGGGGCCCAAGATAAGTTTAGCAGACAACGCCGAAAGGATACTGCCTGTAGTATAACCTGTAGATATGAGGTGTTATATCTTGGTCGGTCTACAAATTAAAGTTATACTGTCATAGCCTAAAAACACACCTGCTTCAAGGATTTACTGTTGCACATAAATCGATACTCAATGCATCCACTGGGGGCGCGGAATTTCCTGTGCTTCAAATTGCTTGTACCTCCTCTCGCCAGTCATGAGCGTCGCAGGTAGAAACTGGGAGGGTACTATGAGTGTTGTCGGCTAGCAAGTGTAAATGTGTGTTACATGGTTTCTTCCTGATCTGAAGACCACAGTCAGTAATAAGCCATTAGAGTAGTAAACGGAGGTCGTATACAACAACGCCCGCAGGTGCAGAGAGAGAGTGATACTTGGAGGAAGCCGTTTCAGCCATGGGTTTCCGAAAGAAGAACAAGAGTCCGCCGGTGTTGAGCCACGAGTTTGTTATCCAGAATCACGCGGATATGGTTTCATGTGTAGCGATGATCATCCTGTTGGGTCTAATGTTTGAGGTACGATACCCTAAACCACCAAAAGCAACTGTCTCCTGAGCGGGAGCTGAGTTTGCTTGTTTGACAGCAGTGCACAGATGTTTTGAGACGTGTCCCCCTCTGCACGTCCGACAGCACTGTCAGGAAACGCAGGCCTCTTGACATGCAGCTAGCTTCACATAACATTAGATCTAGCTGTAACGTTAGCCCTGAGTTTCTTTCCCGTACTACTAACCAATAACAGCACCACATTGACTTTTTGATGTCCATTTACAACACTCACGAGAGCTGTTATCTGTAGGATTGAATGACTGATTGCAGTATTGTTACAATAACCTAGCTTAATGTTACACTAGCTAACTTATCACTAGCCAACTTGCATGATAATGTTACGTGTATTGTTAGCTGCTACATGTCGTTATATCAGTGTCAGGCACATTTTTACTTAAGGAGCTGGGTGTGTTGAGGTAAAAGGAGCTGGGTAGCAGGTTATCTAAACCAACCATTTGCACGGAGTAAGGCTAAATGTTGAGGGGGCAGACACACCACTGCACGTTGCATCTTAGCTCTTTAACGTTAGCTTGTTAATAAGATCCTTGCCTATGTCCCATCTTGACATAGTAAATAATCTGCTAATGTCAGTTAATACTACCCAAGGTCTTGCACAAATGGTGGTTGTCTTAAGTGTAGAACGGGTGGTGGTGTACAAGTTATTGTGTATTGGGAGGAAGTTTTGTCGTTTACCTCCTTGTGATGTTGATGCTACGGTGCAGAGATGAACCTAGCAGTGAAGAGGCTGGCAGCAGTTTAGTGATGTGGAGGCCTACATTTACATGCAGATACATGAGGAAGAGACAATCCAGTTTCTTTTTGTGATGACAAAATTGTATGATTTTGCAGGTGACGGCAAAGTTTGCAATCATGTTCATAACAGTCCAGTACAATGTTACTCAAACTCTTGGTAAGTATTGCTGCTCAGTTATTCTGTTAAGTATTGAGTTGACTTCATATAGACTTCTTGCAATTACATGGAATTTAAAGAGAAAAAAGTTATAGTATATATAACATATTTTGTGTTGGTTGAAAATGAATCACTTATTGTTTTGTTTTGGGCAGATGATCGACCAGAGCCTTTGGTGCATTATCAATATGGACCCAAAGACATCGCTACTGTGTTTTTCTACCTTCTTATCGCTGTTATCCTCCATGCCCTGATCCAGGAGTACGTACTTGATGTAAGTGGGCCGTCTTTCCTAATGGTGCCATGCATAAAACAGAGCAAAAACGCTTGAGTCTATGATGACCCATCTTGGCCTAATTAGGCATTCGGTGCCAGGAGTGTAGTCACCCCGAATGTGTGCGCGCGCATGTGTGTGGGTGCAGGCACAATTCATTTGCATTATTTTCTGTGTTTTCAAAAGGTGGATAATACCAGCTGAATAGCCTAGATGACTCACAAATCCACATAGATGCAGTCCCTTTTTTAATTCCCGACATGCGCTTTTTAAAATTCCCATCACCACCTGAGAAAACCTACTCCTTTCGGTCAGCACAGGGGTCACAATAGGGGCCAGGGAAATTTTTTTTGGCCCCTGTTGACCCCTATGTCAGTTGCCATGCTTATAATTGCCACTGAATTATTAGGTTGATGTTTTGTAGTTAATGTCTACCGTGGTCATGGTTTGTTTGTACAGATTAAAGTGCTGATTTGTTGTTGTTGATCTTCTTCTTAATATTATTATTATTATAATTATTATTAATATCAATATCATTATTATTATTATTATTAGTAGTAGTAGTAGTAGTTTATTTATTTCGGTAATTAGATCTCTAACTGCCGGTGAACAGCAGATTCAGGTCTGTGATACGAAGTGTCTCTGCTTTTGTGTGCCTATCAGAAAATCAATCGGCGGCTACACCTGTCCAAGACCAAGCACAGCAAGTTTAATGAGTCGGGACAGCTGGCTGCCTTCTACCTGTTCTCCTTCGTGTGGGGATGCAGCATTCTGACCGCGGTAAGAGGGGATACCTGAACATTCACATAAGCGCTCCCATTATGGCTCAGTTTATTCAGATGGAGTGATACACTGATGGGTAGACAGCTAGGTAGGTATGTATGCATACTACTTTGGTCCTATTTCGCAACTCTGCATTAGAGCCATTTGTGATTCGTGAACACACATTAAGAGCAATAACCAATAAATACACACACTGCAAACCTTGACACGGGGTCATTTGGTGACGGAAGTGTTGCTTATCTACTGTAACTGGGGATTTATCCATTCAATTCCACCCCTAAATGACAAAGCACTGTCTGAAGAGTACTGACAGAGAGAGAGACAGAGAGACTGCGGGGTTCCTGTAGCTCGGAGGTGTCAATCCCAGCATTGGAGAGCAAAAACCCTGCCACATATTTGACCCAACCATTTTCTGAACCAGCTGATCCCGATGAGCATACAGATCATTAGGCAGGTAATTGGTGAATGTGTTGCATGCACAGGCAGAAGGAATGCATTGCAGGGTTTTTAGGGTTGACAGCTCTGCTGGTCCCCAGCTCCCCAGAGCAATGTATAGGAGTTGGGAGAGGTTTACTGTATAAACCTAGTGATGGTATGCTGTGCAACCAGGATCAGTCTGGGTATGCTCTTTAATTCATAATGCCACCAGGACAAATGCCTGAATTAGGAACCTCAGCGCAGTCAGCAGTGTTGTGGCTTTGATCAGAATCAGAATCAGTTTTTATTGGCCAAGTATACAAGGAATTCAACTCCGGAAGATGTTGGCTGTCAGTCAGATAGCTAGAACCATGTTGGTGAAGGATACATGTGATGCTGTCTAATCTAAGAATTTAATGTCAGTAACTGGGTCAAACAAAAAGGTACAAGCTGCTAAAAAAATGTTGATGTGTAGATTCTCAGTGCAGTTGGGTCAGTGCCTGGTTAGAACCGATAGTAATATGCACCATCAATGCACTAAAAATATTTTGGAGGAAAATCATTGGACGAATGCAGACCATGTTGCTTGAGATTTATCGTTGGAGTAGTAACCCTGAATGTGCATTTGGTGTTTCTTCATTTTCTGCTTTCCCAGGAGGAGTTTGTGACCAATCCCACGTTCCTGTGGGAGGGCTATCCTCACACTCACATGGCGTAAGTGCTGAGTCATGTGACACCACACACACACACACACACACACACACACACACATAGGGCTGGGCGATATATCGATATTATCGTAATATCGATATATTTTTAAAGAAGATATGTATTTGACACTATATCGCCATATCGATATATTTTCAATGATACAATACCACTTTATCAAAACCACTTATCCTAATGTGTTCACACTGTTCAGACAGCCGGAGCTTTCTCGGATCACTCAGCTGTACCCCTGCGTATGTTACTGTTTACTTTTTCATTTGCACAGCTCTTTTAGGGCAATCTTAACTTAACTAGAAACACTTTGCTCATCCTGTTTTTGAAATATCGATATGTATCGTATATCGCCAGTCAGCCCAGAAATATCGTGATATTAGTTTAGGTCCATATCGCCCAGCCCTACGCACACACACACAGCTCACAGCAGGATGGTTCTCACATGCAGGAGGGTTACAGAGGGTGCGTGTCTGTGTACTGTGTCTGACAAGTTCCCTTTAGCAATCACAGAGGGAAGATTTTGTGTGTGTGCATGTGTGGGCACTTTATGTCTGTGTGTGTTTTTATGCAGTTTTCATGATTGGAAAATATCCTCTCTGTCTATAGCTGTGGTTTAGATTGTATGTCTTGCATAATGTGATTGAATTCTGTGGCTTTTGAGTCATTCAGCAGCTGGAGTGCTGTGTCACACTGGCAGACGTTATGCTCAGTTCTGTCTTATCATTGCTTCATAATTACTGTTCTCTGACCATGGAGCTGCCCATAATGTTTTCATGACCTTTAGCCTGCTGTTTTATAAAATGGCACGAGGTTAACATTTACTTCACCTTTAGATGAGCGCTTTGCATTTAACATTGTTACTACAGATACAGAATGTGTTGCTTTTTCTTCTTTTGACAGATTTCAGGTGAAATTCTTCTACATCTGTCAGATCGCCTACTGGTTCCATGCCCTTCCTGAGTTGTACTTTCAGAAAGTCAGAAAGGTAAGGAATGCTGTTTAAAGGACAATTTCGGTCATTTTCAACATGCGGGTCTGTTGCTCAAGCTACCCGAGACTTGCCAGTACCGAAGATGCGAGAAACTCTTGGTCCAACCCATATAGGTCTCCTTGAAGAAAGAGTTTGCACTGACAGCTAACCCATGGCGGCAGAACTTTAAACTGTGTTTTTAGCATCTTAACATGCTCCAAATCTCACCCCAAAAGTTCTGCAACACACAACACAGCACTGTAGAGTGTATGAATAAAAAAGTGGTAAAAACTGTGTGTTTATTCAAGCAGCCTCATACCAGTTTGTTTGCCCCTTACTCCCTCACTGAATGAAAGCTTGAATTTTGCAGACATAAACCAGCACTTTCGTTTTTCTATTCATATGTGACTGACCATTCATACGTGACTGACCTACAGACAGAACAGGAACATGTATAGGAAAATTCTGTAGAGCATATTCACCTCTGCATGGTATGGTGCATTGTATGAAGAATAAGTCTGAGTGGGCCACCAAACTCTGCCTATTATTTAGATCAGATAAAGAAAGAAAAGAAATGACTAAAATGAAAGAAAATTAAACAACAAAGTATACTTAAGTTTGGGTGATCCATAACATGGCATTGTTTAATACAATAAAAAGGAGGAGGAATTTAGATTGACCAAAATGTGGGATCTTTTCAAGAGACCTTGACCTTTGACCCTAAGAGTGACAGTTATTGACCTCTGGGGATATTGTACATTTAGATCCTAAGATACATCAATTTCTAATTTCCTGCACAGAAATATCATATTCCAGATGTCAGTGACCTCTAGCTGACCCCAGAGGTCAAATTTTAGGCGTCACCACATCTTGCATCAAGAGCAAATCCTGGAAGCTTCTTTGATTTTTGTGCACAGTTGTTGTGCTTAACAGCCCCCATAGCGAGGGAGTAAACGCAAGCTCGACGAATTGACGTGCTTGGACTACCGGCTGTAAACAAACTGGTATGTGGCTGCTTGCACAAACACACTTTTTAACCACTTTATTTATTTATACACGCTACAGGCTACAGTGCTGTGTTGTAAGATGTCTGCTGATGTTGCACAACTTTTGGGGTCAGATTTGGAGCATGTTAAGATGCTAAAAACACAGCCTTAATTCCTGCCCCCATGGGTTAGCTGTCAGTGCTAACTCTACGTTCGAGGAGACCTATATGGGTTAAACCAAAATTTCTTGCGTCTTCAGTACTGGCAAGTCTCTGGTAGCTTAAAGGAGTACTTCCACGAGAATCCGTTTAGTACCGTTTAGCTACTTCCACGAGAATCCGTTTAGTACCGTTTAGCTCTTGAAATACGATAGGTCACCCCGAGTTGCATATGCATGCTGCATGCATGCTGCATGTGCATGTGCTGCAAGTGTTCCTCTACCCCGATTGCCTCCATTAGTCAATGAAAGAAAGTAGGCAGAAAAACAAGTGAATAAGAAAAAGGCCAACAAAGTGACGTAAGTTTGTAAATTGCAAAAAGCCATGCTGCAGTTGTGATTACTGGAGAAGTCTCGGTGCAGCACACACTCACTTAGCGAAATATAGGGAAGTAGGTGTGTTTGTGTAGAACGTTAAAATCTTCTATTTGGTTTGCTATGCATGGGCTTTGAATGATTGTAGCCTGTAACTAACATAGCCGAGAACCTGTCATTCGCCCTGCTCCATCTCCTGCACCAAACTAGAACAGCCTGTAACAAGAGCACTAAAGCATTTTTTTCACCAAAACCGGCTCACAGAGCATTCATTAATACTAGAGACCACCGCAAAATTAATGAAAACACGATGGAAGTACACCTTTAAGCAGTGGAGCTACATGTTGAAAATAACTGAAATTGTCTTTTAAAGGATGCCTTCAGGTTGCTTAATCTTACGTGTTGGTGTTTGTGTCAATTTTATTTCTGATGTTTTAACACAACTGCATACTCACAAATGTGTTTCTTTTTATTTAGGAAGACATCCCAAGACAATTGTATTATATTTGCCTATACATTTTCCATATCACCGGTGCCTATGTCTTAAAGTGAGTATATAAATATTTCAGATGTTATAATACCTCATATATCTCACAATATCTCATATATCTCACAGTATCTCTCGCAGTCATCAAGGTTTTGAGGACATAATAATTACCTAACTGTATTTCCCAAACAAAGGAGATCTATGTTGCCTGGACATTGACTTTTTGAATGCTTGGCATGACTTCCTGCATTCTGTGATGTCATTTCCTGTCTGTGTCTTCCTTCCAGTCTCCACCGGCTGGGCCTGGTGCTGCTGGTGCCCCACTACCTGGTGGAGCTGCTGTTCCACGCCTCACGCCTCTTCTACTTCAGTGATGAGAACAAACAGAAAGGGTATTTCTCTCTCTCTCTCACACACACACACACACACACACACACACACACACACACACACACACACACACACACACACACACACACCAGAAAAGACTCTCACTCTGTGACATGCAGCTGGGCATGTGAGTCATTAATAGAACGAGTCATTAATGGAAATCTCTTGTGCCTGCTGAGGGTTGTGTAAGGCATGCTTGATATTGAATTTGTAGTCTTCAGCCTCCTTGTAGAACAACAACAAGTAGTTGTGCGGGAGTTGTACTTGCTGTTAAATTGTGTAGGGAGAAAATGCTGCTGTGGTGTAGATTACAGCTTGTTTTTAAGACTGGTTTATAGCTGTTCACTGGCGGTACTTCATCACATTGTGAGTCTGCTCCTGTGTTATATAAGGAGAACGATGTCTTTGGCTGCTCCACCTGTGTCAAGCAGACGAAGGCACATTTGTAAAAGAAGGGCAGAGAGCACATTGCAGTACACTTAGCTGACTTACAGTTATTTACAGCATTTCAGTTACAGTCCCTGTGGGGTTGGATGCCTTGCTCTAGGGCATTTCAGCCATGGACAGGGTGGGATTTGAACCTGCGACTCTCTGATCCCAAGAACAACTCCCTAGCCACTAGACCACAGCTGCCCCTATATTGAGCTGCCCATATATTGAGGTGCAGACCAGCATTATCCAGCAAGCCAAATATTGCTGCACAAACAAACAAAATATTTTTGGCATGTATAAATGGATCTCATGATGTATTTTTGAGCGATTGTCATTCAGAGAGACTGACAGAGAATCTGCTAGACACATGGAATTATATTTTTTTTGTGACATGAGGCATAGCTGTTGGCATACAGCAATGAATTGAATTTGTAGCTGTGGGCAACGAAAAGGATAATCTAGAAAAGCTGAAGCAGCAGTATAGAAATACTGACTCTGGCTGATACTGACCGATGGCTGTTTGTAGTAGTAGTAGTTGTAGCAGTTGTAGTACAGTGTAGCAGTATTACAATTGGAACAGAGAAATCTGTAGGTTATCTGTCCAGCATTAAAGCAATGCTAAGTAGTTTTTGTCTTCAGTCGCCCTAAAGGTTGGAAGCGAAATTGTCTGTCATGGAGAACTACAGAGAGATAGTCCGCTCCTATAAACCTATTTAGTGCAGTTGTAGCCCATGGACGGGCGGCAAAGCGAATTCAGAAGTGCCTTTCACCCTGTTACAAGTTGATGAACCACTGAAACGATTTTGGAAACATTATTTTAAGGTTGAAAAAAACTACTTAGTGGTGCTGTAATTGAAGCCGTCTCATCTCTCTCTCTCTTCAGGTTCACACTGTGGGCTCTGCTCTTCGTCATCGCTCGCCTGCTGACCCTCACGCTGTCCGTGCTCACCTTCGGCTTCGGCCTGTCACGCACGGACAACCAGGGCTTCTCCCTGGCCCAGGGCAACTTCAACGTGCTCACCGTCAGGCAAGTGTGCAGGCCCCTTCGCCCACAGTCCTCCTCAGCCTTCTGTCTGTGCATCCACTTATGTAGGCAGATCGTACCGTCATTCACACCCCAACTTCTCACCCCGCTGCTTTAAAGTGTTACCCATCCAGACAGTTCACAGTCACAGAATCTACACTCAGTTATCTGGAAGATGCTGCACAAACGGGTACAGAAAGATATCTTATACAGGAAGGTATAGAAAGACCGTCTTTCAGAAATTATGTCTTCATATTACTGGTGACTGGAGTCACTGACATGTCTTCCTGCAAGAGGATACTTAAGTTTATGTCATTATAGCTGACCATCCACCATCCCCCTTATCCTATACACTGACATATGTACTGGAGGGAATGGCTTCCCTTCCCCATTTAATGTCATTGAGATGATGGTTTGGTCTGGCCTCTTTCATGACCTGTGCCCTTTTGTATGTATGGCTTTGCCTCCCTCTCCTCGGTTATCATTAGGGCCCGTCACTTAAAGCAACATTGTGCACAAAAGAAAAAGATTTACAGCATTGACATTCGGGCTGCACAATATTTGAAAAATGTGCGATATGTGGTAACATTGCTGAAAGTTGCGATGATGATATGTTTTGAGATAAATAAACAAATATTTAAATATAGTTTTAACATCTTTCAGCTTAATCTTCACCGCTAGGTCATAGACAGTGCGCAGCCCATGGGGTGGATATCAAAGGCAGTAGGACTCCATTTCATTTCCCAAATATCTTCATATTTGGAAACATGGCTTGACTGGAATAAATGGGACATTACTGTAAGCTGTTTTACAGTAATGTCCCATTTATTCCAGTTCAGCCAGGTTTTGCGATATGTATTATCACAATACTGTATGTTACGATGTCACAATATTTTCGATATATTGTGCAGCCCTAATTGACACTGTTGACTGTATTGCCATCAAACACCAACGAACATCTTCTAGCAGTGCTAATAAGGCTCTTGAAAATGTTTGGAAGGTTTTGTGCCTTTTGGGGTAGTTGGTTCACAGGTTTTACATCAAAAACTCTATAGTGTTGCTGTAACAATTGTGGCACAGACCAGGCTAAACCTGGTACAGTACCTAGTCCTACTCAGCTATTGTGTGGAGTACTCTTTTAGGCACAGTGGGGAGTGATTAGTACTCTGTTGAAATACCCAGTCAACAGCACTGTATGCATGCAAGCTTAGAAAGTAAATATCACAAGCTCTTCAAAAGGTCTCTGTCCCTCAGCACTATGCTATTACTATTGCTGTACTGTGATTAGCTCAAACTTCAGCTGATTTGATGCCAGTGGATGAGTTTCTGTCTGTTGACACATTAAACGCTGAATGTATTTAACAGCATGGCAAAAGAATGGTATACGTAATATACGCACATAACTGCCTGTGAAATGTGGTACACTGATAGCGTTGCTTCAGCCACCAAATAACGGTGATGAGCTAAACCAGAGCAGTTGTGTGTGGTATTGGCTTTGGTCTGAGCCCCACTGGCAACCCTCACCCGCTGTACTCACCCTCTCTCCTCTGAATAACCTCCTTGTGACCCTCAGGATGACCTGCCTGTCGGCCATCTGCCTGACCCAGGCCTGGATGATGTGGAAGTTTATCAACTTCCAGCTGAAGAAGTGGAGGGAGCAGAGCCAGATCCAGGCCAGCAAGAAGAAAGCAGTCAGCCCAAAGATAAAGCCCTCCAAGAAGGACTCGTCTAGAGGTGAGGAGGAGCCGCACAGCTTAGACAGGGGCCCACACGGCTTGCCTCGTGCTCGTTTTTTGAGTCAGGCAGACCACCAGCCTTTTCAGTGTGTAACACAGTGTTAATGTTGATGTTCATTCAAGAGCTGACAAAGTTAATGCAGGAATAATACATGAATGCAATTTCACTGGCATAAGATTTCAACAGATTAAAAAGTAAAGAAAAAAATCAGATTAATTGGGATTAAGTAACAATCGTGCCATTAATCACAGGTGAGATTTGCAATCGCATGATCTCTCTAATATGTTCCCCTAACATTTAAGGTAAAGAAAATCAGAATTTCTACACCTCTACACACACACACTCTCTCTCATTTTAGGCAAGAAAAATTGACGACTATGATGGACTAAATGGTGAACAAACAAAGCTATTTGAAATCTTTTTAAAAATGTATGTAGTACATGTAAAATGATTTTTCTTTTTTGTTCTTTTCAGGCGGTTCGGCAAATGGAGTAATGAAGCCAGATGACAAAACATCACCCAGAGCAAGAAAATCAAAAGCCTCGTAAAAGAGGCAGGGACTGATGACGGGAGGAGGAGCTGGAGAGAGGAGAAAGGTCTTGTCCTTGTGACATCCTAACTTTTCTTTACGTAAATGTAAGGTAGTCCTAATGTCTGTCACAAAAAAACACCCCTTCACCACACAGAGAAAAAGCTTGATCATCGCGAGAAGAGTTCAAGTGTGGCTCTACACGTACACTTTCCTCTTTTTTCCAGTCTCCTCTTCAGAATGCACTATGAGTTTATTTTCTTATCTATTCTTTGGCTAAAACGGCTTGGAGAGAAGTAGCTGGTTTTTGCTCAGTGGTTTCCAGAGCCACAGGTCACCAGTGTTGTGCTGGTTTTAAAACTGTAAACAGGAAGGGTTTTAGAGGATGTGTTACATCTGTTCTTTTATATGCTGTGTGTATGGATGTGTGTATGGTGGGTGGTGGGGATGGGGATGATTTGAAGCACCAGTCGCATCCTTCAAACACTAATACCCTCGCTAAGGTTTTGATTTAGATTTACCTCTAGGGCGAGTGTAAGAGGTGTCCATCTCTTGCAGTCAGTAGCTACAGACCTCTGTCTGTCTCTCTCTCTGTCTGTATGTCTCTATCTTTACCTTTCTCTCTTGCTCTCTCTCTCTCTCTCTGTGTATCTCTCTCCCTCTCCTGGAGGCTGCTGTGGATGATTGCACTTAAAAGCACCCCACAGCAGAGAGGCTAGGGGAGAGAAGGAATGGCACCTCCCTGCTGCTCAGGGCAGTTCCAGAAGCCACTCGGCATCCGTCACTGGGCTCGTCACCACAAATGTATCTAACAGGAAAGAGGTGGCTCTGGGAACGGTCAAGTGCCCCTTATCCTTCTTGTTTTTATTTGGTTTTTGCTTTGTTTGCCTGATTTGTTTTGTTTTTAACAGTTTAATGTCCTGCTGCTTTGCCGTTGGAGTACATTATGCAAGAAGGTTATTGGTACCTATGAGGTGCGTGCTTAGCTGGAAAGGTAACGGAGGATGCCGTCCTCCTTTGAGTCTGCACGCTATTTTATTGCCCACAGCTCTCTGCGTAAGCTGATTGATGGATCGGCTATCTCTTTCTCAGATCAGGACCTGGCATTAGTTGGAAGTCTCATTTGGATGTTGGAACTGTGCCAGTCATTTGGAACACATCAGAGAGAACATCACGTTCTTCCTGTTGTTCCACTACCTACACGGCAGGAAATGCACTCCAGAGCAAGTGTAAGATGCCAGTCTAGCCAGTGTCAGATATAACAACAATCTACTATAGTTTGCCCAGAACATAGAGACAGGCAGTCCCAAATGCCAAATGTCTTCTGAATGTATCACTGCACCACAGACACTATTGGGGTGTTGCGGTATGCAGGAAACCTCTGGCATCCAGCAGTCTAAGATGGGCAAGCTGTGGAGCAGTAGTAGTCTGGTGGGAGCCACAGTGAAGAGGTCATGTGATCCACAGGTCATGTGTTGTTTTGAACTGCATGGTCTGTGTGGTGGCAGAGCGTGACGTAAACAAACAGCGTAACAGCGTTAGTGAAGTGCAGAGCGCTCTTCAGTTACTACTAAAACTAAGGCCACACTGAACGAATAAGAAACTCTGAAGAGATAGAGGAGCTCCATGGCGTTATTCTCCCTGCAAAACAAAACCACTGGACTCTTTCAGGTTTACCAGTCACTCCCAGTGGACTGCACCCACTTTGTTACTAAACCACGTGCTTTGAATAAAGACCTGGATCAGCAGGTGTGCAGCAGGTAGCACATATATTTAAAATCAATTTGTACTGACTGGCTCTACAAAAAGAAGTAGTACGTTGACAGCAGGTGTTTCTTCTGGTGTGTCGGGAGTTAGTTCCACAGTTCCAAAGTGTTCTAATTGGAAGTCAACCATTGCTGGTTCATCATGTGGTACATCACTTTGTTCCAATGTCAAACTGTGAAGCACATTAAGCTACATTTTTTTGTATGAAATGTGCTGTACAAATGCAGATTATTATGATTATTATGATTATTATGATTATTATGATTATTATTATTATTATTATTATTATTATTATTATTATTATTATTATTATTATTATTATTATTATTATTATTGGGGTACCACAGGAGAATGCAAGCAGTCAGAATTAAACAAGGAAAAGAAAGTGACCACACTACATAAAGTGTTCTTAAGTATACTGTATGATATTCCTTGAGTGTAATTAAGTAAACTTTTTAAATTGGCTTAACATGAGTACACATTGCTTTAGGATGTGATTGGATTTAAGGTTATTTAGGCCTAACCTGTAAACCTGTGTACGTCAAAGGTGGGTCACATTACACACTAAGTAAGAAGAATGCTGTAAGAACCTAGAGAAGAAGTGGGACCTGAAAGTGTGTTGGGGCTTAATGTTTCCCTGGCGATCATGGCTAAGTGTGTCAAGTGTATCTGAACTAGGGACTTGGCAAAGTTGGTGCTCTCAAGGAGACAGTGGCCTGCTGTTTTAAGAGGCTTATTTGATGAGGAAGTTATGAGAGCCTTAAGCTTGCTTTTATTTTGATTTTCCCCTTTTTTGTCCTCGAAAGAAATGAATCTTATTGGTTTGAATTATGTGCTGCATACATTTTGTGTGGCCTTCTGTCATTTATTGGAGTGGTTCATGGTTGCTCTTAGTCCTGTACCTCCTGTCTTTGTACATTTTTGCTTTTAACTGTTGCATTTGTTTGACTCGTTTTTAACATTGGTACAGGCATTGTGCATAAGGAGATACGGCTACTTCAGATGATACAATCCTTCTTCAAGTGTCCTTAAAATAGTTCTGTTCTGTTGTTGTTTTGACAATAATGAGTTTATTTTTTAAGATGTATATTGCCTTGTGTGTGATGGCTTGTGGGGCACTGACTTTAAGGTGACTTTCATTCGTCCTGATTTATATTTCTTTTAGGGTGGTGTGCACTTGGTGTGTTTCTGTATATTTGTATTGTATGAAACTCTGTGTGTGTGAGTGGATGGGTGGATGGATGGGTGTGGGTGCGTGCATGTGTGTTTGCATGTGGTGGCCTGTGCATGAAGCATTTGGATGTGTCTGTATGAAACCCACAACCATCAATGGGGCATGGACTGCAAACGAACTGGAATGGTCTGCTTTTGTTGTGGGAGATTTTGATTACTGTTATGATTTGTTTTGTTTTTGTTTCAAATGTATTTGATTTTAATCATTTCATAAAATGTTGATCGGGGGACAGCTGACGCGTCCTCCTCACACCGCACACTCACACATGAACACGCAAACACACACACCCACACATGAACACACACAGATCCTGATACACACAGAAAACATACATGAACACACATGCACACTCGGTTGCCCTCTGTCAGAATGCAGTGTTGCATGACCATTACTTGCCAAAAGTTCTGAAGGAGTGCCGCTGCTCCTTGCCAGTGATTTTGACATTGCCATCGCATATCCAGCGATCTGGGGAACGGTCTGGCGCCTGGCCTCCACTCCGACAGCCATCACACTCATGAGAAGAGACAGATCTTTAGTCCTTTAGTCCTGCAGTGCTTTTTTGATCCAGTACAAGCACTCAAACTCCAACGGCCTCTGGGTGGAAGACAAGGGTAGCCAGCAAAGAGGAAGAGGACAGAAGAGAGACAGACAGACAGACAGACGCCGACCCAAAACACTGGCAGAGTCAATCCCAGTTTATTTGGGAAGACGCTGTCGACTTCTTATGTGTGGTCACATACACACACACTTGGAGTGTTGGCTCTGGTGAAGAAAGTGCAGATATTCTGTGTTTTATTTTTTTCCCCCTTGTGTGTCCTCGCTAACAGACATGGTGAGGGAGCGTGCACAGTGGAAAACTGTCTTGTAGGAAGAGGAGGGTAATAATGGCTACGTCTTAGGAGGGAAGGAGCAGCAAAAGGCACTGTCTTTCTTTTTTTAAAGAAAAAAAACGTATTGTCTAATGTTTGAAATAAAAGAGAAGCAAAAAGAAATGTATAGATGAATATATTGACACACTGTTCTGAATCCTTTGTCAGATTTTTTGAAAAGCTATTTTTATAGAGTGGAAAACAACTGTAGAGAATTCAACATTTATTTCGCACACAAAATATGTTTGTTTCTGCTGCCTTTATTTTTATACCATGTGTGAAGAGCTTGCTACCGTGGAAGTGTGGGTCCAAAAGGCAGGGGAAAAAAAGCTTTGATTTTACAATGCTGTGAAAGTCAAAAGACTACACATTGGAAAGCATGGGGTGGGTGACTGCTGGCATGTTTGACACGTCAGGTTTGGTGTGTAGTTGGTGAAAACAAAACCAGAATGTTTCACTGCCAGGTAGTAAAGCCAAATGAACTCTATTAAGTCTGCATTGAGACTGCTTGTCTTCTCTCTCGTTTTTGTATATTTGTTGTTTTTTGTCATTTGAATAAAAGGTGTGTGTTTTGTGCTGCAAAGAGTTTTGTTTTGTCACTGTATTTTTTTTTTTTTTTTTTGGAGTGGGTATTGTGGACACAAATAAGAAGGTTAATGACAAATTGACTATTTGTTGTCCATTTTTTAATAACACCAATGTGAATGATTTTTTTTTTATTTGTTGTTATTATTACTTTGAATGTGTGTTGTCCTTGACTGGAAATGTGGTCGTCGAAAGTTCAAAGAAGCACCGAACGAAGGAAGTCCTCTGTGGGGCGAGGAGGATGGGTGGGTTGACGTCTGTGTTTCCCCGAGATCGTCCTTTTAACGGATGAAGCCCCAGCTGTGTGTGCGCGACTGGAAAAAATCACGACACCATTTGAGCGGCATCATTCAGAGAGTGTATATTCAAAAGAAAATGTACAAGAATTGCACCAAAGCTTTCACAGGCATTGCAGCTGGTATACTGAAATTTTAACTTATGTTCTTTTTGTGCTTCACGTATGCACTGTTTTTTTTTTCTATATAGATGCTTGCCTATATGTTGAAATATATAGCTTTTATATAAAACACAAAAAAAACAAAATCTGTTTGACTGAGGAGTTTAAAAATGTATGTATTTATGCAAAGCTGTGTGATTGTTTATGTTTTGTTTCATGTTTCTGTTTGATTAAAACTTTTGTTCAATCTCTGAACTTGTTCTCCTGTCTTGCTTTTGTTGTGCAGTCCAGAAGGTCGGCTAAGATTCAGCTCCATGATCACTTCCGCGCTGCTGCATGGAGCTTCAGTCTAGGCATTTGTCAATTTAAGATTATTGGTTCTGCAAATATATACTATACATTGATAGTAAATTTGAAAAAAAAAAAAAGCAAAATTATGTATTTTACGGTAACTGTTTATCATTTACCTTTAGTTCAAGGTCTTCTGTGTTTCACAATTCATAGAAAGAAATACAAATTGCAATGTCTTTACTTGAAACACTGTTGAAATTCCTACCATTGGTCACATTACTTGTTCTTGCCCTCAGGTGCACTACGGCTGACTTGAGTATAATGAGTGAGTCAGTGCTCACAGAGTCTGTGGTGGTGTGGGTGATGTCCCCCACTGTGACAGCATGGTTGTGCCAGTAGAGGGTGCTATTGAGCCACAGAGGAGAGTTGGCATCTGCCTGGCACAGCCCACTGCATCCAGCTGCTGCATTAATAAATCAACAGACTGCCACTCGTCTGCACCGCCGGTGAAACAGAGGGAGGAGGAGAGAGAGAGAGAGAGAGAGAGAGAGAGGTGGAGGAAGAGGATGAAAAATTATCACAGACAAAATTCTGAAATTGCTTTGTCTAATGGAGAAAACCATGGTTGATGAATGTGGTCGACTTGAAGAATTTGCCTAGGCGTGTGTGCATTGTGTAGCCTGTATGTGTGAGAGTGGTGGTATTGTGCAGACAGTTTTGTGAATATTTGTGTGTGTGTGTGTGTGTGTTTACAGTAACCTTTCTCATAGTCATGTCTCTGTCATTCATCCTGCATTCGTGAGAGGCACTCTGTCTGTTTGGCTGTTTGCATGCAGACCACAAGCCTTCACGCCCACTGTTTGTATTTTCCACTGTTATTGCCCCCCACACACACACACACACACACACACCCCCCACCCCACCTTGGCTCCCCCTTCATCAGCTTCAGTTTTTTTGCACCATCAGCAACATGGAGTAACTCAGTAGCTCAGAGCCAGTCACAAACTCCCCAACTCTGCAAAGAAAGTGCAGGGGGGCTGGAGAAGAGATAGACGAAAGAAGCCTTTTCTACCCAGACATTCTTTTTGCCTACACCCCCTCTCCTTTTTGGCCACCAATGTCCAATAAGTATAAATCTCCCGCTGAATCATGCGGATTATGCCTCATTTCCATATAAATTAGCTTCATTAAAAGGGGAGTACTTTTGTGTTTAACGTGGCTCATTTGGAATTCTGTATTTAATAAGACATGTAATTTCACACACACAGACTAATAGCTCACAATTAGCCGGACGGAGGTTCAGCAGCGCTTGCTGTGCGTAACCCCTATGGCAGCAGGAGGGTCCAAGTCCCTGCGTTCATTTCCCTCTCTCTCATTCCTCTCTTTCCCTCTCTTGGTTTCTGTCCTGCTTTCTTTTCCTCTCTCACTCTCTGTCTCTCTGTCTGTCTGCCTCTCTCTCGCTCTCTCTTTCTCGCATATGCAATTTCCCATGTTGTCCATCTCATCTTCTGAGTCTCTCTCTTTCTCTCTCTTGCTCTCCCTTCCTCCTCTTTTCTTTCTCTCTCTCTCTGGTCTCTAGTCTAAGTGTGACCAGACATCCTGAATTTCCTGGTACAGTCTCATATTTCAGCCCATTTTTTTTGGTGTCCAGATGTATTTTCAAATCATATGCATGTGTCCCATCTATCTGCAATAGATTGTCTTGTGTTGTACAGACGTGCGGACGGCTGTGGAAAGTTGGAATGTGTACTGTGCTGTACTGCACTGGAGTTCATAAAGACCCCTCCTCTCTTCTTTTGTCTCTTTCTTTCCCCCTTTTTTGTGCCCTAGTCCATTTCTCCTCCTCCTCCTCTTCCTCCTCCTCCTCTTCCTCCCCCTCGTCCATCTCAGTTTCTCTCTCTTCCTCCAGTTTCTGCCTGTGCTTTGCATCATCCATTTCATGCTGTTTGTCTATAGACTTCCTCACAGGTCCGACATCACTGAGTCCATCACATGGAGTGGAGTGGTTTTATCTCTGCATGGCAGCTGTTGTGTTTCTGTGTCCTTGTCTTACTGGAGGTCACAGAACAGTAGCAAGAGATGATGCTCGACCCCCATACATGTGATTATGTCCATGAAGGGACGTTGGGTGGTCCCAAACAAGTTGGGGACTTCAGATGTTTCCTTCTGTTTGAGGTGGGGTTTGCAGAGGTCTGATAACATTTCTTTTCATGCCACACACACGAAAATGTTCCATTATTCCCTGTCTTACCATGTATTGATCTTGTGCATATGTGCATCCAGCAGTTACAAAGCTTGTCTTTTTATTTATTTATTTATTATTATTAATATATCATTATAACTATTATTATACTATTATTAATTGACTATATCATTATATTATTATATATACCCTATATTATTATATTATATATAGAGAGAGAGAGAGAGGGGAAAGGGGCTGGAAATCAGATGGTGTCAGACAAATTGGGTTTTGAGAGATACATTTATACATTCCTCTTTCCTTCCTGTGGAATTAGAAGCAAGCAGGGAATGGAGAACGCCTTGGCATACCAATGAGGAAGTCTCCAGGGGTCAGTGCCCACATACCCTGTGATGATGAGGGAGATAAGTGGACCAGACGATGCCATACTCAGACAAGCAGCATGAATGAAGTGTAGCCGAGAAAGAGACTATTGCAGAAAATGACGACACAAACAGTCATACAGGCCGACCTATAGATGGCTGGCGAGACAGACAGACAAACAGACAGACAGGTGAGCGGACGCTGTCAGGCAAACTAGGCCAGCGTCTCTGAGTCTGAGGAGGAGCCGCAGCAGGTGAAGAGAGAGAGAGAAAGGTAGAGGAGGAGTATGATGCAATACCATGTTATTATGGTTGTACTCCGGCTATTTTGTTCTGTGGGGATCAGGACTGCACCTATCGATACAATGATCTCATCTAGTATTCTTTAAGTTTTGAAACATTTTGCAATCTGTACGGTACTGTGTGTTCAAGCCAAGTTCTTCAATTTCTGCAGTATATAAAGTACAGCTTTAGTTCTCCTCCTGTCTGTGTGTCTGCTTGTCTGTCAGTGTGTCTGCTTCTCTCTCTCTCTCTCTCTCTCTCTCTCTCTCTCTCTCTCCCTCTGTCTCTGTCTGTCTGTGTCTCTCTCTCTCTCTCTCTCTCTCCCCCTCTCTTCCTCTCTCTCTGTCTCTGTCTGTCTGTGTCTCTCTCTCCTTCTCTCTCTCTCTCTCTCTCTCTCTCTCTCTCTCTCTCTCTCTTTCCCTCTTTCTATCTCTCTGCCCTGGCTGGCTGTGCTGGTTGTAGTGCTGATTAATGCTGCAGTAGGCGCCATGTGGTAGATCTGTAGTCTTGCCTGGGGACAGTCAGTCACTGAGCCTATGGGCGACTCCTGGCCAGGACCGGAGCTGCAGGAGGAAGGACCGCAGCAGAGGGGAGGGGTGGGGGTGGGGGTGGGAGTGTCGGGGTGGGGGAGGTGGAGGAAAAGTGAGAGGGAAAGAGAGATACAAAGACAAAGTAAGAGATGCACAAAGGGGAGAGTGAAGGAGACGGATGCTGAGAGAGTGTAGAGGAAAGGCAGGATTGGCAGGATTTACACAGGTACACACACGCACACCCACACTCACAAACACACACACACACACACACGCACACTCACACTCACAAACACACACACACACACACACACACACACACACACACACACACACACACACACACACACACACACAGGAGCAAAAAGAGAGAGGAGAGTGCTGTGGGTGGGAGTGATAAGGAGGCAGAAAGACGGCAGAGCGCTGAATCTAGGACACCACCCCTCCAGAGCGAATGAATCAAGCCACTCTCCCCTCTTCCACAGCTAATGCCAGCCCTGTGTGTGGCACGCCCACATGTCCGTGTGTGTGTTTGAGAGAGAGAGAGAGAGAGAGAGAGAGAGAGAGAAAGAGAGCGAGATAGAGAGACACACACAGTCAAAACACAGAGAGGTGAGACGATAGGCAGACGAGTGGATAGGAAAATGTTCTCACATGATCCACACGCACAAGATCCACACACATACACACACACACAGACACACAGACACACACACACACACACACACACACAGTCAGATCGCAATTGACTAAAAGATGCTGCAGAGATGTGTGTGTGTATGTGTGTGTGTTAGGGAGAAAGAGGGATGAGAGAGAGAGAGAGACAGAGAGAGAGAGAGTTTGTATGTATGCATGTTGTAGAGAAGTGAAGTGAACACCTCCCTCTCCTCACGGTTCACAGCCTCCTCCTGCACTGTCACATGTCATGCCATGCTGCTGCCAGGTAAAAGCATGGCCACTAAATATCCACAGCGCTGCGTGAGCCAGTCACTGTCCACCAATCAGTGCGGTCAGTACACCTCCACCTGTCAGCACCAGCACCACCACACTCCATCCCACAGCAGGTCTCTGCTGACGGAGGCTCTTTCTGGATATTTCTATAAATACATTGTTGGGATCTGTTGAGGTGTCACTCAGGTGGGGGTATTGGTTAGAGGAATGGGTGCCAGGCAAAGGTAGAAATCCCTGGTAAACCAGCCCCTCGTACTTCATTTTGTACAGAGAGTCTGGCTTTGCTGCCGTTGACGGTCATGTAATCA
>CM050206.1:19954077-19959077 GCA_027475355.1 Coilia nasus | reverse complement strand
GGAGGTGGACGGGGTAGAGATTTGCACAGTGATCGATGACAAGAGCTGCATGACTTTGTGTGGGAAGTGTAAGAGAGCAGCTTGAAGAGTCAGGGTGGAGAAGAAGACTTTGTGCTCTTCAGACAGTGGGAATGGGTGCAGGCACGGAAAACGCTTCTTACTGCCCACCTGCACCCTCTAAATGCTGATGTGCATCACTCTGTACCTGGATGGTGGCATGGCTTTCCAGGTGAGTCCTTATCAAGAAGCCACGTGCCACACACGGGTGGAGTCTGCACAGGCTACTTTAATGACTCCAGTAAAGCTGCTTTTATGCCAGCAATTTAAGCTCCATTGCCAGGGCACCTCCCAGGTACACGCCTGGCCTTGATGGTGGTGTTGCACTGGACTGGTGACAGAGAGGGGCAGCCCGCGATGGCTTTACTCTTGTCACTCAGTGCGTTTACATGGTAGTGTAATGATTCGAATCATTGGCTTAATTGACTAAGATTGAGTTACTGTTTTCATGTAAACACCTTAATTCAACTAGAAATCGAACGAGATAACTCGATTATTAATCGGATCAGGGGTGCATGTATATGGTGAACCGGATTGGGATTAGGACTTTGCGTTCTGCGCATGCTTGTGACCCCCGCTTTAAGTGTTGTTGTTGTCGTTGCCGCCGTAAACAATCAACGCGATGGACAACTCAAGAAGCACCCCACACTTCTGGACCGACGAGGAAACACGGTTCATGCTAAAACTAAAAGAGTTAAAAATCATAACTTCTACCTCGTCGTTCGCCATCTTTCAGGAATGCTTGACGCTGTTGGTGTTATTGGTGGTGAAGAGGTCAACCGGAAGTAGCTCTATTAACACTAGTTGAAATTGGTACAGCGCTACCTATCGTACCGGGGTACTAGGTGCTTTCGGCCAATGATTCGAATTACTCACTGCCATGTATACTCGGACAATTGCAGTTGCCCCCCTTAATAGGATAGTGGAATTAAAGCTATAATCGAGTTATTTGCCATCATGTAACCGCACTGACTGAAACAGGAGTGCTGGTGTCAGTCCACAGGTTCATAGGTGGCTTTACTTTCACCCCCTGTTGTCAGCACACACCCTCTGCCATCACGGAGACATGCGTGACTGTGGTGGTGACATTTGGAGGGGGGAAGAGATGTCTTCTTATCAGCTACTGTGTTGGTGTCTTTGTGGCCAGCTTGTTTTTTTTTTCTTTCTATTTGGAGCTCGTCACGTGTTTTACGTTCAATCGTGTCTGTTTATCACTCAGCAGTGACTCATATTGTGTTGTGACAAAACACTGATACTACCAGTTAGTTGGAAAAGTGAGTCTGTGAAATAAAAGGAGAAGTTGAGCTAAATTAAATGTTAATCATATGTTACCAGTAGTAGTGCGTGCGTGTGTGTCTGTGTGTCTGTGTGTGTGTGTGTGTGTGTGCGTGTGCGTGTGCGTGTGCGTGTGTGTGTGTGTCTTTGGGGGCGGCGTTGCAAGTTCAGAAACGTGATGTATGTCTGGCAGCGAATGGAGGAAGTAAGTTGTTGGGCGGCACAAGCGTGCCGGTGGAGTCGCCAGATTTACAGCTGTGTCTCCCTCTCCCCTCTCCAAGTGCCGCTGGCTCTCAATTAACATGGCTCTTTGCCCCCTTTCTCTCTCTCCCCCTCTCCCCCTCTCTTTTTGCCTTCTCTCTCTCCCTCTCTCTCTCACTCTTTCCCTCTCTCTTGCTCTTTTGCCTCTCTCTCTTGCTCTTTTGCCTCTCTCTCCTGCTCTTTCCCTCTCTCTCCCTCTCTCTTCTTCTCTCTCTTTCCCTCTCTCTCTCCCCTCTCTCTCTGCCTCCTCTCAATCGCTCTCTCCCCTTTCTCTCTCTCTCCTCCCTCCCTCTCTCTCCTCTCCCTCTCTCTCACTCTCTCTGTCCCCTCTCTCTCCCCTATCTCTCCGCCTCCTCTTAATCGCTCTCTCTTCTTTCTTTCTCTCTCCTTCCTCTCTCTCTCTCTCTCTCTCGCGCGCTCTTTGCCTGCCCCTTCGTCTTGTCTCGCTATTGCGGAGGGCTCTTAAATCGTGTGGGAGCAGGGTGGTCGGACAGCGCCATGCTGCCCGGGGCCTGTGGCCCGCGCTGTGGGGGACCCCAGGATGAATGAGTGAATGACTGAGAGTGTGTGTGATTGTGTGTGTGATTGTGTGTGTGTGTGTGTGGTGGTGGTGGTGGGGGTGTTGGTTGCTGTGGTGACAGTGATGCATCACGACTGTCACAAGCTAAGGGGCGGTGGTGGAGCGAGAGCTGCTTTGTGGGTGGGGGCAGGGAGGCGGTCGCCGGCTGGGTCATGATGAGGGGGCAGGGGTGTGTGTTGTGTGTGTGTTTGTGGGAGCTGGGGGGGGGGGGGGGGGGGGTTGTTGGTGGAGAGGCGTGGGGTGAGTGTAGGATGTTGGATGGAGGTGAAGGGAGTTTTGCAGCAGAGCGGCATGGCAGGCACCTCCGCCTCTGGCTTACAGAGAGACAGACAGACAGACAGACAGACAGACAGACAGAGGGAGAGAGAGAGGGAAACGAGGGAAAAAGAGGGAAATTTCCCAGGGAGTGGGTTAGGGCAAGCCGTATGCAGCTGGAAGGCTGTTTGTTGGTCTGCCTATCATTTCATTCCCCTCCTCCCTCATTCCTATTTCCTTCTTTTCCTGACTGTCCTCCCCTCCCCTCTTGTCTCTTCGCCCTATTGTGCATCTCCTCCTCCTTTTGTCTCTCCATACTCCGTGTTTCTCTTGTCGTTTATTTTTTTTATCTGCAGTTGTTTTAGGCAGTGGCTATGGGTCCGGAACTCCGTACCAGTAGATGTAAGGATATTGGTCCGGAACCTATTCTCCGGAACCTTATTGGTCCATATTCTTCCGGACCAATACATGTAAAACTATAGGTCCGAAACTTGAAATCTGTACCATGCTCAGGCAGTGTTCCCACAGATTTATCAGAAAAAAATTCCCTCCTAACCCTAACCCCAAACCTAACCATAACCTAACCCTACTCTAGACTCTGCCGTACCAGTAGCCACTTCGGTTGTTTTATTATGTATAAAAGAACAGGATGATAGACCTCCCCTCTACCTACAGCAAACTCCTGATAAATGGGAACTGAACCTCTGTCCTGTTGCGGTCAGTCCCTCTTGTCTTCCAGGCCAAGGAAGGGTGGGAGGCTGGGGTCCGGTGGAGGTGGGGGTGGCGGTAGAGGTTTCTCCGGGGTGTGGGTGCATACTGAAGATTAATTAATCTTGTAGCGTCGCATTGGTTTCACATCACAGGAGGAGCGCCGGAGAAAGAATCTATTCTTTTGGCATCCTCCCGCCTTCTCCTGTGTGGCCTCCTCCTCCCTGTCCTCTTCCCCTGCGAGTGTTCCTGGTGCCTGGGAAGAGAAAGTTGGTGGCCAGCAGCCCTGAGCGGACCCGCTCACCACTGCCCAGGCTACCTCCAAGGCAATAAACAAGTTACCCAGCATTTGTTATTATTGACTCCTGGTGAAGGAGGAACAGGAGGACACAGTGCTGTATTGATGCTTAGTCATGCAGACTCTTCCTATCAGTTTGTTGGTAAGCAGCATTGTCCACTGAGTGCAGTGAAGCTGCTTGTGTACGGCAAAAGCAATGTTTTTTTCCCCTGTATGAATTGACGTGTTGAGGCAGAAATAAAACTCTAGCTCTAACACAGCTAGCTGGTGCACTTCGGTGTACTTGAAATGGCCTCTCATGTGAACGACAGCAAGAGGGAGCCTGCGAGAGAAAAAAAACTGACGTTGCCCCGTGCGTGCCCTTTATCAGGCCTTTCCGTCTCTGTCAGAACTTTCTCTCTTCTTATTTTCCTCATTGATGTTGGAATGAATGGCATTCCCCTCCCTTGTCCAAAGGCCCGTGGGGTGGGTGCCTGAGAAACGAGAGAGAGATAGACAGACACAGAGAGAGCAAGAAAGAGAAAGAGAGGAGCTGATAGAGGGAAGATAAATTGCGTTGGGTCTAAAGGGATGTACCTCGACTTAACTCCAAAGGGAGTGGAGTCTCAGACACCCTTATGGTGGCTGTGCTCCAGGCTTCTCAGATGAAAAAAAAAACATTGTGGATAAGTTGGGGACTGTGAGGTTCACTGAATAGGCTCCAGAGGAACCTTATCCTTTGTTCCCCGACTCCCCCTGAGTTTTTTTTTTTTTTTTTTTTTTTTTTTTTCTGTCATTTTTCTTCACCATTTCTTGTTTATCTCGTTCTCTTCCTTCAACTCCTCCTCTCTATCTGTCACCTTCTGTCTCTGTCTCAGTTTTACTGTGTCACCGTCTCTCACCTACTCACCCACTGACGCCTTCGCTTTCGTGGTCTCCGCTCACTGTGAGTTGGTTGGTTGTTCGTTCGGTCGTTCGTTCGTTTGTTCGGTCGTTCTGTCGGTGACACCATTGGCAGCCCACTGATGGTGCGCCACAATGCAGCGGTCAGAAAAGAGTAAATCGACCCTGCAGGTTTCGTGTGCTACCCAAGAGGCTTGGCAAAACCCCGAACCGAGAGGGCGCTGGGCGCGTGTGAAGCGGAGGCAGGGTTGGGTGGGAGTGTGAGAGAAAACGAAAGTGTCAGGATGAGAGTTCAAGATGGGTGGAAATTTTTGTATGTCTTTCTGTCTGCCATTACACCTACTCTTTCTCTTCTAAACAAACCTGCCCCGAGTTGTTTGTTTGTGTGTGTGTGTGCATGCTTGCGTGTGCGTCAGGAAGCTAGTCGGAGGGTGATACTCTCACACACAGGCGTCGAGCTACTGTACCCCCCCCACCCCACATACACACACACACCACCCCCACCCCCTTAAAGTCCTCCACCCAGAATGGTTTCCAGATGGGCCACACAGTAAATTCATTTAGTGACAGTAGACTTGGCAGCCACCCCTCTCCAAGTTGAGGTAATTTGTGAAGTCTATATAATTGATGGAGTGATTCTGGCACTGTTAAAGATGTGTACTTTTTTTCCGGGCTCCCTTCCTC
>CM050206.1:19921577-19949077 GCA_027475355.1 Coilia nasus | reverse complement strand
CTTTTGAGGAAGTGCATGTGTACACACAAGTTTGTGACCAACACCTTTTGACCAACTGTCAGGCAAGATTACTACTGGGTTGCTTCCTGCACCATTGCCAGCCTCTTGAGCAGCTGATATGTGCGGTGTGGCCAACGGAGGTTGTGACACGGTGACCCGGAACCTCGGTCACTGCCATTCTGTCCTGTCCTCTACCTTTCATCGGCCTTTGGGTGTGCCTCTCCGCAGACTTTAAAAGCCAATGATATTGTCCCTTGTGTTTGTTTGTTGTCACAGTTGTCACAGTAACATTGCAGGTCGTCTGCACAGGGGAGTTTATTGCCAGAGGAAATTGGGTGGTGGTGGTGGTGGTGGTGGAGGAGTGTCCTTCTTCTGCTTTGCTTTTTTGGTTCTTTGAAAGGCTCTGTTGACCCCCCCCCCCAAAGCCCCCTTCCCCAGTCACAAACCAACCCCCCTGGTAAGGTGATAAAACAAAACTCCTCCTCATCCTCTACACACACACACAAATACTTCCTGTTTGGGTTGTTACACTTGGTCGAAAATAAAAAGACATTTGGGCAGTTTACGGCCGAGACATCCTCTGCCAGGCCTTTCAAGGTAGGAGCTGCTAAATAAGGGCAGACGGCTCTTTTTGTTGCTGCACCCTTGCTGTGGCTGTGGGCCGAGTGAGGGGCCGAGTGTGCTGCTGGAGCCGGCTCCGGGGTGGGTGCTACACTTGCTCATTAGTGCGTCGTACGCTGAGGCCTGTGCGGATAATTCAATCACTCCGCACTTGTTCTTTAAACTTGGCCACCATCTGTTGCTGCCATCAAAGGCCGCCAGGCAGCTTTTGTTGTTTGTGTGCTAGCCTAGCTCCCCCTCATTGGTCTTGCTTTTGTTGTTTGTGTGCTAGCCTAGCTCCCCCTCATTGGTCTTGCTTTCTGTTTTTAGCTTTTGTTGTTTGTGTGCTAGCCTAGCTCCCCCTCATTGGTCTTGCTTTTGTTGTTTGTGTGCTAGCCTAGCTCCCACTCATTGGTCTTGCTTTCTGTTTTTAGCATTTGCATTTCCTTTTTTTGTTTTTAAAAAAAATGCTTAATCATGTGTTCCTCCTAAAAAACAAGGAACGAAAGTGACGGCTTTAAAAAAAAAAAGGGTAAATTAAAAATATAGCATTGGACAGACGTCCCGCTGGGGCTCTGGGTCCGTGAGCTTTTGTTTTCCATGGTGTCGTGCGAGCGAGCGTGTTAAATAGCATAAGCCTCGTTCTTGCTGACGGAACAAAGCCGGCGAACTGACTGGAGGGGCAAGTGACACGATGGCGCTAATTTTCCACCAGCGCTCCGTGCTGTAATCTGGGCCCTAGCAGAGCGGAGTGGAAAGCAGACAGAGGAGGGAGGGGTGTGATGAGGAGAAGAGAGGAGAGGAGAGGAGGAGGGTGAGAGGCACTGAGTTTGGGACAGTAGGGTCAGAAAACTGTGAAGGTGGAAGTAATGCTAAATGGAGGGGGGGGGGGGGGGGGGTTGTAAGGGGGTGGGGTGAGACTTGGGGTAAAAGAGGGTGATGCAGTTGACATTGTTAAAACTGAGCTGTTCTTCACTAGGCAATTAACTTTGTAACCCAAGCCCTTGTTGAAATGGGACTCCGTGGTGTAAACCCCCAAACCCTTCCCCCCCTGTGCCAACATGCCGCCCACGCCCTCTCTCATCGGAGGTGCTAAAGAGCCCCAAGACTTTGATGATCGGGGGCTGGGTGTCTGTGAAAAGCGCCTAATGCAGCTCACAGATTCAAAGTATTTATTTCCTGGGCTGTAATGGTGTGTTCAAGTGAGTGTGTGTGTGTGTGTGTGCGTGTCTGTGCGCGTGCGTGCAGTTGGCTGACAAAGTGAAATGTTTGTCCTTGTGAGTTAAAGGCTTGTTTGAAGCAAGTTTGCAGTCAGATGCCATTGCAGGATCGATGATGACTCCTTGAATGAATTTTTTGACAAAACATCAGAAGTTGACAAATCCTGAGTTTAAGCTCTTGTTATTTTTTGAAGCAGTCAAGTTGTTGAGTCCCCGCTCACACTAACACTGTTGAAGTAGCTCACTGCGAAAGTAGTCAGGTTGTTTCCTCCAATCAGTAGACTCTGCTGGAAATGGCAAAACCCTGTTGGGCTCTGGACAGGAAATGATCTCATTGCATTCTGGAACTTTTGGGGTCTCCTGAGAGACGAGGCAGGGTTTGGAAGGAGGGCAACCTTCTCTCAGTTGAATGACGGGCACCTTGCGGTGACCCCTTTCCACCCACTCCAAACCCCCCACATGGAAAAGCTGCACCACACCCTGCATTTCTGAACACACACACACACACACACACATACACACACACACACACACATACACACACACCCTTTGCCATCCAGATGAGCTCAGCCTCCATTGGAGGGCAGCTGTGATCGTTCCCTGCTTGCATTAGGTCAGTTGGCAGAGACCTTTATTCCTTGAAAATAAAACCTGTGAGTGGAGTGTTTACATGAAAACTATCAGCCACACCAGTATCTCGTTCTGCTTTCCTGGTCAGGAGTACCTGATTGCAAGCTCACATGATGGCTGGTGTGATGTTCATGTTCTTGTTAGAGTCCTTGATTGTGTAGACTCTGATGTGCCCAGTCCGAGTGGTCTGTGTCCTCGTGATGACACACACACACACACACACACACACACAGACATGGGAAGCTGCCCTGTTTGGATGTTCCTGGTTAACCATTAACTTGGCCATCAATGGCAAAGGCTGTTTTCCATGCTCTGAGAAGGGACGCCTGTTTTGTTGAGCGGGGGCCCTCACACATTGGGAGTTTGCTCCATTGTTTCAGTTTTTTTTTTTTGTTATTCATTAAGCTTGCGGTTCGGGGAGATAAGTTGAGAAATGATGGGGCTGAACTGAAAGGAGAGTGTGATAGTGGGGGGCAGCTGTGGCCTAGTGGGGGCAGCTGTGGCCTAGTGGTTAGGGAGTTGGTCTGGCAATCGGAAGGTTGCTGGTTCGAATCCCACCCTGCCCATGGTTGAGATGCCCTTGAGCAAGGCATCTAACCCCACACTGCTCCAGGGACTGTAACTGAAACCCTGTAAATATCTGTAAGTCGCTCTGGATAAGAGCGTCAGCTAAGTGTAATACTGTATAATGTAATAAAAAAGTAAAACACAAGGACCAGAGTCCCACATGGACACTGTAGTCAGCAGATGAGGGGGGATTTCACAAGAGAGGGGGATGAGAGAGACGAAAGAGAGAATGAAAGAGTGGGTGGAGGGGATGAGAAAGTGAAGAAAGAAAGGTCATGGTAAATGTGTCGTGTGGAAAGAATGGTATAAAATTGGAGCAGGTGAGCATTTAGCACATCACCACTGCTCTGCCACGTCAGATTGAAAGGACCACACCACCAGTAGGTGTTCTTGTGTGTGTGTGGGTGTGTATGTATGCGTGCACATGTGTGTGTTGGTGTTTGCATGTGTGCACATAGGGGTTATTAAAAAAAAACATGTGAACAGAAATGAATGGCAGTCAGTGGGGGGGGTCCCTAGGGAGCTACAGTGTGCTTTAATTAAATATCCAAATCTTTAGATAAAGAGGGGTGGAGGGGAACCAAACAAACAACACTACCTCCCCCCTCCCTCCCCTTCTATTCCTTTCTCTCTCTCTCTCTCTCTGTCTCTCTCTCTCTCTGTCTCTCTCTCTCTCTCTCTCTCTCTCTCTCTCTCTCTCTCTCTTTCGTCTTCTCTCTTCTCCTGTCACTCATTCTTTCTCCCCCTCTCGTGCTCTTTCTCTCTCTGTCTCTCTCTCCCTCTTTCTCTCCTCTCTCTCTCCTCTCACTTGCTCTTCTCTCTCTCTCTCTCTCTCTCTCTGCTTGTCTCTGTCTCTCTTTCTCTCTCTCTCTGTCTCTGTCTCTCTCTCTCTCTCTCTTTCGTCTTCTCTCTTCTCCTGTCACTCACTCTTTCTCCCCCTCTCGTGCTCTTTCTCTCTCTGTCTCTCTCTCCCTCTTTCTCTCCTCTCACTTGCTCTTCTCTCTCTCTCTCTCTCTGCTTGTCTCTCACTCTCTCCCTCTTTCTACTCTCCCTCTCTCTTCTCACACCCTCTCCTCTTTCCATTTCTCTCTCTCTCTCTCTCTCTCTCTCTCTCTCTCTCTCTCTCTCTCTCTCTTTTTCCCCTCTCTCTCTCCCTCTTTCTGCCCCCTCTCTCTCTCCTCTCACTCGCTCTCCTCTCTCTCTCTCTCTCTGCTTGTCTGTCTCTCACTATCCCTCTTTCTACTCTCCATCTCTCTCTCCCCCCCCCCCTCTCTGTCTCTCTCTCCCCTTTTCCTCCCCTCTACCCTCCACCCAAGGCTGCTGTGATGCTGTGGAAGCTGGCCCTGACATGCCAGCTTCCACTAGCTCCGTGCACTAGCTCCGTGCACTAGCTCTGTGCTGCTAGCTCTGTGCACTAGCCCCGTGCACTAACTCCGTGCACTAGCCCCGTGCTGTGGAAGCTGGCCCTGACATGCACTAGCTCTGTGCACTAGCTCCATGCTGCTGGCTCCGTGCACTAGCCCCGTGCACTAGCTCCGTGCTGCTGGCTCCATCCGAATCGATGATTAATCATTCACTGCCCCCACCCTTGGCCCGCGCTCCCCCACACTGATAGCTCTCTGTCTCTCGCCTGTCTGCAAAGGCAGCAGTGCACAGATAAACGTGTGTGTGTGTGTGTGTGTGCGTGCGTGCGTGCGTGCGTGCGTGCGTGCTTACTGGATATCATTAGCAGTGTGTGCATATTTCATAGAGGAAACATGTTAGTGTGGTGCTTTGCATGCCGGCGTTCTACTCTTGGGCATTCGCCGTCAAGATACAAAGACCTCCCTCCTGCAAATTAGTCAATTACTCAGCAGAGAAGACCAAAAAACAAACTTCCTTGTAGATAAACAACAGATTTTTTGCCTCTCTCTCTCTCTCTGTCTCTCTCTCTCTGAACTCAGTTTTAAATTCAAGTGCTGAAACAATAGCAAGCAATAGCACTTGAAGTGTGTAATAGAGAAGGGGGGAAGAGAGATAGATGAGGAGGAGGTGAAGAAAAGAGAAGGAGCATTTAAAGGAGGGGAAAGCCGGAGTGGAGGACACGTAGATCTTCCCGCTGTTTGAGTGGGTTAAAGTTCGCCAGCAGCCCCGTGCCGCGATGTGATTGGCTGAGAAAAGGTGAAATTAAAACCACGGTAAACTTTTGACCCCATGCGAGAAAGGAGGAGCGGAGCAGAAACGCCCATCGCTTTTCTGACTCTCGCTCGTTCGTTCGCTCCCTCGCGCTCTTTTCCTGTCTCCCTTGCTGTCTCTCTCCCACTTACTCTCCCCTCTCTCCCATTCTCTCTCTCTCTCTCTCTCATTTCATGTCTTTCATATGCTCTCTCTCCTTCTGTCTGTCGTCCTCTCAAGCTTGGTCTCTCTCTCTCTCTCCCTCTTTTTCCCTCTCTCTTTTTACTGCGCTGAATGCCTGTGACACAGCATGCAGACAGACGAGAGCGAGCGAGAGAAGGAGAGAGGGGGATCAGGAAAGCTGGCGCGAGAGAGGGAGAGAGAAAAGAAGGGGGGAGGGGGAAAGAAAGAAGAGACAGCAGGCGAGGCGGTGGGGAGGAGGGGAAACAGAGAGGGGAGGGAAGGAGAGCAGGAAGAGAGCAAGAAAAAGGCAGAGAGAGAGAATGAGAGAGGCAGAGAGAGAATGAGAGAGAGGCAGAGAGAGAATGAGAGAGAGGCAGAGAGAGAATGAGAGAGAGGCAGAGAGAGAATGAGAGAGAGGCAGAGAGAGAATGAGAGAGAGGCAGAGAGAGAATGAGAGAGAGGCAGAGAGAGAATGAGAGAGAGACAGAGAGAGAATGAGAGAGAGGCAGAGAGAAAGACAGACAGAGAGAGAAAGAGGCATAGAGACAATGAGAGACTGGCAGAGAGAGAACGAGAGACAGAGAGAGAATGAGAGACAGGCAGAGAGCGAGAGAAAGAGGCAGAGAGAAAAGGAGAGAGGTACAGTGAAGGAGAGAGAGACAGAGAGAGCAAAGAGAGAGGCAGAGAGAGGGAACAGGAGAGAGGCAGAGAGAGAGAATGAGAGAGAGGCAGAGAGAAGCCTCCTTGAAGACTGGGCAGCGTAATTATTCTCCGTGCTCCTTATTTAAAAACAGGAGCAGAAATAAACGTGTAATAGCATTTAGAGGTCTGGCCTCCACCGAGCACACGGGCAGAGTAAGGAGGGAGGGAGGGAGGAATATTTTTATTCTTTCCTTCTCCCCCTCTTCTGTAATATTGCCTTTCATTACAGATCAAACGGTTTGGGGGTTCTGGAATCTGGCTCTCTTAACAAGAACTCCCCAAGTTAACTAGCAGGGCCGTCCTCTCTCTCTCTCCCTCTCTCTCTCTTTCTCTCTCTCTCTCTCTCTCTCTCTCTCTCTCTCCTCTCTCTCTCTCTCCCTCTCTCTCTCTCTCTCTCTCTCTCTCTCTCTCTCTCCTCTCTCTCTCCCTCTCTCTCTCTCTCTCTCTCTCTCTCTCTCTCTCTCTCTCTCTCTCTCTCTCTCTCTCTCTCTCTCTCTCTCTCTCTCTCTCTCTCTCTCTCTCTCTCTCTCTCTCTCTCTCTCTCTCTCTCTCTCTCTCTCTCTCTCTCTCTCTCTCTCTCTCTCTCTCTCTCTCTCTCTCTCTCTCTCTCTCTCTCTCTCTCTCTCTCTCTCTCTCTCTCTCTCTCTCTCTCTCTCTCTCTCTCTCTCGTGCCTCCCAGCCTTGCGGCGTGTGTGGCTGGGCACCATATGGCCGTGTAATGTATGGATCTTCCATTGGCTCTCCAGCGCAATCAGCTGGCCCCAGCAGCCGGCCCATTAGATAGCACCGCCACACACACCCCCCACACACCCCGCCACACACCGCTCTGATGGCCACACACAGATTGATGCGGCACACACTCGTTCACTCACACACGTTTCTGGCACCGCTCTACCACCTCTCTACCTTACTCTCTCTCCCTTAACACATGCCTACTCTCTCTCTCTCTCTCTCACTCTCTCTTTATCCCTTCGCTCTCTCTATCCTTGCCCTCTCTCGCTATCCCTCTCTCTTACTCTTTTTTTATCCCTCCCTCCCTCTATCGCCATCTCTCTCTCTATCCTTGCCCTCTCTTGCTATCCCTCTTTCTCTCGCTCTCTTTTTACCCCCCCTCCCGCTATCGCCATCCCCTCTCTCTCTCCTCTCTCTCTCTCTCTCTCTCTCTCTCTCTCTCTCTCTCTCTCTGTATATATCCTTGCTGTGTCCCCTTTCTTCTTCTGCCTTTATTTCTCTCTCATTCCATCTGTGTCCATTTCTGCTGTCCTGTCATTTTGAAATATTTAATGCTGTTATTTATTAGTGCTATGAACAAATATGCCCTCTCATTCTGAAATATTTAATGCTGTTATTTATTAGTGCTATGTACAAATGTTGTGTGTTTCACACGCGCGCTATATTTTTTCTTTCTGTGTCCAGCTTTTGTCCTTTGCTGTTTGTGTGTCCCTGCTGCCTGGCCTATGCTCATGGATTCTTAATATGTGGTTGGGATGAGAGGGGTGAGAGACAGGAGGACAAACAATGGGATTGTGTGTGTGTGTGTGTGTGTTTTCATGTTGTTAACCTGTTTTCTTTGTTGTGCTCCTGTTTGGTTGTATAGGTGTGCCTGCTTGCTTGCCTATTTCTGTGTGTGTGTGTGTGTTTGTGTTTGTGTGTGTGCGTGTGGCTATACATAGTGATGTTTGCAGTTTGCTGTCGCCGCTGTGTGAGCCTTTTGTGTGTGGGAATGATGGATGATGGGCAGGGAGTAAATGTGATTTGGATGCTCCACCAGCAGTTTGTGTGTGTGCGTGTGTGTGTGTGTGCGTGTGTGTGTGTTTGTGTGTGTGTGTGTGTGCTTAAGCACGCCTGCGTGCTCTGTATGCTTCTATGGGTTTGTGTGTGTGTGTGTGTGTGCATGCGTGCACACATTGTGTGTAATAGATTCTGTTTGTGTGGGGGCCTGATTTGAATACCTCTGATGCTGTTTGAATGTGTATATATACCTTGATGTTTGTTTGTGGGTGGATGTGTGTGTGTGTGTGTGTGTGTGTGTGTGTGTGTGTGTGTGTGTGTGTGTGTGTGTGCGCCTCTGCTCTTCCCTGGACAGCCAAATCTTCAAATATGCGTTTCTTCGTTCCATTTTTTCCCTCCCTCTCCTTCTTTTCCTCTACTCTGCAGTTTTTCTTTTGACTTTTTGAAAAACAACAACAGAATAGCGGACTTCATGAATCTCTCAGGAAGATGATTCTGCTCTGGCTGTCACCAGGGGAAATGCAGTGGAGAGCTGGAGGGGGGCCGGGCAAGTGCATTCTCTCCCCTTTGCTTGCTTTCTTTCTTTCTTTCTTTCTTTCTTTCTTTCTTTCTTTCTTTCTTTCTTTCTTTCTTTCTTTCTTTCTTTCTTTCTTTCTTTCTTTCTTTCTTTCTTTCTTTCTTTCTTTCTTTCTTTCTTTCTTTCTTTGTCCTTTTTTCGTTCTTGCATTCTTCTCACTCGCATTATAAAATTATAGTCAGCAAATCGACAAAAAAGTCGGGGGAGGTTCATTCATAGAAACGTATTGGTCGGGTCCAATTCAACGAGTCATTCGGGTTAAGGCAAGCAGACATATTTCTCGGCTCGATAAGGACCGTAATATCATGTAACATCATCAGCAGTACTAGTTTTAAAGCAATGGATGTATGTTTTACCATAACATTGGTCTGGTGTCTGGGGTGCATTGAGTAAGTTTTGTGTCAGTTTTCACACGCTTTCAGCACCTGTAACATCAGCACCATTCTGGCCTGTGTTTCACTTCGTCTTTCAGGTCCTTGCTTGTCTTTCTGGTGTCTTTTGTCGTGGAAAAAAACAGTTGTGTTGATGCTGAATAGATTCAGCCAAAGCAGCACTCTGGAACCCTTAACAAAGAGAGACTAGTTGAGACGAGAAGTTGCAGATAATTGAAGAGCCTTTATTCACCACACCACTCTGTCTGTTTCTTATCCTCACTTCTCTTCCCAGTGTATCATCCCTCTTCACCTCTCTGCATTCTTAGCGTGCTGCTCGCCTTTCTCCTTATTTATATCCAAAATATTTTTCTGTCTTTGCCTTTCTATCTCTTTCTCTTTCTCTCTCTTTCTGCAGCTCCTTCTCTGCCTGTCTGTCTCTCTCTCTCTGTCTTTCTCTCTTTCACTCCCTCTGTCTTTTTCACTTTACTGCTCTCCATCTCAATCCCTCTTCCTCTTCTCTTTCTCTATCTCTCTCTCTCCCTCTCTCTCTCCCTGCAGCTCTTTCTCTGCCTGTCTGTCTGTCTGTCTGTCTCTCTCTCTCTCTCTCTCTCTCTCTCCCTCTTTCACTCCCTCCCTCTTTTTCTCTCCATCTCAATCCCTCTTCCCCTTCTCTCTCTCTCTCTCCCTCTCTCTCTCTCCCTCCCTCTCCCCCCCCTCTCTCCCTCTCTCTCTCTCTCCCCCTTTCTCTCCCTCTCTCTCTTTCTCTTTTCTCTCTCTCCCTCTCTCCCTCTCTCTCTCTCTCTCTCTCTCTCCCTGGCCTTGTGTTGTGTGTCGGCCTGTAGTGGGGCCTTCTTCCCCTTTTTTCTCTCTTCTCTCTCTCCCTCTCTCTCTATCTCTCTCCCTCTCTCTCTCTTTTCTCTTTCTCTCTCTCTCTTTTTCTCTCTCTCTCTTTTTCTCTCTCTCTCTCCCTCTCTTTTCTCTCTCTCTCTCTCTCCCTCTCCCTCTCTTTTCTCTTTTTCTCTCTCTTTCTCTCTCTCTCTTCCTCTCTCTCTCTCTCTCTGGCCTTGTGTTGTGTGTCGGCCTGTAGTGGTGGTTGGTGGCCTGATGGTGGTCAGTGGTGCATGCAGGAGTCTAAGCCGCTGTGACACAGATGCACCCCGCTTCCTGTCACCTCGTAAATCCATTCGTCGTTCTCACGCTCCCTCTTTCTCTCTGTCTCTGTCTCACTCTCTGTTTGGCTCCATCTTTCTCTCTCACTCAACACTCTCTCTCTCTCTCTCTCTCTCTCTCTCTCTCTCTCTCTCTCCCTCCCTGTCTCTCTCCCTCACTGTCTGTGTCCCATTATCTTTGTGTCTCTCTTAATCTTCGTTAGAGCAAGAGTAGCTCTCCTCCATCCTTATTGACTCTCTGAGGCATTGGCCGGAGAATGATGGTCACCATTAAAAAACGCACCCAGTCACAGACAGCACCCAACCAGGCTCGCTCACTCCATGCACATGCCAGGCACCATTGCTGCACAACAGTGGTTTGGACCTAGCCTGGTAAACCAGCCCCTCCTACTACATTTCAGTTCGTACAGGGGGTCTGGCTGTGCTGCATTGAGAAACGATTGCTTTCTGGATGTGTAGACTCTGCTGAAGTTTAAAATGATTGAATCTGCCTTTATCCAGTCACTAACGCTGTATATGTTGTGTATGCAATTAGCCTGGCTATAAGCCTGCCTGCGCACTACAACTGAAATGTAGCACACAACGTCGACGCCATCGATCATGAACACTCCCTCTGTTTTCTGATTGGCCTGGTAAAGATTCTACCAGAGTCAACCATGTCAGTGGAAGCAAACCCAGACTACCACTGTAGTGCACTGAAAGTGCACAGGCAGGCTTATAGCCAGGCTAGTTTGGACCTTAGGGCTCATTCACACCAAACACTCTGCGTATTCAGCGCGCGCCCGTTTTCTGTCCGTATTCGTTTAGAATGCATGTTAACAAATTGGACTATTCACATCGCAAGCGTGATCTGCGTGTATTCTGTCCCTATATAAACATATTGTATACGGATACGCGCTGTACACGCTGAACTCGGTGTGAATGAGCCCTTAGCCTACGAACACCAAAGACAATGTAAAATTGTAGCACACTTGTTTACTTTCAGGGCTCAAGTGCTGGAGCAGCATGTCAATTTATTTGTTTAGCCTAAATTTTAGCATAAACAAGTAATAGTTGGTGCCAAACCAACATCTTCTACTGCCTACCCATTCGACGCGGTCTAGAACCGGCCCTGTTTGGACCATTGATGAAATACCCAGAGGAAAGGATGTGAAAGAAAAAAGTAAAAAAAAAAAAAACAGGAGAGGAAAAAGAGAGAGAGAGATTCTACAGTCTGTGCCAGGCCACTGGTGCAAATTGAAAGCAGATGCTCCATTCTGAGTTGTGCCTGAGAAGAGCTAGCCCCGACACACAACAGCCTGTCGTGGTGCGCTCCGTGTGCTAGGACTACAGCAGCAGCAGCAGCAGAAGCAACTAGCGCATTTGCCACCGATTGGCTTTCTGTTAACAGATTACTGAGGATTCAGAAAGCCAAAAGGCAAAATGCTTTTAGCTGCTGAAGTTTAAAAAAAAAGTGCCTCTGCCTTTACCCAATCGCTAACGCCTGGTCGTCACGTATGCAATTAGCCTACCTACGCACTACAATTCAAATGTAGCACACAAGGTCAACGTCACGGCTAACGAACACTCCCTCTGTTCGCTGATTGGATCGGCCTTGCTGGGGCCGACTAAATGACGCTGAAGAGATTCCGGTCCAGACCCTCTGTACAAAATGAAATGAAGTACGAGGGGCGGCTTTACCAGGCCAGGCTGTTTGGTCATCAACAGAGGTCATTTGGATAGAAGACAACATGAAGATGAGGTGCCCAGTTGGTTTAGATGTTTGATTGCCGTTACTTTGCCTGGTAGTTTAGGTCCACATTATGGGCCACGGCAAACGGCTGTTTTCCTACTAAAGCATGTCTGACAAAGGCCAAATCAATGTCCTCCATCACCTTGTGTTGTCCACATCCTGAGGATATTTGGTTTACTTTAATGAAGTATTAAAGAAACCAGTCAGAAACCAGAATAATTGTATTTAGAAGCTGATTTTAGAAAATGTGTTTAGCATGAATCTGTTATTTAAATGTCTAGTGATTATTTTGTCAGTCGATTACTAGTTGATTAAGTTGATCAATCAGTTCTAACAGCTTTTGTTAATGGCTAATTTTTACGCACCACCTCAGCTCAGTATTTACATGTTTGTTGAATGTAAAACATTTTACATAACCTGTTAAATGCAGAAACACAGTTAATTTCTTAGCAAGAAACGCATCAGTTAGGCTATGGCGATGGTTTGGAGGACGAATGCCACGAATACAAGACACTGCGTCAGTGTCTGCCATTAAATCATACCTTTGCTTTTGAGCCTCATAACTGATTCAGCCTCTGTTTATGTTTGCTCCCAGTAGCATTGGCCTAATACATGGCTATGTCAGTTTAGCTTAACCCACAGTTACGCCATACCTTTCAGCACTGTTCGCTTAACTGCTTACGCTGTGGGGAGCACGTCTCCGTGGTGGTTCACTGGGAGAACAGCGTGCCACACCGCACGCGTCCGAACTAGTCCTGGGCCTTCTGGGTGGTACTGTCCATAATTGACGTCTTGGAGAAATAAAGCAAGCACTCTGCAATTTTTGTTTCACTTTTTTTAATCACCTCTAATTTTAATCGCCTCACCTTTCCTTTGTAAGTCTTTACTTGAACATCAGGAAGTTTAAGCACCCAGTGACACTTCAGTGTTCCTTTCATGTTTGGTACTCTTTCCAAGCCAGACACAGAGGCCCTCTAGCCTGGTAAACCAGCCCCTCATACTTCATTTCATTTTGAATAGAGGGTCTGGAACAGGCACCGTCAGAAATTATTTGTTGGAGGTGTGGACTCTGCTGAAGTTTAAAAAAAAAGTGCCTCTGCCTTTACCCAATCGCTAACGCCAGGTCGGCATGTATGCAATTAGCCTACCTACAATGCAAATGTAGCACACAAGGTCAACGTCATGGCTAACGAACACACCCTCTGTTCGCTGATTTGATCGGTCTTGCTGGGGCCGACTAAATGACCCTCAAGAGATTCCGGTCCAGACCCTCTGTACAAAATGAAATGAAGTACGAGGGGCGGCTTTACCAGGCTAGAGGCCCTCCCCGGAGTGGCATCAAACCTAGGTACTCCCACCCCTTCATAAAATAAATAAGTAAATTAACAAAAAACCCTGGTGCATCTTTGTTCACATCAGAGGTTTGAGCTCTTGTGGCAGACAGATGTCTACTTTTTTTGTACAAGGTGACCTACAAGTGAGTTGGAGTACAAGTACAAGCAAATGACTTTATAAGGAAAAAAGAATAAAAGAAAGCCGTTACAATGTGACGGCTGACATTACATCAGACACATAGCTGTGATAAGTCGCTGGAGGTAAAAGACAGAGGAGGCAGGACATGGGTGCAGATGTGTGGAGGTGTAGGTGGTGTTTGGGGGTTGGGGGCATGACATGCTATGCTATTAGTGCTCAAAATATTACAATATAGTACATTACATTGTCATTCAGCATGCACTCTTCTACTCAGTTCTAATTAGTAGACCTTACTTTTTAAAAAGGGAAACAAATTGCCTTGAAAAAAACAGACTACAGTGGACTTGAGATTGAATGTTGAGCTTACTTGCAATGGCGCGTGTAAGCTGAACCTTAAATTCCATGTCCACTTTTGCCTGTTCGTCTGTGTTTTTTTTTCAAAGCAATCTGTTTCTTTTTTCATAACTTAAGGTCTACTACTAGCTAGTCTGTTTTTTTTAAAGTAAGGTCTTCTAATCAGAGTGCACAGTGCAGATGCTCTTCTCCAGAGTGACTTAGAGTGAACTAGGCCCTGTCCACACGACAGCGCTCGTGTTTATTTATTTCATTATTTATTTTGTGGGTTAAAAAAAAACGCATCCACAACCTGGGCTTTGGGGTGTTTATCAGTGGCACACCCTTGGGATTGACCTCACAACCTTCTGATGTCTCTAATTGCAAATCCTGACTGCTACCCACCACTAGCCCCAGTAGATGGTAAGCTGTCTGGGATGAGCTGGGTCAACAGCTTTTTTTTTTTTTTTTTAATGTGGTGGTCTGATATGTATTCATTTGATGCAGTGAAGAGCACAACACCTCCAGCACTGCAAGAACATGGCAGGGAAGAGCCTGAAGTCTGCCTCTTGCTGCACAGCAACAGAGAGGGAAGCGAGTGAGAAATGGGAGAGAGAGTGGCAGATGGTTAGCTTTTTGGCTTTTTGACAAGGTGGAAGACGGGGAGGGTGGGAATGATTGTTCAGCCTGCCAGAATTGTCTGAAGGCATCGCAGTAGGCGAGAGATTCCATGCGACACAGGTTTGTACAGGGCTCCCTTCAGAGAAAATGATCATAAATAAGTTACACATGAAATGCGGCCTGTGAATTTTCCTGACATGTTGGCGATCGACTTTTCCGTTAAGAGCAGATTTTGTCAGTGTCGGTCGTCGTGAGGCCAAGTTTACTACAGATGCTGTATTGTACAGATGGCCACTATGAAGCACTCAAAGAACTCCAGTCTTCAAGACACCAAAGGTGAGGCTGTGTCTCTTTAGCCAAGCTAAATCACGTAAACCACGAGACACATCAACAGAAGCACTGAGACTTGCGTTGTTTGGCCGGAAGGACTGAAAGAGTTCAGTGTCTTCAGCAGAGCTGGAAAAAGACATGGGAGCAGAAGGGTACAGTAAGAGGAGAAGAGAACTGAGTGCTGAATTGTGTGGCAGCCCAGAAAAAACCATACAGCCGGTACATCTCTCTGCCTAGAGACTTTGCCCGGCCATAAATGTGAAAATGTGCTGCCTTAAATTACTGTGAAATGGTAATTGGTGAGGATCGTTTAACCAGTTAGTTGTGCCATCATAGCCAAACCGTAATATAATTTACCCAAGCCACTCGTGACCCATTTGCGCAATTTTGCATCTTTTGAATATAAACCAGAAAAGCAGTTACAGCCTGTGGTGGAAAAAGACTAGTCATTGATTTTTGTCATTGATCGGACTGTATGTGTGAATCGCTGACGTTCCACCCTGCAGAGGCCTGTTGGTCAGGTAGACTTAACATCTCAGCTGGAGGGAAGGGTAGAGGTAAAGTAGAGACACTTATAGGGGGCAGCTGTGGCCTAGTGGTTAGGGAGTTGGTCTTGCAATCGGAAGGTTGCCGGTTCGAATCCCGCCCTATCCATGGTTGTGATGCCCTTGAGCAAGGCATTTAACCCCACACTGCTCCAGGGACTGTAACTGAAACCCTGTAAATATCTGTAAGTCGCTCTGGATAAGAGCGTCAGCTAAGTGTAGTGTAGTGTAATGTAATGTAAAGAAATGTACTCTGCCATGGTGCAGTAGTGTCGGCCATTTAGGAGCGGAGCGGAGTGGGGTGGCCAGGGGGGCGGACGGGCAGGAAGGCTGTGGCTTAAGGGATGCACTGATTGACCCTGTTACAGTAATTGGGTCCGAGCAGCCTCCTGCCACCCATCTAGTAATCCAGCCCTGTCCTCCCAACCCCACCCTTATCCCAAGCTCCACTCCCCCCTTAGCCACCCTCTGCCAGTCCCACAGAGGTAGAAACCGTCAGCTGCCCCTCTCCATCCTGTAATTACATTATAAATAGGCGCAGCAGAATATTTGGAAACTGTGTAATTTTCCTGTGGAGGGATATAATTTTCCTTTTTTATTTTTTTTTCTGCTTTATATTTTAAAATCGTTATCTAACGCCCTAAATTACAGTGCTCTCACTCATTCTCTCCTTCTTTCTTTCTTTCGTTCTTTATTTTTCTGTGTTGTTCTATCTTGCTCTCCTTCACTTAAGCGCACAGACTCAATCCATCTCACTTAATATTTAACTCGGCAGGCGTTTGCTTGCACTGGCCCTGTCCAGCTAAGCCCTCTGGAATCAGGTAGTCCATAAAGACTCCTGCCCGCCTCTCTGACCAGCCTGCCTCTCTCTCACGTGTGTGTGTGTGTGCGCGCGCATGTGCATGCGCATGTGTGTGTGGGTGGGTGGGTGTGTGTGTGTGTGTGTGTGTCTGTCTACATGTGTCTGTATTTGAGCAAGTCTGGTTTAGCGGACTGATGTCTATATTGCTCAGATGGATGGGTAGTGTGGAGCGGAGTAGCACCTGCCTTTCATGTTGAATAGAAGCACTCTAGAGAATACGCACGCTATCCTTTCTTCATCTCTGTCTCTCTCTCTCTCTTTCTCGCTTTCTCTCTGTCTCTCTCTCTCTCTCTCTGTCTCTCTCTCTCTCTGTCTCTCTCTCTCTCTCTCTTTCTTTTCTCCACTGCCTTTATCTCACTATGGTCTCCTCTTTTTATGTGTGCGCTTGTTTGTCAGTCAGACCCGTCAAAAGGCCTTTCATTTCTTGGTGATATGTGGAGAATATTCATCCCCTGCCACGCACACGCACACGCACACACACACACACACACACTGTTACACTTTGAAGCTCACAAACAAAAGCTCCAACACACACACACACACACACAGTTACACCTTTACGCTCAAATACAAGCGTGTCCACACACACAGACATAGACAAAAGCTCCAACACGCACACACACACACACACACACACACTGTTGTTATTCAGTGGGGAGTGAGTGAGTAAAGATGTGTTTTTCCTCAGCCAGCTCTGCTTCAGTCTGCATATGCAGAACTCCAACTTTAGAGCCAAATCTCACACAAATCTCCTCTTCTACACTCCTGCTGACCCCACTCTCTGGCATTCTCAGTTTATTTCTCTCTCTCTCTGTCTCTCTCTCTCTTTCTCTCTCTCTCTCTCTCCCTCTCTGTCTCCCTCCATTTCTCTCTCAGTGTCACTGTGTCACCCACACACCAGCACACACTATTTCCACTGTCTCTCGTTCCAACACTGTCACTTCTCTCTCCCATGCTCTCCTTACTTTCTCTTTCCTTTCTTACCTTGTCACTACTGCTGACCCCACTCTCTCTGTTTATTTCTCTCTCTCTCTCTCTCTCTTTCTTTCTTCCCCCCCCCTCGCTCTTTGCCTCTCTCTCTTTACCTATCTCTCTGTGTCTCTCTCTCTCTCTCTCTCTCTGTGCCCCTCTCTCTCTTCTCTGCCCCTTCCAACCTCCCTGTTACTTGCTTACTCTCTCTCCTTTGCGAGGGCTGTGAGTTGGAGGCCTCTATTAAACTCCATAATGGCTGCTCTCCCCATCCTGCAGAAAGTTTTACAGTGCACCTTTAAAAACACCCTGCATGTTCACACATGCTGCGCACATGTTGACTGCTCGCTCTCTCTCTCCCTCTGACATACACACACACACAGACTCACACACGAACACAGACACACACACTATACCTCTCATCACAGCTGTGTGTTAACTCTCCCTCTCAGCCTTGCCAAATGGACCAGTCTGACTCTTGATGGTTTCCCCTGGGTCCTAGCCCCTTGTCATCCCGTTTTACGCATCATTCAGCCTACTAAAAGGAACATCCAACAAATGTATTCAAAGTTTAAAGTATTCGCATACTCATTAGCCTAACATATTTCTAAGTGGCTGTACCTCTTAGGCCCCGTTCAGACTGGGTTTTTCAAAATCCTGATTCAAAATCCGGATAAAATTTATCCTAGAACCTCTTGCATTCATACCAGACTTTAGTTCGAATAAAAACCGCTAGATGTCGCTAAGCAAAGTGGGGTTAGCGAACAACAGCCCGGCAAATTCGAGAGAAGCATAAATAACTACGGATATAAAGACATGGTATAACAAACCAATCCCCCTTCCCCACATAAAATAAATCCGAATTGCTTTTACTCAAGCGAGCTTAATCCTATATTCTCTGTATGTCTCGTGGCTGGTGGTGAATGCTTGGCTGGTAACATTTCAATTGCCCACCGTGATGCGGTGGATTAAATGACTCCTTGTCAAATTAATTGGAAGAAACAAATGACTAGGCCTATAACATTGACTTGTGTCATTTTAGGCTACTTTTTTATGCAATTCCGCAGTGCTGAAGTGTGGAGCTGCCGACATAAAATCCCAACTTGCCAGTGTCTCTCCTTTACATGCCTTGTGCATGGTAACGTGGTTCTCCGCGGTGACTTCACAGTTAACTGTTCTAAACGTGTGTGTCAAGCCAATAGGTCAAAATCTACTAATCTTCTATTAAATTCATATAAATTTGCCATTTCCGACCTTTTGGGCTGACGGTAGTGGTAGCCTACCGTTGGTTTAAAACAAGACTTTTCTTCCTTTAGCAACCGTTGCCATCAGTAAACAAAAGTAATGCAATACCTAGCTCATATTTGGCTGATAAAAATTGCAAGGTGTTGATCTAATTAGTATTAAAATTAACTGTTTCGGTCATTGTTATACCTTAAAGTAGCAGTAAATTGTGTCATTTGGCTACGTTTTGTTGGCAGCACTGTGTGGAAATATCCGAATGTGAGACGCATTCCCTAACAAGTATTTGACGCTCCGTGGCCGTCGGTCTTGTAACATTAAAACATGGAAGAAACAAATGACTAGGCCTATAACATTGCCTTGTGTCATTTGTGCGTGGTAACGTGGTTCTCCGCGGTGACTTCACAGTTAACTGTTCTAAACGTGTGTGTCAAGCCAATAGGTCAAAATCACTTGTTTTTCTATTAAATTCATATATATTTGCCATTTCCGACCATTTGGGCTGATGGTAGTGGTACCGTTGGTTTAAAACAAGACTTTGGGAATGACCAATGACCGCGTGATGATGACCCTGTGAACCCGGAAGTATGACGCAATTATCCGGATAAATGATCCCTTAGCGTTCAGACTAGGTTTTTCGGCCTCAAGATCCCTTAAAAAACACCCTCATGAGGTGGTTTTTGAAAATCCGGATAATTTGCGTTCACACTAGGATAAATTTTATCCGGATTTTGAAAAACCTGATAATCCGGATTTTGAAAAGTCTAGTGTGAACGGGGTGTTAGTGCCACCTGGACTTTGTCAGGGTTAGCAAAGACGGCTTCTGTGTGTGTGTGTGTGTGCGCGTGTGTGTGCGTGTGTGCGTGTGTGCGTGTGTGTGTGTGTGGGTGCGTGTGTGTGCGCGCGTGTGTGTGTGTGTTGGGGTAGGAGCAAGCATTGAGTGCATTGGACATTGAACATAGTACTTTGGAACTCAACCTGTAACCAAGCCATTGTTGTGCTTATGTTAAAACAGGAGTGCACTGCTGAGCCTCAGGACCACATCAGCTAATCCACACGTACACACACACACACGCACACACACACACGCACACACACAGTCACACACAGAGACACACCCACACAGAAAAGCATGCTCCCCCACTCGTGTGTATCAAATCAGAGCAGTATTGATCACATGACTGGGTATGACGATGGGGTCATGTGTAATAAACACATTGGGTGGAAAGCGGCGATTGGTGGTGTGTTTCCTGTGATGCGCCGAGAGCCTCTCTAAGGAACTGCCCTTTGGGGTTCCTCCTGAACTATCAGCCGTGTGCTGATATCCCATTGGGCGCTAAGGAGCAGGAAAGGTTAAACAAGCGCAAGAAGAAGCACAGCTAGATTATGCTAGATGGTTTTCCATATACTTATTGCAAGCATGCAGTGGGTGTTTTTGTTTTATGACAGACTTGAAAAAACAAGAGACATAGTCCATGTGTTTGTGTCTTGTGTTCTCACTTCATTTATGCTGTTGAGTGTCTTAATTATAGGTTGGCAGGCAAGATGGCAACATTTTGTCTGTTGTTTTCTTTTTTTTTGAGTTTGTGTGGCATTGTGTGGGATGAGTTTCCTGTTTATGTTTGATCTGGCCCTTTGTGGCCGATCCAAGATGGCGCCCAGCATTTGCACGAGATGCGTTTTGTCTCCGCACGCAATCGGAAGGAGACCGCGCCATTGGACTTCTCTCCCACCCACCTCTTTGACTTTCCCCTGAAGCTCCAACAACAGGAAGTCATACTGGAGGATCTCTTTCCTGTTCAGGCACAGGCCTGGATTAACAGGATGACGCGCTCATTCACACTGATTCAGACTAGGGCTGCACGATATATCGAAAATATCGTGATATCGCAATATACAATATCGTGATGTACATATTGCAAAACATGGCTAAACTGCAATAAATGGGACATTACTGTAAGATGTTTCACACTCTACATATGAAGATATTTGGGAAATCAAATGGAGTCCTACTGCCCTTGATATCCACCCCCATAGGCTGTGCACTGGCTACGGCCTAGCGGTGAAGATTAAGCTGAAAGATCTTAAAACTATATTTAAATATTTAAATGTTTAAATTATATTTACAAATTTTAATGTTTATTTATTGCAAAACATATGGTCATTGCAACATTCAGCAGTGTTGCCGCATATCACACTTTTTTTTTCAATATCATGCAGCCCTAATTCAGACCAGACCTATGCCATAGGTCCATATTCTCAACCTCCATCTATGTATTGATCTGCCCATTAAAGATGACCAGGTACACAGACAGCATGTCATTACAAGGTGTAATTAGGGCTCTATGAAGCTAGCCATTGATTGAGGAAGCTTGTAGGCATTAATGCAGAAGGCACTCTAGCCAGCATACTTCAATAGCCCTAGTAGACGAAAACATGCGTTATGCAAAAGGTGAATGAATAACATGATATTTAAATTCATAATCCATATATGTGATTTCTACAGTTTACTCTGTTTCAGGTAAATGGTGGTGCCATTTGTTGCTTCATTTTTTTTAAAGCAATACTAGGTAGTTTACGTCTTTGGTCACCCTAGGGGTTGGAAGCAGAAACTACAGAGACGCGCTCCACTCCTCAAAACCTACTTAGTGCATTTATTGCCAGCGGCAAAGCGGATTTAGAACTGCCTTTCACCCAGTGACAAGTTATTGAACCACTGAAATGATTCTGGAAAATTTATTTTAAGGTTGAAAAAGCTTACTTAGCTTTGAGTATTTTAAGTAATTGAGTGTTATGTGGAGTGTTGGTGTCCTGTCATGAATGAGTCCCAGATCAGCTAGCCTTGTTCTTCTGGACAGCACATGGTGTGTTGAGGAGCAGTGCTTGGCTTTGCCTCACCCCTAAGTGTGGTATGCTCCACCGACCTATCACAAGCAGATGAGCAGAGAGAGAGAAATATTGTTGACACTCAGCAATAACTCACTCAGAAAATAAACTTATTCTCGGTAAATATTCAGATATCCTGTTACAAACTGGCTCTTTGTTGCAGTCACACCCAGGAGGCTCGTATTACAGTTTGGACTTAGAGGCCTCTATGATGATTTGAGATGATGAGAGCTGTGTCCTGTCTACAGTTATGGATTTTATGTCAGTGTATTGTTTGAAATGTTTCTGAAAGTTTTTAAAATGTAAAACTTGTAACTTGCAGGCTCCACTTTAGCAAGCACATTGGGCATGGGTTTAAGTCACTTGTTTGAAGAGGAAAGTGCAGACCAGACCCCTTCAACCCATATCACCCCATCAACAGTCTGAAATACACCAACCAAGTGCGTGCACACACTTGCTTTCATAAAGACCCTTACACGCACCCACACAAACACACACACACTTCCATAAAGACCTTTACACGTGCCCACACGTGCACGCACACACACACACACACACACACACACACACACACACACACACACACACACACACACACACACACACACACACACACACACATCCATAAAGACCCTTACACGTGCCCACACATGCGCGCACACACACACATAAACACACACACACACACACACACACACACACACACACACACACACACACACACAGAGCGAGGTGTAGAGTGGTGCTGGCAGTGTGTGTGCAGGGCTTCATTAGAGCCAGTGGTCTGCTGTGCTAACTGGCGGGCCGGGTGCCAGATTGTGGCTTGGCGACGACTTTGCATTTTCAGTAACTGCTGGTTTTGTTTGAGAGAGCGAAGCTAAGAAAAGTCACTGAAAGTTCAACACAATGTGGCTTTATCTATTATGTGCATGTGTGTGTGTGTGTGTGTTTGAATAGGTGAGTATATGGAGTTGTGGTTTGTGTGTAGAATGTCTGTGTGTTTGTGTAGTGTTTTATTGTGCATGTGTGTGCTGTATGTCTTTGTATGTTTGTCTAAGGAAGGTGTGTGTTTGTTGTGTGTGTGTGCTTGTATGTCTTTGTGTGTTTGTCTTAGGGAGGTGTGTGTGTGTGTCTGTGTGTGTGCTGGAAAGCAGAGACGCTGCATTTGTTGGGTCTCTGCCATTTCCAGGAAAGAGAGAGAGAGAATAAGAGGCAGAGAGAGAGCGAGCAAGAGAAAGAGATGGAGGGAGGTAGAGAGAGAAGGAGAGGAGGACAAATGAGGGAGAGCTGTGGAGGAGGGGAGAGAGGCAGAGAACGGCAGAGAGGTGAGAAAGGGAGGGATGGAATTAAGCATTAGGCAGAGCGAGGGAGAAAGGGAGTAATGGAAGCTTGAAAGAGAGGGAGAGCAAAGGAGAGAGAGAGAGAGAGAGAGAGTAATGGAAGGTTAAAAGACAGGGAGAAGGAGAGAAAGGGAGATGGGATGAGGGAGAGCGAAGGTGATACGCAGCTCAGAGGTAGAGAAGAGGAAGGAAGGATGCAGAGAGAGAGAGATAGAGAGAGCGAGCGAGTGAGTGAGTGAGTGAAGAGTAGAGTGGAGGAGAGCAAGGCTAAAGAATGCCAGTGCCTCTCTGCACGTCCACACTGCTTTCAGGCAAGGCTGATATTTTTCCAGGAAGCCACTGCATTTGCATCTTTGTGTGTGTGTGTGTGTATGTGTGTGTCCTTGTGCATATTTGTGTGTGTGCGTGCATGTGATGTACACATTGGTTGTGTGTGTGTTCGTTTTTGACAGGACACATTTCAGCTACCGAGGACTCTTACCTTTCTGCAGTTATTCTCTCTCTTCATCCCCCCACCCTTCTCTCCCTCCCTTCTCTCTCACTCCTCTCTCTCTCTCTCTCTCTATCCATCTGTCTGTCCATGCTGCCACTGTCTAAAGCTCTTGTCTCATGCATAATCTCACAACACCACACAGACACACACACACACACACACACACACACACACACACACACACACAGGGTCACACCTTATTTGTCTATGTGGCATTACAATGTTGCGTACACTTATGGTCCCAAATATGATCTGTAGGGCCAGTGATGCATTCCAACAGTGGGGTCGCTGGTCTCTCCACACACACATACACACACACAGCGTAATCAAGCGTAACTACAACCAGGCCACCCACCCCATCAAAGCCCCTGGTGCTGAAATCACTCAGGTTTTTCTGGAGGCTGTTAGGAATGAGAGAGGAGCATGAAAACTGGCGTGAGTAATTCATCAGCCACGTCCAGGAGTTCCACTGTCACTTCCTCTTCCTGTATACCACTTCTCTACCGACTGCCCTACTCGTCCTCCCTGCAGCACCAACACCACCACTTGGAATTGTCTTTCCTCTTTACCTGTTTTCAACGCTTGCCCATCTTCTCTCTCTGGTCTTCTTGTCTCTTCTGTCCCTCTGTCCTCTCTTCTCATGATCCCTCCTTCTGCTTCCTTTCCTCTCCTCTCCTCTCCTCTCCTCTCCTCTCCTCTCCTCTCCTCTCCTCTCCTCTCCTCTCCTCTCCTCTCCTCTCCTCTAAACGTCTTCGCTCACAAACACTCCACTCCTCTGTCGGCTGATCTGTCTGGTATAGGTATGACCGGAGTCAGCCGTGTCAATTGAAGCAAACCCAGACTACCACTGTAGGGAGAAAATAATCGAGCAGAAGTGCTTATAGCCAGGCTAGTTGTCCATGACCTGAGGTGAGAAGTGCATGCACTTCTATTGAGATCAGCCAAACACAAGACAGGAGCACCAGTTCAGCCAAGCATAAGACTCAGAACTTGTTCATACTGTTACAATGTGGTCCGAGCCTTTATCAGGGTCATCGGGTCCTCCCTGACCTGGTCATCTCTGCTTAGAGGTGCGATGATGCTGACCACCAGGCCTTGCTGCCTGACCTGACGAGGGATACAGGACCAGTCACTGACCGACCCAAATGCAGGAAGGTTCTATTGCATCCGCTAAATGCTGGTCACTTTCTGCATGTACTCTTTGAAGGCGCCCTGCCTTTTTATAGTTCATGGTTTGAGACGGACCTTTGCTTTTAAGATGGTAAACGTGTGTTGTGGTTTGCTTGGCTCATCAGTATTCAAGCAGGGCTGTGATTGTGCTGTAGTGTGCCTGCGCAATGTAAATAGTCCATATGCTTATGTGATGTCTGTGGCGCGGTGTGCTCTGTGTTTGACCTGGCTGTGTGTGTGTGTGTGTGTGCGGGGGGGACGTTTCTCAGCAGACGCCGGCTGCCATGGGTCTCTCAGTTCTTGGTCTCCCTGAAGCCTGTAGTTTATGGCAAAACAAAGAGGCATTAATGACTGTTTTGAAAGCTGGCTTTGCATGTATGCAGACAGTGAATAAAAATCTTCTTTTTTTGTCAAAATGGAGCCAGTTTCCTTTTGTCACAGACATGCTGTAAATTTTCTCAGTTTAGGCAATCCTCCTCTTCTCTCTCTCTCTGTCTCTGTCTCTGTGTCTCTCTTTCTCTCTCTCTCTGTCTGTCTGTCTGTCTGTCTGTGTCTGTCTGTTTCTCTCTCTCTCTCTCTGTCTCTCTCTCTTTCTCTCTCTCTCTCTCTCTCTCTCTCTCTCTCTCTCTCTCTCTCTCTCTCTCTCTCTCTCTCTCTCTCTCTCTCTCTCTCTCTCTCTCTCTCTCTCTCTCTCTCTCTCTCTTTATATGCCTCTCTCTACCAGTATCCAATTAATAGGAAACACATAAGCTTAAGGAGGGTCTTTGTTGGTTTGTGAGGGCCCATACATCAGCCCAACTAGAGCGCCTCTGACAGCTCTCATCTGGTACCAATCACTGGGTGCAGGGAACGGTCAGCCGGCTAACGCTCTGTGGCACACACACACACACACACACACACACACACACGTACCCTCACTTGCACACAGACATACAGACACAGACACACATGCACACTCACAAGCTGTCGTCTGTTCCCATAGAACACACACTCATGCGATGACACATGCGTTCACACACAGTCATCCACTCACACACAGTCATACGCTTACACACACAGACACACACACACATGCCGAGACACACTCACAGACCAACACATATGCTCACTGTCACCCACACATGCTGATTTCCTTACGTTCACACATGAACAAGTGTGCACACACATACACACACTGGAAACACACACATACACACACACACATTTCCAAGTACACACTTTGGTTTTCTTGGTCACATACATGCGCGCGCGCGCGCACACACACACACGTACACATACACACATAAGCATGTGGTCCCTGTCACATACAGTACATGTGGGGAATGACAAATGGAACGCCACAATGACTGGGCTGTGCTAATGGGCACACATCCCAGAATAGTCCCCTCCTCCTCACCATGGATACCGTCTCCCATGCCCGCCAGGCTCCAGGCTCCAGACTCCTCACTCCGGGCTCTCGCTCTCTGTCTCTTTCTCTCTCTGTCTCTGTCTCTCTCTTTCTCTGTCTGTCTCTCTCTATGTCTCTCTCTCCACTCGCTCTCTCTTTACTCACTCTTTCTCTTTTTCCTCTCTTTCTCTATTTCTCTATCCCTCTCTCGCCCTCTATCTGTCTCTGTCTCTCTGTCTCTCTCTCTCTCTCCCTCTGTTGCCCTGTATTTCTCTCTTTTTCTCTCTTAAATTAAATCACGCAACCCAAAGTCACTCAAAAATCTCCACCGCTCCCCTTCTCTGGAGAGTCCCCGCGCCGTTGTAAAAGTCTTCCCTAAGCTGGCGATAATTTAACATGTCAGCCTTGTGCGCCGCTTTTTCCCAAATCCAAAGTGGGAGGTTTTTTCCCCGGATGATGGATGGTGGAGGACTGTCTGTCTTTGGCCGGCATTCACGAGGGGGGGTGCGGATGGCGTTCCCGGTTTTTCCGTCCCATCCGGGTGGCGCTCCCATCGTAAGCTCGTAAGCTGGAACTTCTGCTTACTGAAACTATATTTGACCAAAGCTTCCGCCAGAGGTGGACAAACCTAGCCTGGTAAACCCGCCCCTCGTACTTCATTTCATTTTATACAGAGGGTCTGGACCGGGATCTCTTGAGGGTCATTTAGTCGGCCCCAGCAAGATCGATCCAATCAGCGAACAGAGGGTGTGTTCGTTAGCTGACCTTGTGTGCTACATTTGTATTGTAGTGCTTAGGTAGGCTAATTGCATACGTGACGACCAGGCGTTAGCAATTGGGTAAAGGCAGAGGCTTGTTTTAAACTTCAGCAGAGTCCACACCTCCAAGAAATCATTTCTAACGATGTCTGGTCCACACCCTCTGTACAAAATGAAATGAAGTACGAGGGACTGGTTTACCAGGCTAGAACAAACTGGCTTGACAAAGTAAAAATCCTGCCATATCTTCCTTCTGTCTGTACTCAGGTAATGCGACTAATTAGCTCATCTACCTGGCTGAGGAGATGTACTAATTGGGATTGGCTGGTTCAGTGAATTGGCTGCAACAAATGTGTGGCAGGACTTTTACTTCCTAAACCCAGGATGTCCGCCTCTGGCTTCCGCACAACGCCTTTTACCAGGGTCGTGCTTGTATGAGTGTGTAGGGGTGTGTGTGTCTGAAGTGTCCCTGCCCCGGGGAACTTGGCTAAGGCATATGTACACTGACAGTCAATGAAAACGCATCGACGGCGACGAGACAGGAAAAACACATGATTTTGTAACAGCTGATCACCAATTCACTGAAGCGGAACTTTTAAACATCCGAGTGGTCATCCCACACTCTTATGACCAAACAAGTGCATTTGTACTCGTTTATATGGTTGGAATCGACTCTCAGTAAAACAGTACAAGAAAGTTGTCTGATGCATTTTCATTGACTGTCAGTGTATCTCCTTGTGTGTATGTGTGTAGTCTGTTTACTCTGTGTTTCTCTACACATCTGTTATCTTATTATGTCCTACTTTTGTAAGTTGCTTTGGATAAAAGCGTCTGCTAAGTGTAATGTAATGGGCCACAGGGGTCCTCCATGACTTGGTCATCTCTACATGTGTGGTGACGCTAACGCCGCTAACCCCTGGCCTTGCTGTCTGACCCACTAGCCTGGGCCTGCCCATACTGCCTGTGACGCTACATTGAATTTCGCGTTCCAAGTCAGCCTGGCCAACCTGCCTATTCTCAGTTCTTCATGGTCCGGAAAAATCTGGAACCAATGAAAAACGAACGCTACGCATAGGTCATCAGAATCTGTGGTCTGATTGGTTTTAGCTCTGACCAGTAGTACATAGAGGTATTTGAAAGACAACTGTCAATCACTCCTCTGGGAACTTCCTGTCTATGGGAGGTTTGCCAGACCAAGCTCCGTCTATGAGTTGGGTGCTACATTCAGGCTATGATACACAGCAGATTCAGGACCACCAATTACTGATCGACCCAAATGCTGCAAGTGTCTGTTGCATCTGCTAAATGCTGGTCACTTCCTGCTTGTACTGTATGCAGAGACCCTGCCTTTCATAGTATTCGGGGGTCAGATGGCGTTCCCAGGTTTCTCAGCTTGTAAGGCTTAGGGTTGAGAGGCGCGGTGGTCGGGTGTCAGCCGACATGTTCTGATGC
>CM050206.1:19891577-19916577 GCA_027475355.1 Coilia nasus | reverse complement strand
TGTATGCGTTTGTGTATATATGTGTGTGCATATGTGTGTGTGTATGTGTGTGTGTACGTGTGTGTGTGTGTGCTGGAGGAGTAATACTGTGGGTAATACTTTGCATCTTGGTTGGAGGGCTTGCAGGGGGTGGGGGGGGCGGCTGTCAGTCGCACTCGCACGCACCGGAGGCTCCAAGGGAAGCGTTCTCTGAGTATGTGGCAGCAGGCTGAAACTCGGTAATGTGTGTGCGTGTGTGTGTGTGTGTGCATGTGTGCGCGCATGTGTGTGTGTGTGTGTGTGTGCGCACAGAGCTTGTTTACAGAAAATGAGCATGAATGATTTAGGGACGGCGAAGGAGGATGGTGCCCAAATCAGGCGCTCTCTCATGACTAATGATGTTTGTGTGTTTGAGATCCATTAGGCAGCTGTTTACAAGCGTGACGCCCGCCTGTCAGGAGGAGGAGGAGGAGAAGGAGAGAGGAAGAGAGAGGCAGAGAGAGAGAGGGAGGGAGGGAGAGAGATACAGAGAAAGAGAGAGAGAGACAGATATGGGGAGGAAAGGAGTGAGAGCTAGAAATACTAGGAAGAGGAGACGAAGGAAGACGGGGGAAGAAAGAGAGTGAGAGAAGGAGAGAAAGACAGAGATAGAGAGATGGGGAGGGAGGAGTGGGAGCTACAGATACCAGGAAGAGCAGAGGAAGAGAGACAGGAGAAGAGAGCGAGAGAGAGAGAGAGAGAGAGAGAGAGAGAGAGAGAGAGAGAGAGAGAGAGAGAGAGAGAGAGAGAGAGAGAGAGAGAGAGAGAAGAAGAAGACAAGGAAGAGGGAGGGCAGAGAGAGAAGAGTAGAGAATGACAGAGAAGGGGAGGGGGAGAGAAAGAGCGAGTGAGAGGAGAGGACAGGAGGAATAAGGAAAAGGTAGTGATGGGGAGTGATGGGAGGGCGGGCAGACACAAGGTGGGGAGGAGAGGGGACATGACAACAGGGCAAGACAATGGATGACAAAAAGAAATAAATTATAGTGTGTGTGTGTGTGTGTGTGTGTGTGTGTGTGTGTGTGTGTGTGTGTGTGTGTGTGTGTGAGTGAGTGAGAGAGAGAGAGAAAGAATCAGAGACCTGCACATCATTTTCTTTCTGTCCTTCTTAAAGCAACACTAACACAACACTTTTCCTCTTCGTTCGCTCTACAGGATGGAAGCGGTATTGTCTTTCTTATGTGTCATTCGAACTACAGATCGGCGACCTGCTTTTGCAAGCTTGCGTAATGCGGTTATAGCCCATGGAGGGCCGCAGAGCGAATTCAGAAGTGCCGTTCACCCTGTTACGAGTTGATGAACCACTGAACCAATTTTGGGAACATTATTTTAAGGTTGTAAAAAAACTACTTAGTGTTAGCATCTCAGTCTCTCTCTAAAGCTTCTGGTACACTCGCCGTGCCATGCCATGCGTGTGAGAAAGTGACCTCATCCATGCACCCGACCCTTCATGCTTGCACTCGACATACACAGCAATCTTCTCCTCATCAGGTGTCAAATGCCACAGTAGTTAAACAGTTCGGAAAACCTTGCATGTCAGAGGAGTGAAAACATGACTGAATTGCAGGTTTACATCTTGATTTGGAAATTACACTGGATAAATTCGAAAAGGTTCGGGTCAGTGTGTATATTTTCTGTGTTTTCAGCTGTGTAAGATGCTATGAGTGACGATAAGACGATAGGATAAGCGCGCAAGTTACAAAAAGATGAGGTGCAGACACAGCAGAAGCGCACTCAAAAGCGCAGCGCCAGATGTGCACAGACGTCATTTTGACGTCATTTCCTCATACAGGCAGTACCTTGCTGTAGTTTCTCGTCGCTGCCATGATGAAAGTCTGCACAAGTCGATTGAGGAACACGAACCAGCAGGAAGAATAGGAGAAGAGGTAGTACAATCCACTTGTTTGGACTTTCATCATGGCGTGCGACGAGGAACTACAGCAAGGTACTGCCTGTCAAAACTATTTTATTAATAAATGTTGTGTACACTTACAAAGTTCTCAGTGCCTCGTTTTTAATCGTCAGGACCTGTGTTGTACTACCGATGGAGTGTGGAGTTTCTTCAAGCTGTTTTAATGGTTTAAAAGCTTGCTCATGTAGCGTGCGTCATGCTCGTCTAAGGTAAGGTAAGGTAAGGTAAGTAAGGTAAGGTAAGGTAAGGTAAGGTAAGGTAAGGTAAGGTAAGGTAAGGTGACTTTATTGATACCCAGAAGGGTAGATTTGGTTGCAGGTAAAAAAGTACAAGCTTACAACAACACACAAAACAGTGACAAAACACAGCTGAAGACAACAGGATAAAACAACAAGCAAACAATACTGACAGCTGGACAGACAGACAGAGGGCACCTACCACTTCCATTGTTAGCCTTCTGGGACAAACGATAAAAAAAAATAGTTAAACTCTGAATGCAACAGGCTAAATCAATTTTGCTCCTCAGTACACATACCAACTCGGTAAGATGTTTTAACATGCCAATTTTCATTTTACACCGAAGTTCTCCTTTAATACCCGATGTCAGATCTGCTGAAGGTGTGTCTGCAATATGCCCCCCTCCTCTTCTGGTAGAGCCCAGACACCCCCCCTTCCTCCTCCTCTTTCTTCACCACTACCTTCTTATTCTTATTTCTTTCCACACATTATTCTTCTCTTTTCCCCTCTGGTACTTTCTCTCTCCCTCTCTTTCACTCTATCTATCTATCTCTCCAGTAAGTGTTAATTATTCTGTCGCTCCTAAAATTCATGGTAGCTATCTCTCTTCCTCTTCCATCTCTCTCTGTCATCTTGCCACTTAACACTCATTCGCTTATTCCACACCTTTAGAACTCTTCTATGCTCTGCCTCACTATCTCTCTCTCTTTCTCTCTCTCAAACTCTTTCTCTCACTCTCTCCTCCTTCTCTCTCTCTCCTCCTTAATCTCTTTCTATCTCTCCTCCTCTTTCTCTCTCCTGCTTAATTCTCTCATTCTCCTTCTCTCTCCTAATCAGAGAGAGATTAGGAGAGAGAAGGAGAGAGAGATTAAGCAGGAGAGAGAAAGAGGAGGAGAGATAGAAAGAGATTAAGGAGGAGAGAGAGAGAAGGAGAGAGAGTGAGAGAAAGAGTTTGAGAGAGAGAAAGAGAGAGAGATAGTGAGGCAGAGCATAGAAGAGTTCTAAAGGAGTGGAATAAGCGAATGAGTGTTAAGTGGCAAGATGACAGAGAGAGAGGAAGAGGAAGAGAGATAGCTACCATGAATTTTAGGAGCGACAGAATAATTAACACTTACTGGAGAGATAGATAGATAGAGTGAAAGAGAGGGAGAGAGAAAGTACCAGAGGGGAAAAGAGAAGAATAATGTGTGGAAAGAAATAAGAATAAGAAGGTAGTGGTGAAGAAAAGAGGAGGAGGAAGGGGGGGGGGGTGTCTGGGCTCTACCAGAAGAGGAGGGGGGGCATATTGCAGACACACCTTCAGCAGATCTGACATCGGGTATTAAAGGAGAACTTCGGTGTAAAATGAAAATTGGCATGTTAAAACATCTTACCGAGTTGGTATGTGTACTGAGGAGCAAAATTGATTTAGCCTGTTGCATTCAGAGTTTAACTATTTTTTTATCGTTTGTCCCAGAAGGCTAACAATGGAAGTGGTAGGTGCCCTCTGTCTGTCTGTCCAGCTGTCAGTATTGTTTGCTTGTTGTTTTATCCTGTTGTCTTCAGCTGTGTTTTGTCACTGTTTTGTGTGTTGTTGTAAGCTTGTACTTTTTTACCTGCAACCAAATCTACCCTTCTGGGTATCAATAAAGTCACCTTACCTTACCTTACCTTACCTTACCTTACCTTACCTTACCTTACCTTACCTTACCTTACCTTACCTTACCTTAGACGAAGCATGACGACTACGCTATTTTTAAACCATTAAAACAGCTTGAAGAAACTCCACACTCCATCGGTAGTACAACACAGGTCCTGACATTAAAAACGAGGCACTGAGAACTTTGTAAGTGTACACAACATTTATTAATAAAATAGTTTTGACAGGCAGTACCTTGCTGTAGTTTCTCGTCGCCGCCATGATGAAAGTCCAAACAAGTGGATTGTACTACCTCTTCTCCTATTCTTCCTGCTGGTTCGTGTTCCTCAATCGACTTGTGCGGACTTTCATCATGGCAGCGACGAGAAACTACAGCAAGGTACTGCCTGTATGAGGAAATGACGTCAAAATGACGTCTGTGCACATCTGGCGCTGCGCTTTTGAGTGCGCTTCTGCTGTGTCTGCACCTCATCTTTTTGTAACTTGCGCGCTTATCCTATCGTCTTATCGTCACTCATAGCATCTTACACAGCTGAAAACACTGAAAATATACACACTGACCCGAACCTTTTCGAATTTATCCAGTGTAATTTCCAAATCAAGATGTAAACCTGCAATTCAGTCATTTTTCACTCCTCTGACATGCAAGGTTTTCCGAACTGTTTAACTACTGTGGCATTTGACACCTGATGAGGAGAAGATTGCTGTGTATGTCGAGTGCAAGCATGAAGGGTCGGGTGCATGGATGAGGTCACTTTCTCACACGCATGGCATGGCACGGCGAGTGTACCAGAAGCTTTAGAGAGAGACTGAGATGCTAACACTAAGTAGTTTTTTTACAACCTTAAAATAATGTTCCCAAAATTGGTTCAGTGGTTCATCAACTCGTAACAGGGTGAACGGCACTTCTGAATTCGCTCTGCGGCCCTCCATGGGCTATAACCGCATTACGCAAGCTTGCAAAAGCAGGTCGCCGATCTGTAGTTCGAATGACACATAAGAAAGACAATTCCGCTTCCATCCTGTAGAGCGAACGAAGAGGAAAAGTGTTGTGTTAGTGTTGCTTTAAGAGGACAAAAAAAATGATGTGCAGGTCTCTGATTCTTTCTCTCTCTCTCTCACTCACTCACACACACACACACACACACACACACACACACACACACACACACACACACACACACACACTATAATTTATTTCTTTTTGTCATCCATTGTCTTGCCCTGTTGTCATGTCCCCTCTCCTCCCCACCTTGTGTCTGCCCGCCCTCCCATCACTCCCCATCACTACCTTTTCCTTATTCCTCCTGTCCTCTCCTCTCACTCGCTCTTTCTCTCCCCCTCCCCTTCTCTGTCATTCTCTACTCTTCTCTCTCTGCCCTCCTCTTCCTTGTCTTCTTCTTCTTCTCTCTCTCTCTCTCTCTCTCTCTCTCTCTCTCTCTCTCTCTCTCTCTCTCTCTCTCTCTCTCTCTCTCTCTCTCTCTCTCGCTCTCTTCTCCTGTCTCTCTTCCTCTGCTCTTCCTGGTATCTGTAGCTCCCACTCCTCCCCTCCCCATCTCTCTATCTCTGTCTTTCTCTCCTTCTCTCACTCTCTTTCTTCCCCCGTCTTCCTTCGTCTCCTCTTCCTAGTATTTCTAGCTCTCACTCCTTTCCTCCCCATATCTGTCTCTCTCTCTCTTTCTCTGTATCTCTCTCCCTCCCTCCCTCTCTCTCTCTGCCTCTCTCTTCCTCTCTCCTTCTCCTCCTCCTCCTCCTGACAGGCGGGCGTCACGCTTGTAAACAGCTGCCTAATGGATCTCAAACACACAAACATCATTAGTCATGAGAGAGCGCCTGATTTGGGCACCATCCTCCTTCGCCGTCCCTAAATCATTCATGCTCATTTTCTCTGTAAACAAGCTCTGTGCGCACACACACACACACACACATGCGCGCACACATGCACACACACACACACACGCACACACATTACCGAGTTTCAGCCTGCTGCCACATACTCAGAGAACGCTTCCCTTGGAGCCTCCGGTGCGGCAGTGCGACTGACAGCCGCCCCCCCCACCCCCCTGCAAGCCCTCCAACCAAGATGCAAAGTATTACCCACAGTATTACTCCTCCAGCACACACACACACACGTATACACACACATACACACACACATATGCACACACATATATACACAAACGCATACATATACAGAAAAACACACACACAACAAATGCAGGCATGCACACACATGCACGCATATACACACACACAAATACATACACACACACACACACACACACACACACACACACACACACACACACACAACAAATGCATGCACACATATACACATACACAAATACATACACAAACACACAACAAATGCATGCACATAATAAGACATAAGACACAATTCCCGCCCTGCTTTCTCCGTTCCTCCACACCACTGTGTGCGCAGGAAGGTCGCATCCTCTTCCCTCAAAATGAAGGACCATTTCCTCTCACCAAGTGACTGTGTGATTATACGTTCACAATGTCATTAAATCTACACGTGTATGTGTGTGTACACGTGCGCACTTGTGTGTGTGTCTGTGTGTGTGTGTGTGTGTTCACATTAACTGCGATGCTGTCAGTCTAAAATGTGTGTGTGTATGTGTGTGTCACAGTCGTGCCTTCTGTGTCTCAAGCTGCTTTGATCGTTCTTGCATCTCCACAGAAAATAGGACTTCCGTCCCAATAATGCTGCAAATTAGGCTAGCGAGCACACATGCTCTTTGCTGAAGGCCTGCTGTCTGTCAAGACAGGGATGTGCATTGTGCATGGTGCTAGGTCTTTCTTGCAGTGGCTTTGATGAGCTCTGTGTGTATGTGTGTGTGTCTGTGTGTGAGAGTGTGTGTGCGTGTGTTTGATTGTGTGTCCTTGTGTGTGTGTGTGTGTGTGTGTGTGTAGTATGGTTAATACTGCGTGGAGGCAGAGGAGGGATTTGGTCAGTAATTACACGTAGATGTGTTTTCTGGAGTGTCGCTGGAGTAATGGAGACATGACCTTGTTGTGTGGCTACACACACTTAGGTGCGCACACACACACACACACACACACACACACACACACACACACACACACACTCCCCTGTGATTCCACTGAAGGCCAAGATGTGGAGGGGGGGCCAAGGCCAATGTTGGAAAACAAGGGTATTACAGTACACAAAGACGGGCCATGATGGAGAGAGATGAGAGGGAGGGAAAGAGAGAGAGAGAGATGAGAGGGAGGGAGAGAGAGAGAGAGAGAGAGGGATAGAGGCAGGGAGGGGTGAGGGGAAGGAAAATGACATTGAAAGATTGCCCTGGGAGACTCCTCAGGCCTGTGGGATTGGCCATTGTCTAATGATCAGTCAGACAGAAAGAAACTTGGAGGGGGAGACAGATAGTCAGACGCATTGTCTCTCTTCACCTTCACACAAGAAGGGAAAATGGAAAATGGCAGCGTTTCTCTCTCACACACACACACACACACACACACACACACACACACATACACACACGTCGTGTCTGCCTGGCTTTGCTTCGCTTGTTTGAGGGCCAAGGTGTTGCCGTCGTAGGGGCTGTTTATCAGATTGTTGCATACTGCATGCATGTGCCTGTGTGTGTGTGTGTGCGTGCGTGCGTGCGTGCGTGCGTGTGTGTGTGTGCATGTGTGTGTTTGTGTGTGTGTGTGCATGCATGTGTATGTGTGAGCATGCAAATGTGTCTGTGCATTCACCAGCTTGTGTGTGTGTGTGTTCGTGTGCTTGCATGTGTTCGTGTGTGTTGAGAACATTCTTGTGTGCTATGCTCTTTCATGTCCTCACCAAAGAGAACTTTGGACTTCTTGCTGTGTGTGTGTGTGTGTATGTGTGAGTGTGTGTGTGTGTGTGTGTGTGTGTGAGAGAGAGAGATCAGGGAGGCTGCAGCAGTGTAGTGAGTGTGTGAAGGGACAGAGCTAGAGCCATGTGCCAGCCTTCACCACCATGATGACGTCACACCCCACGCCTGTCTGCCTGCCCCCCAGCCTCATGCTTTTTCTCTCTCTCTTTCCCTCATTCATTCCCTCGTTCTCACACACACACACACACACACACACACACACACACACACACAGATAAACACTCTTGCTATGACTCATGTGCCCCCCCTCCCCATGTTTATGTTCCTGTTCCGGTCCTCTCTTTTTGTCGTTCATTTAGTTTGAATCACACCTCCTCCCCTCACCCCCACCCCCACCCCCCACTCAGCCTCAGCCCCCTCTTGATTTGATTGACAGGCCGTCCACACCTGTGTCCTTGTTTGCGTCAGGAGAAGAAAAGCGAGGCTGCTGGTTGCTGAAGGCGTTGTGAGGTGCTCGACGAGAGTGCGGGTGTGCACCTGTCTTGTGTTGTGTGCTGGATTGGTAACAAACCTAGCAAAGAGCCTTGTGTAAATGCTGCTGTTTTTCTATGAGCATTGCCAAGTGATTGAATGGAAGAAAAGGGGAGGCTTGGAAGAAAAAAAAAAAATGTATGTATCTAATACTGACTCGTGTATGCATACTGTATTTATACATACCCATATGCATACGTACTGTTGGCCATGCAGAAATAAGCATGTGTGTATTGCCCAGTGGTAGAAGCAGGTGGTGTAGTCTATGCTTTCTCTCCTAGTTTCTAGATCTGTAAGAAAACTGTAAGAAAGCACCTGCTTTGGGTTGTATGGAGACCGTTTTGCAAAACGCTGACCCCTTTTTGTTGAAGTTGTCATTGTCTGGTGCCCCCTCAGGTTGGAAAAACTCAGACCGACAGACCTGTGACCCTCTGAAGTCCTCGTCCTCGTCCTGTTGCCCAGGCACAGGCAGCCACCACACCAGTTGGCCCGTGGCATGGAATTGACTTCTGCTCGGCGGGGGGGAAAAAGCGCTTGTCTGTAGCAGAAGAGGGGTGACCCATTTCCCTGGGGGATTCAATGGGCACATAATAGCCTAAGCTATTCTCCCGGGGGAGTCTCTCTCTCGCCCTGCAATTAGGACGCCGCTCTTTGTGGACAGGCTGAAGGGAATTTTGCCCACCCTGCGGTCGGCACAGAAACTTGCTTTCTCTTTCTTTTCCCCGACCTTTATTTCCTTTTTTTTTTTTTTTACCTGTCTGCCTTTTACCTGTCTTTCCTTCCTTTACTTGTTTGCCTGTCTGTCTGTCTGTCTGTCAGTCTGTCTTTTTGTATCAACTCTCCCAAGTTTTTTTTCCGCCTAGCTGCTGTTTTTTTCTCTCTCCTAGTAGCTTCAGTGTTATCTTCTCAGATGAGAGCTGTGGGGTGCAAAATTTGTTGAAGAACAGGAGAGTAGAGGTGGGAAAACGGCAGCAAAATGGGCACCAGGAGACAGTCGAGGGGGGGGGGGGGGGTGGAGTGGGGCGAGTGGGGTGGAGTGGTGAGAGGAAGGGAAGGAAAAAGAGAAATCAGTGCAGCTTTCTTCAGTTTTCTTTTTTTTTCCTCCCCGTTTTCTGCCTGGAAGCACATCTCTCAGTCTGTCTCTGTCTGTCTATCTCTCTTTCTCTCTCTTTAGCTCTCTCTCTCTCGCGCGCTCGCGCTCCTCCTCCAATCCCCAGTCACTTCCTGGTGCATTATTCATACATGAGGGCCTGTACTTTTCAATTAAGGCCAATGTCATCGGTGACACGCTGTCAAACGAGTCAACATCGGCAGCCGAGCGCCGCCAGTCCAGCGCCGAAGGGATTGAATTTGCTCCCCCTTGAAGCTCTACACTCCATTTAATTGGGAGAATCGGGTCTCGGCGGCTTTTTAAAGCAAATTACTTGTAACGCGATCTGCACCACCCTCAGCCTCCTCCCCTTTTTCCTCCCTAACACACACACACACACACACACACTCACACTCACACACACACGGCCACACTCACACACACTCACACTCACACACACACGGCCACACTCACACACACTCACACACACTCTTACATACGCTCACCCACACGCACACACACACTCACACACACATGGCCACACACACACACACACACTTGCGCTCACACTCACACACACGGCCACACTCACGCACACTCTTTTACACACACTTCCCCACACACACGCACACACATACACACACACTCATCCCTCCTGAAAGGGCTCCATTTGATGTTGCTGAGTACATCTGCCCGAATAAGGCCCTGCAGATTAAAAGTGCCGCTAATTGTCTGAAATTGGGTGAGTGCTGTCCCCGGGAATGTTGCTGCTGTGTGGCGGCGTTAAGGTTCATTATTGAGGAGTGTTAGCCTTGACGTTTGTTTTTGTGGCCTTCATGCCTGGGCGGTTCTTAGGGGAGGGAAGAGGGGGGGCGGCTCGGGGCTGTTATGACTCACAGAATAGAGAAGGAATTCAATGTGTGAACAGGGAGAGTTAAAGTAAAAGTTGACTTTTTTTTCTAACAATCCAGCAGACGTTTGGGTTTGATTTCCCCCCCGTAGGTCCCTCGAGGCATCCTCGAGGCTTATACCAGGCCCAGCATGGGAGCTACACAGCCGTGGTAATCTCAGACGCTAACAAAAGCTTAGCGAAGGTGCTTTTCTCGCACATATTTTTCTACTCCTTTTTTTCAAACAATTAAACCCCCAGACAGAAGTGTGGTTACTGAAGGAGGGGGGTTGGGTTGGCTTGGCTTGGCTTGGCTTGGAGGGGGGGTGGGTAGTCTTCCGGACTGTTTCCCTGCCTCTTAACTCGCCCAACGCCAGATACGGGGGTCTAATTTAAGCACGCTAATTAGACATTTGCTGTCTAGACGGAAGATATTTTAATGCCTCTGCCTCTTTTTTGCTCCCTGTTGGATTCCCCGTCGATGGTGTGTCTGTTTCTGCCATACGGAAGCCTCTCCCTCATGTTCATGTTATCACTACCAGTCACGGCTAACAGCTTCTCACTGATCCCAGGCAACAACCTGACCACAACACATTCCCACAGAAGCCAAAAGCTGGGACAGGATCTGGATAAGTGAGCCCTGGTTCCCCAGATTGCTGCCCCCCCCCCCACCCCACCCCATTCTAGGATGAAGTTGTGGTGGTTGACGCACTTTGACACCCCAAAGTGCAACAGACAAACTTGACGTCAATCTCGTCTGCTTTCTCGAAACAAAGTGCACGTAACTTGTTGGGGATTGGCAAAGAACACAGAAACTGGCAGAGAATTCTGCAGGCGGTTAATCATCTCCCTCTTTTCTCGGCAGCTGTCTGTGCCCCCCGGCTTTGGTGGCGTTGCCTAACGCGACTGCGAATGACACGCGAACCGTGGTCTACTACGCTTCGCCCGGGGAGCCATGAGTCATGACACGCACACCCAGGGCAGACGCACACCCAGGGGAGTCGCGGTCCCTGAAGCTCAGGGCTGTTGGCTAACCAGGAAGTTAATGATCGTCCGAGTGGACAGTTGAAATGAAGGCATGGTGCAAGAATGTGTCTTTTTGTGTAGGTGCAGATTGTGTGTCTGTCCCTCAACCGGTCATGGATCCATAGTGACTCTCTATGATGAAGATGAATGAGACAAGACCCTATGACTTCTTTTGTTCTTTTGTGTCTGGTATTCTGGTATTCTCTCTATACCCCTCTATCATCTGTTAGATACCTATGCTATCTCTTCTTCTATGTCTCTGTCAGTCTTTTTCATTCCTCTTTTTACCACTGTCTTGCATCAGCCACTGTTGTGGAAAAAAAAAAGCCTTCAACCAATCAGCCAATCAGACCTCCTCCCCAGCTCCACTTCCTGGACCTGGCCCATGTGAGGTGTGTGAGTCTGTGTGTGTGTGTGTGTGTGAGTCTGTGTGTGTGAGTCTGTCTGTGTGTGTGTCTGTCTGTGTGCGTTTGTCTGTGTCTCTGTGTGAGTCCCTGTGTCTCTGTGTGTGTGTGTGTGTGTGTTTGTGTGTCTGTCTGTGTCTCTGTGTGAGTCCCTGTGTCTGTGTGTGTGTGAGTCTCTGTATGTGTGTCTGTCTGTGTGTGCGAGTCTGTGTGTGTGTGTGTGTGTGTGTGTGTGTGCACGTCGTGACTGGCAGCCTGGTGTGTAATGGAGCCTGTTGCTGAGCAGCTCTGTCTCTCAGTGAGAGAGGTGTGTAGTCCATCACGGAGCGCGCTCATCCTCTCTCCACCGCCCAGCCCACGGGAGGTGCATGAAAGGGTGAGCAGAGAATGATGGGAAGGTGGAGGAATGGAGGAGGAGAGGGAGAGGGAAAGAACGGCAGGGAGAATGGAGAATGGGAGAGAGGGAGGGGAGTTGGATGAGGCATGATGGAGGAAGGCAGTCACTGGGGATGCTTGGAGAGTGTGAGGGAGAGTGTGGAGTAAGAGGGGATGGCAAGATGGATGTGTGTGTGGAGTGTGTGTGTGTGTGTGTAGTGTGTGTGGAGTATGTCTGTGTGTGTTAGTGCAGTGTGAAACAATAGATTTGGAGAAGACAATGGAGTGTTGGGTGTAAAGGAATGAACAAAGACTTACAAAGTGGAATGATCCATTTAATACAGACAGCATACAGCAAGTATGTTCTAATAAATGCCCCACATAATAATAATAATGTTAATAATAATAATAATAATATTAAAAATAACAACAACAATAATAATAATAATAATAATAATAATATTATTATTATTATTATTATTATTATTATTATTATTATTATTATTATTATTATTATTATTATTATTATTATTATTAACAGCAATAGTAGTAATAATTTCTTCACCAAGTGACCCAGAAAACAAACATCTGCACTACACCTTCCCTCTTTCATGTCTGTGGATATATTTCTATGTGTATTATTTCAACACACCCTTTACACATTTCAACATTTTTTTTGTGATTGTGTTCAAATGCGGGATATGGATAGTCATAGAGCGCTCCAGTTACCGCACAGGAAATGAGTAACTGCAATGCCCATAAGCATTGTAGAAATCTTCACTGCTGACCAAACGAAATCCATAGGGACAGCACCACTTTCTCACAATAGCATTAAAGAGAGACAATCATGGCAGCAAAATGGCAAAACGGGGCATTCTGAGCATGAGAGACTACAGTGCCGATGTCCCCATGTAGATGGATGTGTTGGGGAGGCCCCTAGGATGGGTAGGGGTGTCGCTGCAAAGCGTGGGGAAGTGACAAAGATGCTGGTCAAGGCGAGGTGTATTGCCATTAAATACAGCACTGTTGGTCTTTGCTCCACATTGAAAATGTGTGTGTTTGTGTGTGTGTGCATGTACGTGCGTTGGAGCTGTTTGTTTAGAGAGTTAGTTGTGCTTCAGGCACACTGGACCTGTCTTCACACAGCATCGAATGACTGAGGTTAGGGTTTTTGATATTTAGTGTTTTATTTGTGCAGTTATGTTGCACAGGAGATGTGTAGAAGGGCTGCGTTGACCAACAGCTCTCTCTCTCTCTGTGTTCTCCTCTGCCTGTAGGGGCTGATATGTGTACAAGATGAGTAGTCTAGGAGAGAACTCCTTGGAGCCCCTGTGTTCCGACCGCAAACGCAAGCTGTCCACATGTGACACACCTGGGCTGGGGTAAGTTTGGAATGCTAAGGTCATTCTTTCTTTCTTTCTCTCTTTCTTTCTCTCTCTTTCTTTCTTTCTTTCTTTCTTTCTTTCTTTTTTGTCTTTCTGTCTTGTCACAATCTACATGTTCACCAAGCATTCTTGGTAAGAAGAATGTTAATTGTTGTTTGTCTCATAGCTTAAAGAAAGCTAAAAGTTTCAGTCATGTACCTGTTTTCAGCCAACTTAAAGAAAGTTAGCAATCTCAGGTGTACCTGTTGCCTGATAAGTTAAAGACAGCTAGCAATCTCAGGTGTACCTGTTGTCTCATAAGTTAAAGAAAGCTAGCAGTCTCAGGTGTACCTGTTGTCTCATAAGTTAAAGAAAGCTAACAGTCTGTCGTGTACCTATTTTCACCCAACTTAAAGAAAGCTAGCAGTCTCAGGTGTACCTGTTGTCTCATAAGTTAAAGACAGCTAGCAGTCTCAGGTGAACCTGTTGTCTCATAACTAAAAGAAAGCCATCAATCTCAGGTGTACCTGTTTTCAGCCTACTTAAAGAAAGCTAGCCGTCTCAGGTGTACCTGTTGTCTCATAAGTTAAAGACAGCTGGCAGACTCAGGTGTACCTTTTGTCTCATAAGTTAAAGACAGCTAGCAGTCTAAGGTGTACCTGTTGTCTCATAAGTTAAAGAAAGCTAGCAGTCTCTTGTGTACCTGTTGTCTCATAAGTTAAAGACAGCTAGCAGTCTCAGGTGTAACTGTTGTCTCATAACTAAAAGAAAGCCAGCAATCTCAGGTGTACCCGTTTTCAGCCTACTTAAAGAAAGCTAGCAGTCTCAGTCGTGTACCTGTTTTCACCCTACCTAAAGACAGCTAGCCGTCTCAGGTGTACCTGTTGTCTCATAAGTTAAAGACAGCTGGCAGACTCAGGTGTACCTGTTGTCTCATAAGTTAAAGACAGCTGGCAGACTCAGGTATACCTGTCGTCTCATAACTAAAAGAAAGCTGGCAGTCTCAAGTGTACCTGTTGTCACCTAGCTTAAAGGCAGATAGCAATCTCAGGTGTACCTGTTGTCCTGCACAGGTGTGACAAGCGGCGCAGAGAGCAGGAGAGTAAGTACATCGAGGAGCTGGCCGAGCTCATCTCCGCAAACCTGAGCGACATCGACAGCTTCAACGTCAAGCCCGACAAGTGTGCCATCCTCAAGGAGACGGTGCGGCAGATACGGCAGATCAAAGAACAAGGTAAACATGACTTAGTGTCACACACACACACGCATACACACAAACACACACACACACACACACACACACACACACACACACACACACACACACATGCACAAACAGAAAGGTAAACATGACTTAGTGTCACACACACACACAAAGAACAAGGTAAACATGACTTGGTGTTGTAGATGGATGGATAGATACACAGGTGGAATGAAAAATTAATACAGTATTTTATTACATCATTTTGTCACGATATATTTTATCACTGTGGCGGGAAGCATCATGACATTTATGATGTAGTAATATCATTTTACTGTCACTGGTACACATGTTTAGTCTGGTAACATTGCTTGTTAAAGGCACAATATGGCCCAACACCATATTCCTCTCTTGCATCACAGTGGAAATTTCACAGGAAGTCAGAGTTATGTACCATTTTACCACAGCAAGATGGCTGCCTAGACAGACGCCCAGTCTATACTTACATAGTGTCTGGAAGTAATGAATTGCAAAGAATTGCAGATCTAATTGAAATAGTCACTGTGTTGTATAATGTAAGAAACCGCCATAAAATCCAGTCATCACCCAAACATTGCGATAGTATCACATTTAAAACCTCTGTAGTAATGATAACCACAACATAGATGGATGAATGAATGAATGAATGGATGGATGGATGGTCATATACACATAAAAGGATGGATAGATGATTACATGGATAGATTGGTAGAAATCTGGATGGATTAATGGATAGATGAAAGGGCGTATAGATGGTTAGAGAGGGAGATTGCCAGATTGATGGATCTAAGTGCACAGTATTTACTAATACCCTCAATGTTCATACCCTCTAAAACATCTCTAAACAATTTGTGTTTTCCTCTTGCTGCTGTTTTTTCTTACATCAAGCGTGGCCCTGAAGTATTTTTCTTTACACCTAGCGTGAACCTGATATATTTTCTATTGCACCTAGCATGCGTGACCCTGATGGTCCAATTAGCTTGTGCCTGATTTCCCTCTCAACCCTGCTGTAAGACTAACACTGACAACTTTATTCATCTGCGACGGCACTACTGAGGCCCACAGTCTCGCACCTGCATCCATATTTAAAGTGACATTAGTGGCACTTAAAGTTTCAGTGCTTTTTTTATTTTTATTATTATTACGTGAAGAGGACGTATGGCATGTCTGATCAAGCAGAGTTGAGTCACATCTGCACAAACCTGGTCTGTCGCCATCCGGAGATGCTCCTCATTTCATCTATCAGCACTCATTTGTCAGGCTCAGAACGCAGCCATCGTCTCTGGTAGGGCTGCACAATATATCGAAAATATTGTGATATCGCAATATATAATATCGTGATATGCATATCGCAAAACATGGCTTAACTGCAATAAATGGGACATTACTGTAAGCTGTTTCACTCTCCACATATGAAGATATTTGGCAAATCAAATGGAGTCCTACTGCCCTTGATATCCGCCCCCATAGGCTGTGCACTGGCTACGGCCTAGTGGTGAAGATTAAGCTGAAAGGTGTTGAAACTATAGGCACTTTCACACTGGCAGAATTACCGGTAATTTCAGCCGAAATTAGTGGGTCGTCTGTTGCGTTCCCACTGCCGACATGGGGTGGCGTGTCCAAACGACACACCAATTCGACCCACCTCGGACCCTACACTTTTTTGCGACCTGGGGCGTGTGGGAACACGAGCCGAGCCGAGGCGAGACGGGACGCAGGGTGTGGTATGGTGACGTTTCACAACTGCCACCACCCACCGTCAGGGGTTTTAAAACAGCTGAGCAGAACTACAAAAACACCAACAAGGAGTTCAGAGGCAAACTGCAAACTGTCTTTCGAAATATGCTATTTATTTGGCCTAAATCATATAACTCACCCAACGTGATACCAACGTACCAACCAACGTAATTTGTTTTTAATTTAGATGCTGTACATGTCTGTTGGCCAACAGCTTTATCATGTAGCCTAAATGTGCAAGGAATAACATCCCCCATTTCGGTGTTGTTTGAAAGTACATGATTTTGAGTAAAAAAAAAAAAAAAGCGAGTTCACTTCCTGTTACCCCGGTAGTCGTAGCGTCATTTTAAACTCCGTGGTCGCGGGAAACTTTTTTTTTTAGAAACACAAAACAATGACATGACAATGGAAACGGTAGGGTAAATGCTATGCCGAACATTTTATGTTAAATAAACAGCATATTTTGAGAGACAAATCATTGTGTTGTGTGCCTTTCAACCAGGAGAGTAAATGTTTAATAACTGAGTAGAGTAATGTTGATGTTTGATGATAGCGCTACTGTTTTGTTAAGGAAACATATGTCCAGAGCGCATCCATCAATATATCTCCATATATTGTAAATATCCCGAATGTGACTGCAAATATCCCCACAAAGACCACTATCGCCAAGTGCATCTTCACCCTAAGTGTTGTGGGCGAAAATGTGTGGATAGAGTAAATTATTTAATGATAGCGCTATAGTTCACCTGATGGTGCCGTGTACAAATAGCTACAGTAAATCGGAATCAAATGTAATCTTTGCATATATTTGCAATCCCATGTAAGCATCCAGGTGCAGTACAGTACCATGTCATTTACCCTTGAATGGTTGTGCAAAGAGCCAGCAACAACTCTGTGCGTCTTGCCATGATTGTTTTAAAAAACTGAATGAAAACTTTGCAGACAGGTGTATTTACTACTATGCAAGGGTCACTCGCCATTGTACACGGCCAGCAATATGCCTGGCGTAATGTTACAGTGCCACTGGGCTACGCCTTCTCAACCCACCTTTTCAGAAGAGGGTTCAAAAACACGCCGTGCATTCCCACTGCTGTTCTGGGGTAAATTAGCGTGTTGTACCGTGTCGCCACAACGTGTCGTGCAGTGTGAAAACGCCTTCTATTTAAATATTTGTTTAATTATCGCGAAACATATCGTCATCGCAACATTCAGCAATGTTTCCGCATATCGCACGTTTTTCCAATATCGTGCAGCCCTAGTCTATGGACACATCACAGTTAACTCGTTATGAAGTTGTCCAGCCTATTAATAGTTTTGGTTGGTAAAATATTTGCACTCCTCTTCAGGTGAAGTATCACTCCAGTAGCTGGTCCAAGTTGATTAGGTTTGCTTTGGAGATCAGTGGCATTAGTGCCATTTATGGATGTTTTTTCCTTTTCTCTTTCTCTGTCCAGTTTTTGTTCCTTGCTGTTTGTGTGTCCCTGCTGCCTGGCTTTTTCTCATGGATTGTTAATATGTGGTTGTGATGAGAGGGCAGAGAGACATGAGGACAAACAATGTGATGCTGGAAAAAGAGTGGGCTGTGTGTTTGTGTGTGTGTGTGTGTGTTTGTGTGTGTGTGTGTGTGGCACCTTGTAGTGCTAGACAGGCAAATGCTGTCACATGATTGGTCGAAAAACCCTGCCGACCCACGCTAACCCATCACGCCCTCATCAGAAATGCAGCTGTGGCTCAGGGAGCTGGCTCGCTCACACAGATGTGCCTGTGTGTGTGTGTGTGTGTGTGTGTGTGTGTGTGTGTGTGTGTGTGTGTGTGTGTGTGTGTGTGTGTTTTTGTTCGGAAAGCTGGCTAACTCACACACAGATGTGCCTTGGTGTGTGTGTGTGTGTGCAGGTGCACAGGCTCAGCCTTCATTAGTGTTGCTATGATCCCATAATTAGTCTGTTTGCAGGTCTGTAATTGTGTGTGTGTGTGTGTGTGTGTGTGTGAGTGACAGGGAGAGAGACACAGAGGGAGAGGGAGAGGGAGAGGGAGAGGGAGAGGGAGAGGGAGAGGGAGAGGGAGAGGGAGAGGGAGAGGGAGAGGGAGAGGGAGAGAGGGAGAGGGAGAGAGGGAGAGGGAGAGGGAGAGGGAGAGGGAGAGAGAGGGAGAGAGAGAGAGAGAAAATGTGTTGGTGTGTTTGTGTAGCTGTATTTGGTTTGTCAGTGAGACCACCCCCTACCCCTAGTCGGTCGTGAGCGTTTGCTGGCGAGGTGACTTAATCGTCCCAATTTCCCCCATTAGGCCATGTGACTGCGCTTTAACAGAGGGGTGCAGGGGATGGATAACTGGCAGAGTGGATGACAGAGAGCAGGGAGAGAAAGAGAGGATGACGGGAGGGGGGGTGGGGGGTGAGTGGAAGGGAGGAGAAATGGCTCAGGTTGTGAAACAGAGGTGGGGGAGGGGTGGAGGGGCGGAGGGGGGAGGGAGGGAGTAGAGGAGGAGGTGGAGGGAGGGAGCGTCTGGGTGACAGATCTCCGAATCTCAGCCATCTCGAGAGGAAGGGGAAGAGGGTACAGCTGCCTCTGACTCTGTGGAGACAGGTTGCCATAGTTACAGGAAGTGAATAATGAAGTGGCACACGGTCTGTTTCTCTCTCTCTCTCTCTCTCTCTTTCTCACCCTCTCCTCCCTATTCTTTCTCCCTCCCTTCCTCTCTCCCTCTCTCCCTATCCATCTCACTGTCTCTTCCTCCCTCTTTTTCTTCCTCTACCTCTCTCCCTCACACATACACACACACACATCCCTTTTTTCTTTCACTCTTTTTTCTCACACCTGTCTGTCCTTCGATCCCTCTCTTTCTTTTTCTCTTTCTCTCTCTCTCTCACCTCCAGTCTTTGTCCCCACCCCCCCCCCACCCCTTCCCGTCTCTCAACCCGCCCGGCTCATTTTTATTTAAGAGTCGACTGCAGGAGAAGCAGCCGTCTCCTGTCACCGTGAACCTGAGTGCGATGCGGTGCAGTGCGGAGCAGAGCGGAGTGCTAGCAGTGTAGCGTAGCGTGGGGCTAGCTAGCGGAGCGTTGTGAGCAGCCGGCCCCTTCAGAGGCAGAGGCTGAGAGTTAGCGTAGCGGTGCGGCTCGGCGCGGAGCGGCACAATGGCTTAGCGGTGTTAGCGCATCGCTAGCCCCTTCCTCCTGGGAGCTCATCAAGTGGAATCATGGAATCATCCCCCCACCTTCCAACCCCTCTTCCCACCTTCCCACTGCTCACAACTCACCCCAGACAGAATCTGCTCTGCATTAATACACAACGCCTCTCTTTCTGTTTCTCCATCTGTCCTCTTCCTCTCACTCTCTCCTCTCCTCTCCTCTCCTCTTCTCTCCCTTCTCCTCTCAACCATTTTGTTTCTCCCTCTCTACACTACTCATCGTTTTTTTTTCTGTTTGGAATGAAATGCATGAGACAAGCACATAGTGTACCTTCAATGTAAACCCTCCCCATCCTAACTCTTGGCTTATGTGAGTGGAAGTGAGTCTTGTGAAGCTGTAACTTTCTGGCTACTTTCTGTGAGGAGAAATTTGAGTTCTACTGCCCCCTGTTGGTCACTGGCCCTGCCCAACTGTAAGCAGGAGGTTTTTTACTGCGTGTGTGTGTTTGTGTTTGTGTGTGTGTGTGTGTGTGTGTGTGTGTGTGTGTGTGTGAGACAGTTTGTGTGTGTTTCTGTTTAAGCGTTTTTATGAATGGTGAATGAATGTGTTCCCCTCAGCAAAATCAGGACTTGAATGGAGCTTTAAGCATGTAAATGTAACCATCTGTACCATCCAGTAATTTCTGGAGAAACACTCTCTCCACACACACAGTGGCGGTTCTAGACCAAATTTACCAGTGCGGCCGAGGTGGGGGCAGTTTTTGTTAGGGGGCACATACAGGGGGGGGGGCATAATTACAAGGACACATTTTAAAAGTTATTATCTGGGATTATGAAAACTAAGTTTGCCTGTAACTTTGCACTGTACAACTAACTTTTAAGAAAGATAAAGCTCCTTGGTGAACATAACATGTTTACTGATATAAATGGCTTTCACAAACAGCTTGTGTGTGTGTGTGTGTTTTCTGACCTGTGTTTTCCCTTCTTTCACAGGCAAAGCTTCTTCCAACGATGACGATGTCCAGAAAGCTGACGTCTCCTCAACCGGCCAGGGCGTCATCGACAAGGACCACCTCGGGCCGCTCCTCTTGCAGGTGAGCCGTGGGTCAAAGGTCAAAGGTCATCCCCTCACCTCCACATACCCGCAGCGAGTGGGCCAAGGAGTGGAGAATGCAGAGGGCGGTCAGCTTTGGACATTGGGACCAAGAGCAGGGGCCTACTAGTGTCATGACGCAACACATGCATTGTATGCTAATGAGAAAGCAGTGGTCTTTTGCCATCTCTCTCTCTCTCTCTCTCTCTCTCTCTCTTTTTGTCTGTCTCTTTCTTTCTCTCTCTCCCAATATCTATCTCTTTTCCAGACAAACTCTCTCACTCCTTTCTCTCTTGCTGTCTTCATTCTCTCTCTCTCTTTCAGTCTGTTTCCCTCTCGTCTCTTGCTAGTCTTTTTGTCGCTCCCTCTCCTTCCTCTTCATTCTTCTGTAACACCTCCCATCTGTTTTCAGTTCATTTCCATCCCTCCCTGCGCACCCCCTCTTCTTAATCTCTCTGTCTTTTCAATTTAAGTGTGTCCTTATTGCTTTTTTCTCTCTCAGTATTGTGCTGCACCTCCCTCTCTCTCTGTCTCTCTCTCTCTCTGTCTCTCTCTCTCCCTCCCTCTCTCTCTCTCTCTCTCTCTCTCTCTCTCTCTCTCTCTCTCTCCCCCTCTCTCTCTCTCCCTCTCTCTCTCTCCCTCTCTCTCTCTCTCTCTCTCCCTCTCTCTCTCTCTCTCTCCCTCTCTCTCTCCCTCCCCTCTCCTAGTCTCTTTCTTTACCCCCCCCCCCCTCTGTCTCTCTGTCTCTCTGTCTCTCTCTCTTTGTTTGTCTTGGGAGTCTGCACTCCTGTTCAGCTCCAACAGTAGATGTTTCTGTGTGGTGGAGGTATTATTTTAGTTAGCTGGGTCCCTTATGAATTGCACTATCACTGATGTGACATTTTATCAGTACACCAAGTGTCCTATAAATCTTGTCTGTGCTCATAGTGTGTTATGAGTTCCTCCTGCTGCTTTTTCTCATCGTTTTAGTTTATACCGTGTCTTACATAATTCATTTTGTATGTTTTTATGACTATTTTATGTATTTGTACATAGCCCTTGCATAACTTGAGTCACTCGGAATAAAATATGTTATTATTGTTTGCACGTGACCTACCTACCCTGTGTTTCCGAATGTCATTTTTTTTACCCACAATGCACCGCTGCAGGCCCTGGACGGCTTCCTGTTTGTGGTGAACCGGGAGGGCAGCATCGTGTTCGTGTCGGACAACGTGACCCAGTACCTTCAGTACAAGCAGGAGGAGCTGATCAACACCAGCGTATACAACATCCTCCATGAGGAGGACCGCGAAGACTTCCACAAGAACCTGCCCAAGGCCAGCGGTGAGTAGGCTGTGCTACGCTGCTCTATGCTGACCCACCAGAGACGATCGGCCAAGCACCAGGCCTGTCTAACAAGAGGTGGATGAGGTGGAGGAATAAAAAATAAAAATAAAAAACTCCCACTCAGTGTGTGTGAGTACAGCCCAGAGGTGGGAGAGGGAGACTCCTACACACTCCTCCACTCTGTTGCTTCTTGGGGCAAATCAGAAAGGATCACTCATTCACTGCACTGTGCATGATGAAGTCAATCAGCCAATATAACTGACCCACTATAGAGTACATTACATAGTGGACGAGCGAATATTTCATACAGGAAGACAAGCTTGTTAGAACTGTCCTTACACTGACCTCAGTACAGTACACCTGACAACACACACTTATCACGAGGCCACTTCTTTTTGTGGCTCTCCAAGCGAAACAAAACCTTGAACGAAAGGCAAGTGTTGTAGAGCACTTGAGTAGTGCTTTCTCATGTTGACCTCCTCTACTCTCAAAGGACACGCTAGCCATGAAGCAAACACTTCTCCTGAATGATTTCAGTCGAGGTCGAAAGCCTAAGATTGATTGTTCGGGACATACCATCCTGTGGTATCCACTTATAGCCAGGCTACACAAGGCACACAACTAAAAACATCCTGTTCATGGAGTGCGGAAATATTTTTAGACCCACTAATCTCGTTTTTTATGTTTTATTTTTTTCGAATGGGCATTCACATCAGGTGTAGCCCTTTGGTAGCCTGGTAAACCAGCCTCCTCGTACTTCATTTCATTTTGTACAGAGGGTCTGGCCTTGCTGCATTGAGAAATGATTTCTTGCTGGAGGTGTGGACTCTGCTGAAGTTGAAAAGGAGTGGCTCTGCCTTTACCCAGTTGCTAACGTCTGGTCGTCACGTATGCAATTAGCCTACCTACTCACTACAATTCAAATGTAGCACAAGTCAACGTCATCGCTCACAAACACTCCCTCTGTTCGCTGATTGGTTCGGATTCGCTTGGTCCTAATACATGGAATGTCAACGGCAGCAACGCCAGGCCCTCTGTACAAAATGAAATGAAGTACGAGGAGCTGGTTTACCAGGCTAGCCCTTTGGATCATTATAGTAAAAGCAAATTCTGCAGTGTAACTTGTGTGAACGGAAAAAGGCTTCAGTGGCACATCCATTGTAGCCTACCCATGAGCTGTATGGGAACAACTTTCAAAACGTTTTACACAGCAAGTGCCTTGAAATGCAGAGGCTTGATACAAAGTGCTGAGAAGGTGTTTTAACTCCTCAGGCAGGAAATGGCACCCGTGGTTTAACTCTCCCTCTCTCTCCTCACATTTGTGAAATTGAGCTTTGGGAGTCTAAAGGGAGACTGGAAGCTTAGGTGTCATGTGGTCTGCTCTTCACTCGAGTAACGGAGTGGAAGAGGCAAGACCGAGGGATGTGACATAGATTTTCCACCCAAGCGAAGGTGTGAGGAGACAAACCTTGTTTGTTTTAAGTTGTGTTTTAGTTTTAGTTTTTTTTATTTCTTTTTAAAGTAGAGCTTCCTAAGCAAACAGAACTGTTTCCACACCATCAGTTTTCCTCCTTTTTTGCTTTTCTTTCTGTCTTCTCTTTCACTGGCTTTTCTTCGCCCTTGGTGCACGTAATGACCAGTGTCTTCATGGCACACCTCAGCTAAAATAAACACCCTATCACACACTCTGTATCTGTGTTCATGCAGACACACACACACACACACACGGACCACCAGTCACCAGCCTTGCGTTGTGTACAAACATACAAATGAGCTGAAGCGGAGCAGATCGACGGTGTGGTGCGTCACTCAAAGCGGTCCAGATGAGTGCGGAAACACTGCGCTCTGTATTCTTTGGGCCCCTCTTCAGTCACAATAGGGTTACAATGGGGCTGCCTGCCTGCCTGCCTGCCTGCCTGCCTGCCTGCCTGCCTGCCTGCCTGCCTGCCTGCCAGCCTGCCTGCCTGCTGCTCCTGAATTATGCAGCCAGGGCCCTCCCCTCCTTTTAGCTCTCTGCCCCTGCCCAGTCAGTGATACAGCTGTGTGTGTGTGTGTGTATGTGTGCGTGTGTGTGTATGTGTGCGTGTGTGTGTGCGTGCGTGCGTGCGTGCGTGCGTGCGTGCGTGCGTGCGTGCGTGCGTGCGTGCGTGCGTGCGTGCGTGCGTGCGTGCGTGCGTGCGTGCGTGCGCATTGTTTGTGTAGGTTTGTGCGCATATATCGTTCTGTATGTGTGTGAGAAAGAAAGTGTTGTCAGTTAGTGCAGTTTAAAATTAACATACAGTAGTAGTCACTAATTCCCTACCAGTTGTCTGTATGGCAATCTGCTCTGTATGTGCAAATATATGTGTGAAGTGAATGCCTATTTCTTTGTTGTGAAGCACATGCCATAGTGGTTGCAATGCGCAGTCAACCTGCCTCAAGATATCTAGCTTATGTGGTGTATAACCAGCATAGTCGAGTGTCTCCACGTTGGTCAGCTCCATGCAAAAGATGGGCACACAGCTTAGGGTTCACTGCATAGTACAGCCCAGTGCATCTCAGCCTGTGCTTGGTGCTGGAAGCTGGCAAGCATGGCAGGCAGTGAATAAAGAAACATAAAAAAATAAATTAGGGAGATGCATTTTGAGAATACTGGTGCCTTGTGGGCCAGTGTTTTGTCTTTGCTTATTATATTTGTCAGTGTGTGTCTACGTGTGGGTATGGGTGTGTGTTTGTGTGTCTGTCTGTGTCTTTTGTGTGTTTGTGCAGAATTGCAATGAATCATAGCCGGTGTGTCAGAGCCCCTTTGAGCTTATTTTATTTGTGCTGATGAGGTTTGCCTGTGTGTGTGTGTGTGTGTGTGTGCGCGCTTGTGTGTGTGTATGTGTGTGTATGTGTTTAGCTTGATTTACCTTGGTCCTCCAACAGGGAGTCTGTGTGTATAATATATACATATATATAAGTGTGTGTATCTCTCCGTGTGTGTGTGTGAGTTGGATGAGGCTATTTATAACTCTCATTAATTATGAATTTGTTTGCTGGGCCCTGGCAGGTCTGTGATTAACTCCTCAGCGGTCCCCCACCCTCCACCCCCCTCCTCCAACGTGTCACAGACTCCCCATCTCCCACTTCCACCTTCAAGAAATGCCCTTAATTTGTTTTTCTTATC
>CM050206.1:19771577-19889077 GCA_027475355.1 Coilia nasus | reverse complement strand
CACACACACACACACACACACACACACACACACTGACATACACACACCATCTAAAACATTGTCTCTGGTCTTTTGTCCTCACACCACCCTGAGGATCTGAAAAAGAGGAAAAAAGTCAGAACATACACACACACTCACACACACACACACACACACACACACACACACACACACACAGGGAATAAATGCTCAAGCATAGTTGACAATGTTTTGTCCTCACATCACCTCGAGGGTATGATAAAGAGGGAAATTAGAAGGCACTCACAACCCCCCCCCCCCCCCCCCCCCCACACACACACACACACACAGAGACAGAGACACGCATACAAGTGGATAAATACTCAGACATGGTCTCCCCAGGGTTTTGTCTGTCCTCACACTACCCCGAGGATATTATAAAGAGGGAAGACACACACACACACACACAGCCACTTTCACACCTGGCAGTCTGACACCTCTAGCACCACAAGTTGATATCAGGTAGCATTTCCCTGCAGACCTGAAGTTCAGCGTCTGCTCTCAGTGTGTCTTCATCATCCACTGCCACCTCTGCTGGCACACACACACACACACACACACACACACACACACACACACACACACCCCGCCATGGCAGCCCAGTAAAGTGCCACAGAGGCTTAGTGCTTTGTTTTTCTTTTGGATACCAAACCAAACACGTTCTCAGTTTCCATACACCTTTTTTTCCCTCTTTCTTGCAGTATTTGTTCCTAGTAGTGTCCTGTAAGGGATACTGTGGAGTTCCATGTTTATTGATTTATTTATTTATTTAAAATTGTGTCGATGCAAGTCTATGCCCCCTCTAACTGCTTTTATAGGCTATTTCCGTTTTAAGTGCAAAACTGTTTATGTTTAATTACTCAAAACTCATCTGAGTTACATGTATTTTTAACCAGTGCAAAGTGTAAACTTGTCATCTGTAAATAGCACCAGGATATCTGGAACTCTGTAGTATCTCTAGAACCAAGCAGTGTGTTGTAGGCTGGTCTAGCCCAGACTAGGCAGCATGTTGAATACGTGTGTGTGTGTGTGTGTGTGTGTTGCTTTCAGACCTGCAGTCCTGCATGATATGTGTGGCGCGGCGCGTGACAGCCATGGAGAGGATCGAGAGCTTCAACACCAAGCACGAGCTGTCAGGTGAGACCACCTCAGTCCCATCTCACACCTCGAGTCCTGGTGGCGTTGAATAACCAGCACTGTCCTTCCTGCACACTCATCCATAGCTGAACTTCCCCTTGAGCAAGGCATCATAACCCCACATTGCTCCAGGGGGACTGCACCCTGTACCTAATTTACTGTCAGTCACTCTGGAGAGTGTCAGCTAAGACTGCCAGCTAAATGTAATGTAATAAAAAATTATTCTCTACATAAAAAATGTTTTTTTTATGTGTCTTTGGGTGGCGGTGTATCCCCACTCCAGGCAAGCTGATCCAGATCGACCAGAGCTCTCTGCGGGCCACCATGCGGCCGGGCTGGGAGGACCTGCTGCGCCGCTGCATCCAGATGTTCCTGCAGCACAGCGAAGGCCAGCCCTGGTCCCACAAGCGCCACTACCACGAGGGTAGGTGTAGCCTCAGAATGCCTCAGAACGCCTCAGATAGCCTCAGAACGCCTCAGATAGCCCCCGCCAGGGTTTTGTTCCACCTCTCTGCATTAGTGAAGTAATGTGAAATGGAATTTGAAGTAATAAGTGACAGCAGGCAACATTGTGTCCATGCAGTTTGATACTGAACACCAAAACACAAAGATCTAAATGCTCCTAGTAGAGTAGAGTAGAGTAGAGTAACTTTATTGATCCCGAAGGAAATTAAGGTGTCCAGTAGCATACACATAATACACATAGCAAAAAACAGATCAAGCCTATTGCACACAGTAGCATACACATAATACGCATTGCAAAAAACAGATCAAGCCTAATACACACGTCTGCATAATACCACATTCACTGAACAGAGGGAAGAAAAAACATTGTAATGATAATAAGTAAGGTAATAAGAATCCACGAGGTAAACAAGTGACGTGATAAGGTGCTTTGTGGTAGATAGATTACAGTGTCCCAGTAAAATTGTCCAGTGATAAGAATTCCACGAGGTAAACAAGTGTCCTCGAGGTACTTTTACATTTCCTGATTGTTTTTTTTTTCCCCAGAAGTGTGGTATAAGTGAAAGGAAGAAACCTTTTGCAAAATTGTTCTTAATTTTTTGCAAAAGTGTTTCTTGCCAGAGCCAATCAAAATTGTGGAAATTTTGCTAGTCAGGAGTTGAAGTCTAAATGCAGCTGTAGCCTAAGTATTTTTTTTTTCTACGTCTCACTCTGTTATGTATCCTCCATCGTCCTATCCCTCCCTCCAGCCTACCTCCAGGGCCACGCCGAGACGCCCCTGTACCGCTTCTCCCTCGCCGACGGCACGCCGGTCACCGCGCAGACCAAGAGTAAAATGTTCCGCCACCCCATGACCAACGAGCCCCAGGGCTTCATATCCACTCATCTTCTCCAGAGGTGAGGCACCATGCCAATGTACAGGCCTATACACTTCTCCATTACAAATGTACAGGCCTATACACTTCTCCATTACAAATGTACAGGCCTATACACTTCTCCCATACCAATATACAGGCCTACACACTTCACCTATGTGAATATACAGGCCTATATGCTACCCCAGTATGCTTCACCCATGCCAATATACAGATCTATGTGTTCCACCAATATGCTTCACACATGCCAATATACAGGCCTATACACTTCACCCATACCAGTATACAGGCCCATATGCTCCACCAGTATGCTTCACACATACCAGTATACAGGCCCATATGCTCCACCAGTATGCTTCACACATCAATATTAAGGCCTTTTCACTTCACCCATGCCAATATACAGACCTGTATGCTCCACCAGTATGCTTCACCAATACCAATATACAGGCCTATATTCTCCACCAGTACTTCACCCATACCAATATACAGGCCTATACACTTGTAGGGATAACCACTTTTACGCGGCGCACCCTACAAATAAATGGAGTTGGTCATAATTAATTGGTGTTAGTTGATCAGTCTCATATCAGTCTCATTAGTCTTGAAGGTGAGTGAGGATCTTTCTTGGCAGTGGCTCTCAGAGTATTTGTTGCAGTAACAGACAAGACGCAGTTTATTTCAAAAAGTATAGTTTATTAACTAACAAACTACAGGTGTGAACTAATCCTACAGGTAGTGATGGTGTGTCTGTGTGTGCATGCATGATCTGTCTATCAAAGTAGCAAATAAAAGAACATAACAAATGGTCAACTCAAAGTCTATATGAAAACAGTGTGCATGTTTACATCAGCTTGAGCGTGTCCTTTGTCTCGGGTGGAGTTGCTCCAGTCCTCCCTTGGGTGTTGGAGGATCCGTGGCGAGGTCGTCGCCACTGTTCAGTCGTTTATCGGCGGTGATCCGAGTGAAGAAGAGTCCTTTTGACTGCCGTAGGAGAATTCTCTCTCAGCTTATAGCTGGGAACCGAGTGCTCGATTAAGAGGTTTCCTACTATGGTTCGTCGCGCATTAGACATTTACAGAAACTGTACTCCCTCAGCGTCATGCTGGGAATCCTGTGGATTAGGAGTAGTTCGTTTCATCAAACTCAACAAATGTAGCCTAAAAGGGGAATCCGGTCGCCCTGTAATCGCGGCTATAGAACTGGGGAAAGGGAATCCGGTCGCCTTTCCAGTAAAACGTACTCGAGTTAAAGTACTTCTGACCTTCTGGTCCATTGTTGTCTACTTAGCTGCGCATGTTGACGAGTTCCTTTGTGGTCTGCTAGGCCCGATGGCCCCGCAGTAGAGGGAGAGTGTCTCCCCAGGTCTGCTGCCATTTGCCTGGCCAGCGAGACAGAGAGAGAGGGTGCCTCTCTTTACGTCTGTGTGACCCGAGGATCCACCGACAGAGACGGAGGGTGCATCTCTTTACGTCTGTGTGACCCGATGGTCCACCGACAGAGAGGGAGGGTGCATCTCTTTACGTCTGTGTGACCCGATGGTCCACCGACAGAGACAAGGAGCTGTAGCGCGCCAGGGGTTTTGAAGGAAGGGTGTGAAATGTGAGAAGGGCTTATCACCTGAGGTGTGGCCAGGGGAACCCTGGGTAGTGTAGTCTCTTTGTTATTGTACCTACACACTTCACCCATACCAATATACAGGCCTATACACTTCACCCATACCAATATACAGGCCTATGTGCTCCACCAGTATGCTTCACCCATACCAATATACAGGCCTATACACTTCACCTATATCAATATACAGGCCTATACACTTCTCCCATACCAATATAAAGGCCTATACACTTCTCCCATGCCAATATGCAGGCCTATACACTTCACCAATGCCAATATACAGGCCTGTATGCTCCCCCAGTATGCTTCACCCATACCAGTATACAGGCCTATGTGCTCCACCAGTATGCTTCACAAATACCAATATACAGGCCTATACACTTCTCCCATACCAATATACAGGCCTGTATGCTCCACCAGTATGCTTCACACATACCAATATACAGGCCTACGTGCTACACCTTTAACAGCCTCTTGATTGAGCCACATTGTATTTCACTACATGCATGTCTGTGCCTAGTTGTTGATTAGCATAATTGAAATCAAAAGGGGATGGTCTAACATCGCTCTTTGTCATTAATTAATGACTAACTTGCACTAATACGTTTTTAACCAAAAAGGAGTGGTACTTGTATTAGGTGGCTGGGGTTTACCCCATCTGTTTCTGGGTGGTGGTGGTTGGGGGCTTCTGTTGTCGCCCTCCCTAACTAATGCAAGAACAGTATTTTTTTTTTTTCAAAAGCCATAACCACTGTGAACTTACACATGTACTGACTCCACAGTCTAACGCCTTGACACCCAGATGTCTTTCTGTCCATCTACTGTGCAATATTAGTATCTAATGTTATTACAATATTATGCAATATCTGTATGATGTATCAGTGCAATATTTAATTAATATGCAATATTTAATTAATGTGCAATATTTAATTAATGTGCAATAACCCACACTGCATATCACATTGTATGTAATACTTCTTTTTTTTTGCACATGCATATAGCGCATCAGAACTGTGTACCCTACCCCCATGTTATTATTTGTCTGTTTTCTTGCATCATGGCAGTAAAAGGCTTTCTTCTGTTCTAACTGTGCGTGTCGTTCCTCTCGCTCTCCGCAGGGAGCAGGGTGGCTGCCGGCCCGGCCAGCCTGGCGGCATGATGCAGGGGGGCATGAGGCAGCAGGGCATGGGCAGCGCCAACCCCAACGCCCAGATGAACATGGGGCCCGGCGGGGGCATGGGTGGCATGGGCGGCATGGGCATGAACCGGGGCTACGGCATGAGCGAGCAGGGCCACATGGGTCACATGGGCCAAATGGGGCAGATGGGCGGCGGAGGAGGGTATGGGGCCAACGCCGGCCCTGGAGGGGGCATGGGCAACATGGGCAGCCGGATGATGCAGATGAACCAAATGAATCAGATGAATCAGATGAGTCAAATGAATCAGATGAATCAGATGAGTCAAATGAATCAGATGAATTCCATGGGCCAGATGAACCCGATGAACACCATGAACCAGATGAGCCACCCCGGGCAAGGCATGCAGCAGGCCCACCAGCAGCCTCCGTTCCAGGCCAGCGGCGGCTACGGCCTGGCTGGCATGAACAGCCCTGCCAGCAGCCCCGGCATGCCCGGGCCCCAGCAGAACCTGCTCATGTCGCCCCGCAACAAAGGCAGCCCCAAGATGGGTGCCAGCCAGTTCTCCCCAGGAGGTGAGTGCAAAAAAGGATGAGACGACACCCCCCCCAACCCCCCCCACACACACATACACACCCTGCCCCCAGGCGCCACAGAGGTTGGGGTTGGGGGGGGATTAAACGACTCTGGCATTCTAAATTCTATTCTTTATATATATATAAAAATATATATATATTACATTATTAAGTGGAGTGTCTTACTGCTTTTCTGTTTTTGTGATTTTTGATGTCCAACCCCCCCATGCACTAAAAAAGCATCTGCTCTTTGGATAAGATTTGAAGGTCCTGGTAGCACTTCCTGTCCATCTTTCTTAAAGTGTGATGTTGTTTTCCCCACGCAGGTATGCACTCCCCCATGGGCCCGGGCAGTGTTGGAGGAGGTGGAGGTGGTGGTGGTGGTCTGGGTGCAGGTGGAGGAAGCACCTCCTTTTCCAGCAGCTCCCTGAACGCCCTGCAGGCGATCAGCGAGGGAGTGGGCGCCTCCCTGCCCTCTCTCCCCTCCGCCCTCACCGCCGCCTCCCCTGCCCACAAACCTGACAGCTCCCCCAGCATCCACTCCTCCTCCTCTGCCTCCGCCTCCTCCTCCGCGGCTGGCCAGCCAGGCCAGGCCTGCAAGCCTCCAGCGCCGGGCCACGGCGACTCCAAGAGCCCCGGGGCGGCCTTCGGATCTGGGCCCGGGGACCACCACCACCCCCACCCCCACCCTCTGCACCATCACCACCACCACGGCCACGGCCACGGCCCACCACACCCCAACGAAAGCGGTGGGTCGGACCGTCCCGACAGCCAGGCGCCCGGGGCGAACGGCAAGGAGCCGGGACAGGAGGGGAGCGGTGAGACGGGGGCCTCTTCCGCAGAGCCGCCCAGGAGAGTGCCCGACAGCAAGGGGCACAAGAAGCTGCTGCAGCTGCTCACCTCTCCCACGGAGGAGATCGGTCTGGGGGTGGGAAGCGGACCGGCGGGGCCCCCCGGACCCCCGTCGGCACCTGGCACCAACAACCCAGCCGGCATGGAGGGCAAGGAGGCGGGCTGCGTGACTAGCCCCACCTCCACAGGCGTGTCTTCCTCCTCCTCCAACCTATCGGGACCTGGAGGAGCCATGGCCTTGAACTCCTCCCACTACACAGCCTCGCTGCAGGAGAAGCACAAGATCCTGCACAAGCTGCTGCAGAACGGCAACACGCCCGACGAGGTGGCCAAGATTACCGCCGAGGCCACCGGGAAGATCTCCTTGCCCCACGAAGCCGGCATGGCGCCCCCCGGAGGGGAGCTGGCCGGGTCGGGCGGGGCGGCGGGGGCGGGGGGTGTAGCGGGAGCTGGAGCCGAGCCCAAACAGGAGCAGCACAGCCCCAAGAAGGAGAAGACCCACGCGCTGCTCCACTACCTCCTCAACAAGGACGACGCCAAAGAGGCCTCCGACGTCAAGCCAAAGCCCGAGGACCTGGAGGGGAAGGGGCCCCCTGGGGCCGCCGCTGGACCCCTGGGGTCAGGCCCCACAGCAGAGAGTCTGGAGGGCAAGATCAAGTCAGAGCCGTCTGACGAGGTGAGGCCCCTAATAAGCCCACACAGACGCACACAAACTCCATTGTCTCCAGTCTCCATTTTGCCAGTTTACGGGTACTGTATCAACAGCTGGCTGCCCATTGAACTTATTGGCATCAGTTATGCATATGTGCAGAAGTGCAGAGTTCTGCATTGTAGTCCATCAGGCTTACCCAGGATGGACACTAATGTAATAGCGTAGCTATACATCGTCAATTATTATACCACGCCAACATTACGCCAACCCAGGTTTCTATGGTTACTTAACACAGGAGTGGATAATTTCTATTTAAAAAGTTAAACAGGCCCCAGGTTCTCTATCCCAGCTAAGCTTTGTGCTGCGTGAAAAAATAATTGAGTTCCAACCTGGCTGGAGATCACACCAGGTGAGGGCTCATTCGAAGCAGCTGCAGACTCATTTGGAGCTGTGAGGAGCTGACTGTACCGCAAGCCTCCCCCAGGCCACGCCGAATCACTGCTGCTAATCACCGCTCTGGAGAGTGCAATTTCACAGCATTGGTTCTATGGCGTCGGGAAATAAGTACGGAGACTGAGGAAGTAGTTGTTTGGGCCAGAATATGTATTAAAGAATAGACAGTTTGCTACATCAGTGGCATAAATATACAGAAATGCTTTTGCTGGGAAATAAGATGGCGTACTGGTGGATTGGAAATTGCCTTACAATAGGATTTGAATATATTATACAAAATGTTCAAAAACTAAAAAGTTGCAGGTGTACTTGAAGACTGTATTAATAGTGTGTGTGTGTGTCTGTGTCTGTGTCTGTGTGTGTGTCTGTCCTTTAGCTGGATACTTTCCTGGGATTGAAAAACTCTGGAGAGTTTCACCCTGATCAGGCAATGGGAGGCGATGGGGGGAGCAAACCGCAAGGGTTTCCTGACGATGGTGCACAAGGTAGCATGCCCGTACTCTCTAGTGTACACTGACTGCCAATGGAGCATGCTTTATGCCTACCCCATGTGTTTCCTATGAGACCTCTGATATAATGACACCGTTTAAGGAACTGCATTGTGCCGTTACTAGTTGTAGAATTCTGGGGGTTTCTGTATGAGGGAAACTTCATTTATTTCCCTTTATTAACCAGTATTGTGCACCTCTATTATTGTGTTGGTCTGTGTAACTACAGTGTGTGTGTGTGTGCGCGCGCGTGCGTGCGTGGGTGCGCGTGTGTGTTTGTGGTGTCGCACTTTAGTATGTTCGTTGGTATGTTTGCTCCATGTTGCAGTTTTGTATGTATGCTGTTGTTTGTGTTGTTTGGCACAGGCTGACTGTGAATGTAATATCAAAATAACTCAGATGTGTGGATTTTTTGTATGCATAGATGACAATCAAAAAAAATCTCTTGAATTGCTCAACCCATAGTAGCCCCAAAGTAGTACATACTTTGCACTTCAACATTGTACTCTTCACTCGGTAATAACAGCTAGAATGCCTTTGTTGTCATTGCACAGTAGTACAACAAAAATTGAATGTAGTTCCCCCCTGTGGTAAGAAGATAAAAAAGGTCAATAACGGGGTTAAACAGATAAGTAGCATATTGCGTATTATTAATACAAAAATTAAAATGGAGTTGGGTGCATAAAATAGCAGTGCGGTCAGTAGGAAGAATCAAGAGTTCACGTGTTTGATGGCACTTGGGTAATTGTAGTTGCATTGCATACATGCATGCCGGTGCTTTGCATGGCGTCAAGGTAGGTAAACCCTTCTGTGTGTTCTGGCAGGTGGTAGGAGTCCCGCACTGGGGCCAGGCGGTAGAGCACCCTTCCAGAGGGCCATGTCTGTGGACGGGAAGCTGGGGGGAGCTGGGAGCGCGGCGGGCAGACGCAGCACGCCCTGCCCCATGCCCATCAAGCAGGAGAGCCTGGATGGGCAGCGCATGATGGGGACGCCCGCCGACAACTTCCCCGGGAACATGGGTGTGTGTCCACGAGGCAGTGGAACAAGTAAACTGATTAAGTTCTAATTTCTTTTTTTCCCACCTTCTCCTTCACTCGCCCTCTCTGCACCCCTCTCTCTCTCTCTCTCCCTCTCTCTCTCCCTCTCTCTCTCCCTCTCTCTCTCTCTCTCTCTCTCTTTCTCTCTTTTACGTTTTACTCTGACCTTGCACCTTTCCCACCTCTCAAACCACGTCCAGCAGACAATTCCGCTTTCACTAATGTGTGTGTGTGTCTGTGATTTGTGTCCCTCCAGGAATGATGAACCGTGGCATGTCGGTTCCACAGAACTCCCCCATGGGGGGGTCAGGAGACTGGATGCCCCACTCCAGCGCCAGTCCCGTGGGCTCGGCCGGTGGCCCCCCCTCCATGGTGCGCCCCCCGGGCATGGACTACAACTCCAAAGGCATGATGGGAGGGCCCATGGTCACCCGCTCCAACAGTGTGCCCGGCACCCGGTCCATGCTACAGCAGCAGCTCATGGATATGGGTATGCATTTGTGTGTTTGTGTGTGTGTGTATTTTTGCATGCGTGTGTGTTTGTGCATGTGTGGCTTTGTCCACAACAACAAGGAATTTCTACTACAATATGTAAGATGATAAGACATTTTGATGGTATAATACGTAATTTTTGTATGAGCAGTGGTCAGGCTGTGTGCATGTTCGGACGTGAACATGGTAATTAAGTGAAGGAGCAGGAGTGCCTAATGGTTTCTCTATTGATTGTGGGCTAATTACAAAGATCACTGTAGTGATTCCTGAGAATCTGTAAGATTAAATGCATCCAGAGTATTAAATACTAATTAGAGTCTTGTCTTACAGTGATGGAGTAAAAGTGGGCGGCTTATGACTATGCAGTTCAGGGAGTCTCTGCTCTGTTGTGTAAGGTTGTCTGGTGTGTGGATGAGCAGTGCAGAGTATTCATTGCCTCGTGGATCGAACTCTTCCACTTTCTTTCATTTCATACCAAGAGGCTTTTCTTGCTGGGCATGCATTTGCTTCCTAGTGTGTGGGTAGTTTGTTTAAAGGCAGGCCCAATAGTTGTGAAATTCACACAGTCACGGCTGATTGGAGGCAAGCAGTCTTATAGTGCATTCCATTTGTTTTAGCAACGGAGATTCGAAGGTCAGACCGACGTCACATCCTCTAAAACACAAAACCGAGTTGGATGTGTTCCTTTCGCCAAACTCCGATTGATACTTGATAAAGGACACACAAATGCTCTGTTTCACAAAAAACCTGACCATAATAGTATGTAGCATCGACTGAAATAACACTTATTATGTGCAGGGCTGATGACAACACCAAACATCACGACAAATGTATAAATTGAAAATATCGTAGCATTTAAAACATCAGCTTGAACTGCGCAGCCATCTTGAATTGTGAACTCGGGGGGGGTCTCTGTGCTGCTACGACTTCTTAGGGTCCAACATCCAAGACTTGTGGGCAGGAAATCGAGCTCTGACTGCTAATGGAATGCACTATTAGTACAGTAGAGTAGAGTGGTTACTTTATTGATCCTGAAGGAAATTAAGGTGTCTAGCAGCGGACACACATAATACACCTTACAAAACATATTTCACACATCTGCATACACACAACATTCCCTTAACTGGGGGAAAAAGGTAATTATAATAATAAATCCACGAGGTAGAGAAGTGTCATGGTGAGGCGCCTTGCGGTAATCCAACTAGGTAGATTAAAGTGTCCTGATAAGATTGTCCAGTGTTGAATGAAAGAGTCCTTTAGTGCAGTATTTGTCCAGGATAGTGCAGTAGATTGTGGTCCAGGGCAGAGTTACCTGACAAAGTACTGTAGCATGCAGCACGGCTAAACCGCCAAAACGCACCGCTTCAGTGTGTCTACCACAGCCGTGTAAACATGTCGGCCCCTTTGTGTGTTGGCAGGTCCCAGTGAAATGAATATGGGCATGAATCAGTTCAGCCAGCAGTGCCCCACCAGCCAGTCCCCCTCCTGGTCAGACAGCATGATGGGGATGGACAACAACAGGTACGCGCCCACAAACAAACACTGCACCAAACTGGGTCATGTCATTAAGCATGAAGCGCTCGGGGGAAGAAAAAGCAGCTTTTTTTTGTGTGTGTCTGTCTGTGTGTGTGTGTGTGTGTGTGTGTGTTTGTCTATGTGTGTGTGTGTGTGTGTTGGTCTGTCTGTGTGTGTGTATTTGTTGATTGAGTGTGTAATCCTTCAACCGCACCCCCTGCTGCTAGCTTCTGCTCCCCACTCAACGTGTAGATTTAGCTGGCAGTATGGCGGCCATCTGTGTTTTCTCACATCGTGGTGTGAATGTGCCATGGCTATTTGGGGAAATGTGTGCATCAGTGTGTGTGTGTGTGTGTGTGTGTGTGTGTGTATCGGTGTCTTTGTTCTTGTCTGCTCATATGGACATGGGTGTGTCTGTTTGCTTTAGTTTGTGTGTCTTTGTAGCTATGTAAATGTGACTTTGATACCATGTTTTTTTCATATGTGTGTTTAATCACTGGTGTTAATGTCTGATGTGTGTGTGTGTGTGTGTGTGTGGTGAAGGCGTCAGTTTGGGAGCAGTCTGGACGAGCTGCTGGTGCCGCCATCCACCAGTGAGGGTCAGAGTGACGAGCGGGCTCTGCTGGACCAGCTGGACTCGCTGCTCAACACCGACGTCATCGCCCTGGAAGAGATCGACCGCGCCCTGGGCATCCCTGACCTCATTAGCCAGGTTAGACACGCACACACGCACACACGCACACACACACACACACACACACACACAGGGTCAAAGATGTCAGTGCCAACTTAAAAGCATGCATATGTTCACTTAGACAATACAGGGAAAGACACATCAAACATCTATGCATACACACTGTTAGAAATCCGAATATACAGTAGTACTTGTATAGCAAGACAGAGGGAGTCAAACATGTCAATGCAAAGTCAGAAATGTACAACTGTTCACTCAAAACGCACAAGCAAAGACAGAATGAAAAACAAGTACACACTTGGACAATTAGATAGAAAACTGAAAACACACAAACACTGACTGAAAGTTTGGTATTAAACAGCCCTAGCACTTACATTCTCTTTGGAGAACTTAATGCCAGATCACATAAACACTTATGTGGTGAAGGAAAGCAGACTGAAATGTGAAGAGTGTTGGCGCTTAGTTCATCAGCAAGGACACACACAGAACCAGTTGCAGCAGGAAATGAGGAATTTAACTAATTATGTCCTATTTTATTAATGATTGCTGGGCCATTTTCTGGTGTAATAAATAAGAACCACAAAGACATACTGTCTCCTTCTTTCTTCCTGTCTGTCTGTCTCTTTCTTTCTTTCTTTCTTTCTTTCTTTCTTTCTTTCTTTCTTTCTTTCTTTCTTTCTTTCTTTCTTTCTTTCTTTCTTTCTCCCTCTCTCTCTCTCTCTCTCTCTCTCACTCTCTCTCTCACTCTCACTCTTGCAATCTCACACACAGAGTCAGGGATCGGAGCCTGCAGCAGAGCCTTTCCCAGGCCAGGACCCGTCCATGGTGATGGAGCAGAAGTCCATGTACGGGCAGGGCTACCCCGGGCCCCCCTCCATGGGCGGCATGCCCGCGGGGTACGGCGGGGCCCCCATGCAGGGCCAGCCTCCGCCGGGCGGGTACGGCCCCATGATGAACCAGATGGGCCAGCAGGGCAGCTTCCCGGGCATGGGGGGCGGTATGGGGGGCATGGGCCCCATGGGGGGCATGGGTCACCCCCGTGCCAACATGATGAGGCCGCGCATGATGAGCGCCACCAAGCCCATGAGGCTGCAGCTGCAGCAGAGACTACAGGGCCAGCAGGTGATGGCATTCACACACAGGCATGCACTAACATACACACACACTCACTACACACACAGACATGCACCAACATACACACACACACAGACATGCACAAACATACACACACACACAGACATGCACCAACATAAACACACACACACACAGACATGCACAAACATACACACACACTCACTACACACATGCATGCACAAACATACACACACACTCACTACACACACATGCATACATCAACATACACACACACTCACTACACACACAGACATGCACCAACATACACACACACACAGACATGCACAAACATACACACACACTCACTACACACATGCATACATCAACATACACACACACTCACTACACACACAGACATGCACCAACATACACACACACTCACTACACACACATGCATGCGTCAACGTACACACACACTCACTACACACACATGCATGCATCAACATACACACACACCAGACATGCATGCACAGACCATGTACCACACATGCATGCACAAACATGCACATAAATACACACATACACACTCACTACACACACAGGCATGCACCAACATACACACACACACATACACAAACATACACACTCACTTATACACATGCATGCATAAACATAAACACAAATACACACACACACACACACACACACTAGTGCATGCACATGTTTGCATGCAGGCAAATATACACACAGTTTCTGTTCCAACATACATTTGTACAACTATTCTATAAACCACAGCAACACACACGTGCACATTTCCAAAACCCACCCTGAGAAATCATACAGTACACTGCTATACTTAGCAGTAAAGGTGAAAACCAGTGCCAGAAGTGATGCCCTTATCTTGGAAACTCGGCACAAAGCACCTAGTTTGATTGATTAATTGATTTTATTTGACCAATTTCATTTTAAAACAACGTGCTACGGCTCCACACCGCACCATCCATTTAAAAGAAAAGTCAGGATGACAGAAAAAGCCTTAAGATTTATTGTTAATAAACACAGTAATGCCGATGTGACTGACTCTGTCCTGTGTATGCCCGTGTCTCTGCAGTTCATGAACCAGACGCGCCAGGCCATGGGCATGAAGATGGAGAGCCCTGGCGGCGGCGCCCCGGGCATGAGGCCTGGCATGCAGCCTGGCATGGGCAGTCAGGTATGCTACACGCTGCACTGCATCATACTCCCGCATAGCCCACTCAGCCAGATGTTGTCATGTGTCACCAGATCTTGGGCTTGTTTGAAACGACTGTCTGGCTGGCTGAGTGGCTGGCTTAAAGCAAAAGCACTTAAGTAGTGACATTTTCAGGCAGTGTCATCTGAACATCACTGTACCACATGGGTGGGTACAGTGACATTCGGATGAGATTGTCCTAAAACCGCACCATTTCAAGTCCAGCATGCATTGCTTAAAGCCATCCACTCAGCCAGCCAGTCATTTCAAACAAGCCTAAAGGGATGGGTGGTGTAGAGGTGGTGTTTAAATTTATCAGCACCCGTGTTGTGATTATCATCATCATCATGACGGCTTACATGTTGAGAAATGGCTGTTTTTTTTTAAGGGAATATTTTTTTCTTGTTCACCCTGCCCCAATCCCCATCACTTCCTCTTCCTCTTGTTCTCTCCTCTCTTACTCTTTCTTCCCTCTTTCTCATCCCTCTGTCCAATCCTTTCCTTTTATTCTCTCTCCAATTCTCTTTCGCCATCTCCTTCCTTTCTTTTTACCCTTTCCACCTGTCCTACTCTTCCTCTGCCGTCTCCTCTCTCTCTCCCTCTCTCTCTCTTTATCTCCCTCTCTCTCTATCTCCCCATCTTCCTGTCTTCTTCTCTCTCTCTTTCTATCCCCTCTCTCTCTTCCCATCTCTTTATTTGTATCCCCCTCCCTCCCCCCATCTCTCTCTCTCTGTCTCTCTCTCTCTCTCTGCCTTTCCCCCTGTCTGTCTGTCTGTCTGCCTGCCTATCTGTGGTGTGTGAGCAGGGCTTCCTGAATGCGCAGATGCTGGCGCAGCGCAGCCGGGAGATGATGACGCTGCAGATGCGCAGGCAGAGGATGATGATGCTCATGCAGCAGCAGCAACAGCAGCAGCAGGCCGCCGCGGCCGCCGCCGGAGGCTTCAGCCCCCCGCCCAACGTCACCGCCCCCACAGGCATGGACACGCCCATGGGAGGAGCCCCCATGGGCCAGGGGGGGCAGCAGCAGTTCGGCTACGGAGGCAGTTATGGTACGTTTTACACATGGGGGGGTCGTTTGCTCTGCCTCCATCCTCCTTTTCTTTTGTTTACTCTCCTTTCCCAGTTTTTTTTTTTGTTTTTTTTATAGACCTACAAAACATTTTCTTTGTTTGTGTTTTATTTAGGTCCCCATTAGCAGCAGCTATTCTTCTTCTTCTGTGGTCCGTCATATTTCAATATGACAAATACAATATAGAAATGACACAGAAAGAAAACGGACATGACATGCATTACAGGAATAACATTACATAATACAAACAAAATACACAGAGAATACATCATTACATTTCCCATAAAGCATCACAAAACACAAAACAAAACAAAACAACACAGACAAAAAGACAGCTGCATTACTGTTGATAGTTGATATTTAGATAATGACTTTTAATTTGCTTTTTTAAAGCTGTGAGGTCCTTCTTACGATGTCTTAATATAGCTTGTTTTCTGAAACCCAAATACAAGTGCAAGTGTTCAGCAGCACAGGAATGGGGGGACTGCAGAAGTCCGTTTACCTAATATAAAGTCAGGTCAGCTTTTTCACCACCCTTCTTAAGAAAAGTAGAGGGTTTGCTAAATAATAGTAATTCCACATCCCCGTGGAGTTTTGTGTTATAATCACTGATTTTTTACGCAAATGCTTCAAGTTGGATTAAAATCCACAGTGCGAGCTCTTTTGATTATACTCATGTGTGTTGGGGGAGGTCAGCATCCCGCCTCTGACTCTCCGCTCAGAACTCTTTAAAAACCTTCGGAGGAGAGCAAGATGAGGAAATCGGATGTTAAGTCAAGTGGATAAGTGCTGGTGCACTAAACGAGCAGTCAGAGCAGCCTTCGGGTAGCCTTCGCCAGGCATTCCACAGAGCGCCCTTGAAGAAAAGCGCAGCAGTGGTGGCGGCTCAAGCAACACAATGCGCCGCACTCCGGAGAGATGAGTCACATCACTCAGCATTCAGAGCTAATGTTGTTGCAGCCTTTATGTCCAAGTAGACTTGCAGGGAATGCTGCTGCTGCCCTCTGCTGGTGGGCTAATGTAACATGTAGAGTACCTGCTAAGCATACTACCATGATATAACTGTAAACTGTATACAAGAGAACTGGACAACCCCCTCTGTGATGTCGCCCATAGACCTTCTCACAGGCCGGATGAAGCCTAAATTGAAGGTCCAGGCGGCGGCCATCTATGCCAATTCATTCTACGAAACGTCAGTGTAAATTAAACTAATGGGTTCTAAAGAAAAATCACCCCCCCTCACAGTTGTCATGGCCCCGAAAACTACCGAAACACACAAAAACCACTTTTTGAACCAGGACGTAAATACGTACATATATGTATGTAGTATGGCCTTTTACTGTCTGAATGCAGATTACCCACCACTGCTAAAATAATCTTAAAATAAGAGACGCTTCGAGAATTTGATATTGAATATTTACCTAGCGTTCAAAGTTGAGCTCATCACTGAATTGTTGACGGCCTCTCCTCTTCCAGGCATGGGCCACCAGGGTGACCCCTCCTTCGCGCCGTCCGGCTCCAGCCCGCCCAACGCCATGATGTCAGGCCGCCTCGGCCCTCCGCAGAATCCCATGATGCAACAGCATCCACAAGGGGGGCCCATGTACCAGACGCCCGACATGAAAGGCTGGCCACAGGGAGCTATGGGTCGCAACGGGTGAGTCTCCGCTTAGGTGTGGGCAGTACAAGGGGCAGTTAAACTGACCAACAAAATATTAGTATTTGGACACAATTCCTTTCTTCTTCCAATTTTTGCTCATTGCATTTTAGTGATTTCCCTTAAATAATAAGTGTATTTAACTGGGAAATAAACTATGCATGAGGTCAGGTCAGTAGAGCCATCCCTGAAAGCTAAGGTGTATACCAGGATATGTGTAGTGAGACAACCATCCAGGTGTAGTATTTTCATTATTATTTTTTTGTTTCCCAAAACAATGTGTTGTGTTGAGGCAGGGATTTTAATGTCCACCGATAATGGCTACCCCAGCCTGACACTAGCCTCTGACCTCCTCTCCTCTCCTCTTCTTACTCTCCACTCCCCTCCCCTCCCCTCCCCTCCTCTCCCCTGTCCTCTCCTCTCCTCTCCTCTCCGGTCCTCTCCTCTCCTCTCCTCTCCTCTCCTCTCCTCTCCTCTCCTCTCCAGGGCGTACGGACAGCAGCAGTTTGGGCAGCAGGGTGGCGGGGGCCAGTACAGTGGCATGATGATGAACGGGGGCATGGGCGCCAACGGGGGAGGGGGGCACATGGGCCAGATGCCGGGTCAGATGAGCATGAACCCCATGATGATGAGCAGGATGCCCATGGGCCCTGATCAGGTGAGGACCCGCGGGAGTGCTTGTGGTGAAGTGTAGTGTGTGTGTGTGTGTGTGTGTGTATGTATGTGTGCGTGTGTAGGCCTATGTGTGTGAGGAGTGAGATTGTGTGTGTGTGAGAGGAATATGTGTGTGTGTGTGTGAGAGAAACAGACAGAGTTTGTGTGTGTGTGCATGTTCTTGTGTGTGTATGTGTAGTTGCTGCAGCTGTCTAAGCTGAGCTATTGCAATGTATTGCCACTGTGATGGCATCACCACTGACTATATATAATTGTATACAGTCAATAAACATAACAGTATTGCTGCGGCAACTACCATTTTTTCACAGTGTTGAATACATAGCCATAGGGACTGTAATTGGAGTATCCTGTCCTGTATATAGCCTGTCCTGTTCTCTATATCGCCTGTATAACACTTTGGGAAAAGTCATCTATGTTTCATGAATTTTAGAAGAAAAAATGGGTCTTCAGTGTAAAAAGGTGTTCAGTTCTTCCTAAGAAGACAAATCCAAAGGCACACCTCATATTCTTAAAAATGTTAATGGAGAGGGCCTACACGTTGCGACATAGTCTTCATCAGAGCATGTATGTTTATTTACTAATAGTTGGGCTTAAGCCTTCCAATGTTGACTGATCCTTTTGTCTTGTTGTCTCTTTGTTTCTGCTCTTTCCCAGAAGTATTGCTGAAACACACACAGTCGCTGTGCAGGAAAGGACACACTGTGAACTACAATATGAGAGACTTGGGTGCTTTCAGGCCCAAACGACCACCTAACGCACAGGGTCTCTCACCTTGGAAACCTATGGCCAGATGCCACAGACACATGTGTATACACACACATACACACACACAGCTCCTTAAACACCTGTTTGTTAACAGACACTGTGACATACACACAGCAGAGACTAAAATGCACCTGTAAAAAAACACAAACATATACATACAGATGTATTGCCATCAGTCTTCAGAAGCTATCTCTAGTGTTGTGGGGTAATCAGTGTCTTGACAGCGTGCTTTTTTTTTTTTTTTTTTTTTTGTAAAAGTGATGAAGTAGTCACAGAGCCACACTTCCTGCTGGACCAAACAATATGAGCAGGACATGTTTTAACCGAAATGCCCCCCATACGGAATGACGCTGAGGGGGAAGTAGTCTCCTCATTCCTGTTAGAATGTATAAATGTTATATTGAGTTTGACAGCCGGGGTTTGCAGTGGCACACCCTTTTTTATTTTGTAGTGTCGGGTGAAGGTACTACACAGAGAGAATATAATTTGGCGGTGATTGCACTTTACAGCGGGGCAAAAGGCTGGCAGGCGGCGAAAAGGATTGTTGCAATATTTCTCTGTCATTTTTAGCCTTATAAGAGAATGAATCAGTTTTTTTTCAAGGGGTCTAGTTTGTCCTCCCTGTACCGAGGGCGTCTGTTTTGGTTTGTGGGAAGAAAAGGGGGGATGAGGGAGAGCATGGAAATGCAGAAAGCACACAGTTTGTCTAGTTATGCAGATGTAAGCAATAATCTTCCCCCTCCGCTTCTCTTTGCTATACAGCATTATGTGGAGTCTCATCTACTCAAAGGTACTGCAGTATTAGATGTGATATCAGGATTGAAGTTTTCCTTCCTTCTTGTCTGTGAATACAAATTGTAAATAGGCTTAAAATGTACTATATCTGCTTTTGTAGGTCACATACTGTTTTTGCACAGACTGTAAGTCTTGATATTTAAAAAAAAAAAAAAGAAAAATTTGTTCTTTTTTCCGTGTTGTAGGTCAATACTGCTTTCATTGTTAACATGTCGAAAACAAAAGAGAGTAGAAGGTTGTTTCAAAATCAAAACAGCATTTCTATTCAACTTCAAAATCCCACCTTTAATCCTCCAGAAGGCACTTTTTTATTTTTCAATATTCCAATGTATTTCTCTCTTCTTTGCATTCAACAACAGTTTCTGGAAATATTGCAGTTAAAAAAAATAGCAGTATAGTTTAAACCGTGAATTGAAGAATCTCATTTAAGAACTTTAAAATGTATTTCAGTATCTGTATATTTGCAGTACATGGTCAGCAAGTACATTGTTTGAGATGGGAAGCCAGAAAATGGGTTTTGAACAGCCTCAGGCCCCATGATACAGAATATGCTGACAAATTGCACCATTCCAGACACCTTGCTGTTTTCTTAGCAACTTGTTTTTCCCTTTTCATTCTCCTGCATTTTGTGTACCGTTGGCTCAGACGTGGTGTGGGAAACAATGGATGAGAAGATATGACTACCCTAAAAGTTGTTTCAGTTGTCCTCAGTTTTATTGGGACATTTTTTTTGTTTGGCTTTGTGTGTTATTTTTTGCCTTCATACGTATTTAAAAAACGTTTTTGAAAGACCCACCGACTCGGATGAAAGGCAAAATCCAAAGAGGTTTTCTGTTGTATTTTCAGCTGCATAAGTAGTGTCTGGAATCAATGCTTTCATGTAGAGATTGGGCTGTGTGAAGCAGCCCCAAGAAGCCTTTTGTATTAGAAAAAAAAAAAGATTTCTTTCACTAAGATAATGTTATCCAATCTTGAACATGAGATTAAGCCTTTTACAATGTGGATTTCTTCTGGCTGTCTTTTAGGTTTGTCCATTTTAATATTGTTTGTTGGTAAAAGAGTTTTAATGATTGTGGACAAGCTGAGATGGATTGTAAATTTAAGACAACTGGTTTGATTTTACAAAGTTATTTGATAAAAAGGACTGCTTAGTATGCAAAATCATCTAATTTTATAGAAATATATTATCTCAAAATGAATACTGTATGAAAAAAGAACATTTGTTGGCCCCCGCAGTCCTTGTTTCAAAAAAGACAGTATCTGAGAATAGATGGATATGGTTGATCATTACATTTGATTTGAAAAGAAAGGACTGAAGAATAGAAAAAAATGTTGAAAATTACTTTGAGGATGTAAATTACTGTTGCGTTCTTTTCTTGTTCCTCGATGTCAATATTGATGTAAATACAAATTTCTATTTAAACATTACCAGGTGCCAGTGTGTGTGTGTTCTTTCTTTATAGACCTGTTCTTCTGGATGGGGATTCTGCTGTTATTTCTGTATTAGCATTAGAATAATAATGGACACATTTGAACGGTCCCTTGTGCAGTGTATCTTGTAACAGCATGTTACAGTGTGTGCTTGCAGGTTAAGGATTGTACAACAAGGCGATGTCACCTTGTACAGAAAGAAACATGAGAAAAATGGCAGACATTCCAACAAGGCATTTCTAAGCTAGGAGAGAAATGGCATCTGTGAAATACAGCTACTTGCTCTGGCATTCAGGTTAATGTTGCATGCTGTTGACATGCACGAAAGCTGCATGTTACGCAGAGGGCAAGGGGAAAAAACAAATCAATCAAACTTTATTTTACAGACTCCAATGTCCAGTTTGACATAAAAACATGTACGGTACAGAACAAACATGCAGTACATCTGGTGTAGATTCACCTCATATTAAAAAGCAATAGATGCAACCTTGAAATAAATACATAAATAAATAAAATGTATTATGCCCTTCCTATAGTAGGCATAAGTACCAGTGTTTCCACATATAAGATTGGTATCTTACAGAGCTGCACCTTGGATTGGTCAGCTCCACAATTATATTATTCTGGGACCCCTGCAGCCTACCTATGAATTTATACATAAGTCCTCTCAGGGTAGCCTGGAAGGTGGTTAACCTTAAGTTACAGAATAGCTTGCTGGCACTACTACCCCTGGGCTTCTTAAGCAGGATTCTGAGGCAGTCGTTATATGCAACCTGGAGGTTGCGCAGACTCTCCCTCTTATACCTGACCCAGAGGGGAGCTGTGTACATTGGGGTGCAGTAAGCTCTGAACAGGCTTACCTTCACCTCATCAGAACAGAAATGAAATTTCCTCACTAACACATTGGCTTGGGCATACAGCATCCTTCTCTGTCTACCTATGTCAGCATCATCCTCCAATTTATCATTGATGATGTGGCCCAGATATTTTGCACTTTTGCACACAGACAAGGTTTGACAAGATAAGTGGAACCCTGGAAAGTTAAGATGTTTATCGTCTTTGGTCCTACATATCATTACCATGCTCTTTTTGGCATTGTACTTAATATTAAACTTGACCCCATAGTCTGAGCATATATTAAGGAGCTGTTGGAATCCTGCACGACTGGGAGATATAATAGCCAAATCATCGGCATACATGATATGATTGATTAAGGTGTTACCTATTATACATGCTGTATTGCAATCCCTCAGCTGCCTTGACAGATCATCCATGTACAGACTGAATAGGCTTGGGGATAGAAGCCCACCCTGTCGCACTCCATTGCCTACTCTGAAGGGAGAAGATAAAATATTCCCCCATTTTACCTGCATAGTCTGCCTGTTGTACCAATATGCCAGAATACGTATAATGCTGCATGGAACACCCCTATGTTTCAACTTGGTGAAGAGCTTATGATGGTTGACTCTATCAAATGCCTTGGAGGCATCAATAAAGCACACCAACATTGTTGATCCCTGCCCTCTGTACTTCTCCACAGCTTCTTTTAATGCATAAATACACATATCAGTACTGTGCTTGCTCTTAAAGCCAAATTGATTATCCATGGTGCAGATAAGGTCCCCAAATTTACACGCTTTCTAAAACTTTGGACAGTATGCTGGCTAGGGCAATAGGCCTATAATTATCCATACTCCCTACTTTACCAGCCTTTCTTTAATAACTGGAACAAGGATGACTGTCAGCATAGCATCTGGCAGAATGCCATGCGTCACCAACCCTGTGAGACAAATGGACAGTAACACAGCTACCCTAGGGCTGGCTAGCTTCAAGTGCTCTGCAGTGATGTTATCCATGCCACATGCTTTCCCATCAGCTAGCTGCCTTATGGCTTGGGAGATCTCAGAGGGGCTGATGTGTACCACCTCCTCCTCTTCATTGCCTGTACAATAAGGTTCGCTTTTGATGCAGTTAAATAGAGCAGCATAATGCTGCCTCCACAATTCAGTGATACTTTCTCCACTAGATGCACCTTCAACGTTACAGGGCAGTGCTGTTTTAGCCCTATTTATGTTTTTGACTTCTTTCCAAAAACCAGTTACATTTCTGTCAAGCAGTTCCCTAGCCATGGCGTCAGCTCTCAAAGCTTGCTCATGCTTCCCTACAAAACGCACTGCATATTTATATCTAGCATTAGTTATCTTTTTTTGTTCCAGAACAGGCCCCTGCCTCGGTCTACCAGCCATAACCCAGGCCTTATGGGCCGCCTTAGCTTCTGCATGGGGGCCAGCAACATACCAGTTCCATCCAGGCTTGATGTTTCTAGCTTTTTTTAGAATGAGTGAGTAGCGGTTTACTGGCCTCTAATAAGGCATACACAATACAATTATACAGTTCACAAAGGTCAGCACAGTGAGAGGTGTCTTTACAGTTAACATTGGTGCATAGAATGGCATGCATAGGTAAAGATATTTTACTCAGGAATGCATCTGTTGTTCCACAATAATAGGTAACATCCTCTGAGGAAAGTTTAGTCCAGTCTATCTTCTCCTCCCTTCCACTATTTTCCTCCCTCGTTATCTCAGGGAGGCTGACAGTGTCATAATTGTAATAATCTCTATGGGGAAATGATCCGTTGTAGTCGCATCATACAGAACTTTCATATGCCCAAGCGTAGCATGAGCATCCGCAGTACATATTACATGATCAAGCCAGCTAGTTGTTCTGTGGGCTTCACTATAGTAAGTGAAGCTATCCGCAGGTAGAAGCAGCTGACTAGATAGAACCAAATTATTGTCCTCACACAGCCTTACCATATGTTTAGCAAAGCGGGAAGTACTGTCAGAAATATCAGCATTCATGTCTCCCATTACATATACATTTGTGCAGCAGTTATCAGCAATAAACGAGTTAATAAATGCCAGCCTATACACATATTCATCATCATTATAGCTAGACTCATACGGTGTATAGATATTCAAAGAAGCATCTAAGTTTGAATATGTACTCCTACCAAAGATACTGTATTACTTAACCCTGTCTGGTACTGCCCAGTGCCCTACTGACGCCCACACATACATACACAGTAACTGTGCCAGTGGCCATACAAATAGGTTAACCTGACTTAGCCCAACCCCCCACCCCCACCTCACCCACTCCGTGTGTCTGGTCTATAAGCTGTTGTATGTGTTTGCCCTGCACAAGGTAGAGAGTCAGAAGCACACACTGAGCTGACCTGTTTTTTTACGGCTACTGAACAAGTCCCTACCTGTCGCCCTTAACACACTGAGTGGGAGGAACCCTACACCTCACGCCCTCCAGGTTTTAGGAGACCAGTTCACATTCAGAAATTTACCGAACAAAGTTACCAAAGGCATTAACACATTTTATTTTCTTATTTGGCCTTTACCTGTCTGACACATAATGCATTTTCTGAAATATATGTAGGGTTTTTACCTCTGTGAACAAAAAAAAGAAAAGAAAACCTTTGTTGGTTGTCACAATATGACAAAAAAAATCACTTCTCTGAAAAGGGTGGGGTTTGCAATGACTCCACCTCCGGTAGCAGGTAAATGGTGTGTGAAGAGAGTGAGAGAGAGAGGAAGCCAGCGAAACGGAGATATGGTCAACTTCCCCCTCAAATAAGACAGGTAAGAATGTTTGAGTAAATATGTTTGAAAAGAATACTGCTGGATGATGGGTGAAGCAAGACACTTTTATTATTGAGAATATTTTTGAGTTTGCCTGTCCTTTTTTCCTGAGCTCTCATGGGTGTGTATGCAAATACATTACTGGACTAAAGTTGAGGAACACGTTCTTTCTGGTATTGGCTAGAGTTTCTGTCTGAAATCCTGAATATTCTACAGGAGGGAATCATTACATTTCTTTAAGATACTTAGGTTTTTATTTCAGTTTTCCAATATATAGAAGTGGAGAGGTACTTCCTAGGCAGGGTGGCATGTTATAACACTGAAAACCAGTTTGGTGAGCTTGTCAAACTAAAGTCAGGCACATTAGTTAACTAGAATGTCACACCATGCCCAATGCTGAGATTGCTCTTTTTGAACATGTTTTGAACAGGGACATACCAATTAATTTATACATGGCTTTACAGATGGGCTACAAACTTCACAAATAACAAACAAAAAAATGCAGACTTTTTTTCTTTCTGCACAATAATATACTGGTATATAGTGAGTTCCTCAGGGCACCTGAGATCACTTCTAGGGATTGACTGTGGTTCGTAGAAATATTAGTCAGGTGGCAGGTGTGTGTCCTGGTTACACAGCCAGACTATTGTTAAGTTTGAAGTAAAGCAAACAGCTTTTTAAAAAGAAAAACTCAGATAAAACATCTAGTTTTGTACAATACTGTAATGTTATGATGATTACAAAAATTGTGTTCAATTTCAAGTTATTAGATCAAACAGTTGTGCTGAACTGTGTTTCTTTTGCTTAGTCAGACAAGAGGTTACACAATGAGTGTGTTCTAGAATGCCAAGGGCAAAGAGCATCATCATTGGCGGGATACTGTTTAACCAATTAAAACACTGATGTGGTGGTGTTATTACGTGGTTATAATCGTAAATCTATGGTTATAATAGTAAACATACCATACATTGATCGTGATTGGGTTACATTTACAAATATGCTAATTACGTTGTTCATTCATTAAAAAAAAGTTCGCTGAAGCTAATCGGCACTAGCTAGCTAACAGAGCAATCGGTTGATTAGAGAGAGATAGAGAGCGACTTCAAAATGGAAAACGGTTTTGTGTTTAACTGGGACAGTGACCGCGAAGAGGAGTTTTTTTGGGTTTCTGGAAGACGAGCTGGATGTTGTGTGTGCCCCAGTGGAGGAGGAGGGGGAGGGGGAGGATAACTTCACCGTCTGTGGAGGTGAGGGAGACGCCTCGCGGGAGTGGCTGGATGTGACGGGCGAGATGGTGGCCACTGAGGAGGAGAGGAAGCGGTCTGATGGGAGGACTCCTTTTAATGAGACCAACCCACGGCCTGGTCCTCAGAGAATCTGGAGCTCTACTGATCCACATGAGTTTTTTTTTTCTTCCTTTTTCAGTAGCGAAGTTGTGGATTTGGTCGTAGCTGAGACGAATCGCTACATTGAGGGGTTAGTTTTCTTAAGCGAACTAGCCATAAACTCTCGTTTCAGAGATTAAAAAAAAAAAACAGACCGAGCTGAAATTGAGACATTCCTGGCCATACAAATCTGGATGGGTCTGCTCAGAAAACCTCAGATTTCTGATTATTGGAGCACCTGCCAAGATTCATTGGGCCGCACACCAAATTTCGCTCGTGTGATGACCCGAAATCGATTTCAGTTGTTGTCGTCCTGCCTGCACTTCTGCGACAACACACAAAGAGTTGAGAGAGACCAACCAGGCTACGACCCTCTTTTTAAAATCCGCTCTCTCATGGAGTTAGTCCTGGCAGGTTTTTTCCGCGTATTATCCCCACAAACACCACTCTATAGAAGAGTCAATTGTGTCTTTCCGCGGAAGAGTGTTTTTCTGGCAGTACGTGCCATCTAAAAGAAAGCGATTTGAGGGCTTGGCCTGAAAGTAGCATCGATTAATACAGGCCCTATTTTTTTGTTGAGCAGGTTTGCAAGGATTACAGGTTTTGGGTCAGCTCATAGTCAGTCATTCTCCTAGTCACGGCCTTTTCTGAATATTTTTAGCCCTTTTTTTTAAATGGCAAACAATATTTTCTAAAATTAGGTGTAATTTAGCATCATCCTCAGCAATGTTGGCAACAGTGGTTTCTAGAAGAAAGTTGCAGCTTTATTTGGTCAGCTCAGTAAGTCAAATGTTTACAACCATGTGTTAAGGACAATTGACATTGTTCACATCCCTTTGTTTATTGTTTATTGTGTTTATTAAAATAGCTCTAATTTTACATATTCACCACTTTACTGCTATTGTTATTATACAGGCATTATGGGGAAAAGCAGGAGGCCACTTCTAGTACTCTTTCTGGTTTGGGCTCTGTTTTTAAGCAAGAGTTCTGGAGCCAAAACATACAAAATATGTTCATACAATGTGCAAAATTTCAATGTCTCAAAACTGGATGGCCTAAGAATCCTGCATCTTCTAACAAAGGTGAGCAGTTATATCTTACAAATGTCTTAGCCATACACAAAGACAGAACAAACAGCTTATAGTAGACTTGATCAGTCACTGTTTGCTTTTATGAAATACAAACTTTGGAGAAATATGGGGTCAGCAATGTATTGAACTAGTCAGAGGTACTGAATAAGACATGAAGGAAGTGCTTTGGAGCTACATTGACACATTTGCACTGTGGCATATTAATGTGTTGTAACAGTTATCAGTCACGTGAATCTACTTCACATCACTCTTGACTTGTGTTTAGGTTTTGTCAATCTGTGACGTGTGCCTTCTGCAAGAGGTGAGGGACCTAGATGGAGAAGCTATGAAAAAGCTGGTCTCATCACTCAACGGGTACAAGAAAACAAACAGCTTAACTTACCGCTTTTATGATGTAACTTGTTTTAGAATTATAGGCTAGTTTTGAATGTTTTTTACATTTGTAGTCTATTGCTATGACCAAGTGAAACAAGGCTACATTCATCTGAATAATTCACTTCCATACCTAAACCTTTATGCTCTTGTTACATTTATTTCCAGATATAATGGCTTCAACTATGACTATGTGGCCAGTGGGGGGCTGGGTCGGGGAGAAGAGGACAAGGAGCAGTATGTTTTTCTCTACAGGTAATACAGTAAAATACAGTAAAACACATTACAAGGTTTTCACAAAACTTTCAGGTCTGGCTAGTAACACTCCCCAAACTGAACTCTATTACTGAATATTCAGCCTGGAGCACTTCTCTGTTCTGTGTTGATGTGACAAGTTTTTATTCTGTATAATCTTGAAGTTGTTTACTTTATTCTTTTTTTTAACTTGTGATGTAATTACCAATTTGAACAGAAATCAAACTACTACGATAGTCGACCAGTATCAGTACCCGGACGAAAAGAAGGGAAGTGAAGACGCCTTCAGCCGAGAACCTTTTATAGTGTATTTCAACGCATCGCAGACTGGTCAGTGCCTCGCCAGAGACTGTAGTGGCTTGTGTTTGTCTAAAATATTTAGACATCATTTATTGGGCATATAAACATAAAGGACAATTTCATGATAATCATACAAGTGACTGGAACGCTGAGTAAATCTTTACTGACCACTTGACAATTACATGATGATCACTGATCACATTTTGACCATGTTCAAGAGTAAAGTTCTGCACAGAATCTGAACAAATCCAGATCTGATTGGTTGTATATGCAGCTGACTTATTGATTTTCTTTCATGTAGTGATTGGCGAGTTTGTGTTGATTCCACTGCGCGTTGAGCCAGAAAAGGCTCTGGAAGAGATAGATGCACTTTATGATGTTGTTACAGAAATAAAGAAAAAATGGCAAGTGGAGGTAAGAGATTATAGCGTGTGGAGGCGCTGTGGCAGTTTACCCCACATGCAAACTCTTTTGTGCTTTGTTTACAGATAAAGCTTGTACTATTTTTTATTATTTTTTGATTTCACCTAAAATACCGTTTAAAAACTCTAAAAAAAACTTTCCCTCTCACCAATAGAACATAATGTTATTGGGTGACTTCCAAGCTGACTGTGGATATGTGACAAAGACAAACAGAAGGGACAACCGGCTATTCGGATCCCTTGACTTGTTTTGGCTGATAAAGGATGATGCCGACACCACTGTGACAGACATGACGGACTGTGCCTACGATCGGTAAGAAGGAGAGAAGTGGGATAAGAGACATATAGGCGAATGAGTCCTGAATTTGCTTATAGTCAAGCTATGGCTTCCCCCCTCTGGACCAGGGAGATGTTAAAAAAAGGGTTTAGTCACTCACCTTGGTATGTAAACCTCCTTGTAGAAGAGCGCTATGGCTTTCCTTCACAATGACAATAAAAAATAGAATAGAATAGAATGCCTTTTACTGTCATTATACACAAGTACAATAAGATTAAATGCAGCTTCTTCTCCAGTGCAAACACATATGTGGAATATTTACAACATTAAATACACAGGACTCTGTGTCGCAATTTAAAAGTGCACTGAAAACGCACCTTTTTAAATTAGCATATGAGCTCTAAGCCATCTTGATTCACTGTTTTTATGCTCCTGATATTGTTTTTTTAATGTTGATTCCTTTATTTATTTATTTTTTATTTTATTTTCTGTAAGGTGACCTTGAGTGCTTTGAAAGGCGCCGTGTAACAAATAAAATGTATTATTATTATTATTATTATTAATAATAATAAATAATAGTGCAAGAAAAAAAGATAAAGAATAAAAGGGGTAGGGTGCACAGTTATCAGATGCTATATAGATATGCACAAAGAATAAATGAGGTTTTATACAGTACTGTGCAAAAGTCTTAGGCAGGTGTGAAAAAATGAGATCAACTAGGAATGCCTTCAAAAATAGAAGTGTTAATCATTTATGTTCATCAATTAACAAAATGCAGTGACTGAACAAAAGAGAAACCTAAATCAAATCAATATTTGGTGTGATCACCCTTTGCCTTTAAAAGAGCATCAATTCTTCTAGGTCTATTGCATAGAGTTTTTGAAGAAACTTGGCTGGTAGCTTGCACCAAACATCTTGAAGAACTACCACAGATCTTCTGTGGATGTAAACTTCCTGACATATACAACCAATTTGGTGTAATTGGTTGATCATACACTTGACTATAATCCTGCAAAATCCCTGACATTGTGTGTACCCCTGTACAGTGTGGGATATTGCACATTAATTACATACTGCACAGTAATGATACAGCATACAGATATTTTACAGTGCTTCAATAACATTGGATATTAATGTCGCACAGTAGGTAGGCAGAGGGAGGATTACTCTTTTATTTGGAGGTTTACCACTCAGTCTGCGTCAATCTATCTATCTGGTTTAGTCTCTAAATCACCTACTTGGAACATCTCTTTGCTCTGCATCATCTATTGGTTAATGTAAATCTCTCTTATACACCTCTTGCAACTAGCGTTGTTCAAATGTTTGTAACAAGTGAGGAGTATGGCAGAGGAATTCCACAGCCAGGATCATAAAGCTTTGCTCATGGGTGTTCATGTTTGGAATGCACTTCAGTTAGTTTTTAACAGGCTGTCTGGTCATGTGATAGCCAGTGGCACGATGGTTAATGACTAAACTATCAAGTAAACAGGAAGTGCTTTCTCAATGAAACTGAACTTTTTCCACACAGCTTTGTGGTGCATGGACAGACATTCCTGAGAGGTATCGTGCCTTTGTCTGCAAAGGTGTTCAACTTCAAAAAGGTGTTCAAAATCTCAATGAATGAGGCAAGGCTATTTTTTTCTCAATTTTCTCTTCATTTTAATAAAGCATTTTAGGCATACATATTAGTCCTTCTCTGCAGCATTTTGGACTTTGATTACATTGCACTTGTCATGGGGCTTGTAAATACAGGGTGGGCCAAAATGAGCCAGGCTCTGTTGTTAAGTATTCACATTTTTTCTCTGTTGTGGTACTGTCTGCTCATACAGGTACTCGAGATTAGTGACCACTATCCGATCCATGTGGATCTGAAAGTGAAGTCGTCAGGGAAACAGCAGGCCTTGCTGCAACCATGTATTGTCCTTCTCACTCTCATCACCATCGTACTCTTCCCTGCTTGAACCCACAACATAAGCCAGTATGATTGAACAGTGTGAATATGTGAAATTAGCAATGACCTCAGATCTTATACTGACATATCTGCAAAAGCAAAATATTTAGCTGCCACTTTTGGGACCCGTTAAGACACTTTTCATGACACGACAAGCTATGTTTCTTATTCTTTTAAAACAATTTTGAACATTTGTGCTATCATGTTTAAGCATATGAGGTCCCAGGGTATTTTGGAGGGTTTGTGTGATCTTTTAAATTGAGTTTACTGTAAAAATATTTTGATGATATTGTCAATGAAAGATGCAATCTGTTACTGTAATCTGGGTGAAGAACCTACAGAGCAACTTCTCTGTGTGTGTGTGTGTGTGTGTGTGTGTGCGCGTGCCTGCGTGAGAGAGAGAGAGAGAGAGAGAGAGAGAGAGAAAGAGAGAGAGAGTGAGTGTAATTGTGTAAGTGTGTGAGAAGTGTCTGTATTTTGTACAAAATGAAATAAATTGTCGAAATTATGATAGTTTTAGAACATTGAACACATTTTCACGTAATGACATTCCATACTCAAAACACAGAAGGTGTGTGTCCACTGCAATTGGAATTACTCGTGGGTATTTTAATCAAAGATTCTAAAGCAGAGCAAGATAGCTTAATACGTCACGGGTATGAAGTATGCCCTGAACCACCGTGGACGCCATTTCAGTAAGCCCCCCTAACATTCCATCAGTCCACTGTAACATTCTGTCAACCCAACTATCAGCTGTGTTGCCGTTGACTGTTGCTTGGGAGGTAAAGTGGAACACAGCGATCCTAGCGGTGGCGTTCCTATCCCCAGAGCGATCCTATTAAAAATCCCATAGACCGATTTTTAAAAAAATCCCACAAAGGTATGACACGGAACTTGTGCACCAGACATATTTTTCAGGCTATATATGGGGATTATCTACTAACTGTGAAAGTATTGTGTGAAATTTCGTCCTATTTTAAAAAATCTAAATTGTGCCTAACTTTTCATAAATGGACTACAACTTTGAGTCGCTCCCGTTACGTCAGTAAACACAAGTTCACCATGCTGTAATTCGTAACTGATTGCAACCACGGAGAAACAAATGAAGGCCAGTTTTCACATTTCATAAAGATTCCATAAAGCTACGGTTGTGCATTCTTATAATCAGACGAGTTTCATGTACACAATCGTTGGATTTCACTTACTTCTCTCGCCGGCAGCTAACTGTTAGATTTGGGCAGGCGCCAGATTTTGCGGTGACGTCATACCCGCGCCTATCGTTCAGTGTAGTCCTTTATCAGCTTTTTAATTAACATTAAAAACAATTCAGATTAGTGAAAAAAAGAAAGTATGACCACCTGAATCGATAGAACTGCCCAGCATGCATATCATATGAAAACCATTATCTTAACTTTGGAGTGTGAGCCGAAATGTAATTTTTTGAAAAAAAAATCCCATTCATTTCGATATAGAGGTGGGAACGCAACCAGCAGGGGGCGATGAGATTACTTTCCCTCCCTATGCCCTGAACCACCGTGGACGCCATTTCAGTAAGCCCCCCTAACATTCCATCAGTCTACTGTAACATTCTGTCAACCCAACTATCAGCTGTGTTGCCGTTGACTGTTGCTTGTCAACAGACAGTCAATAACAACAATGGCCGTTAAATCAAGAACACTTCGTTCTGCCATCAACTGCAAGAATCGGCAGTGCAAAAGGCCTGAATGATCCTTTTTCAGGTTCCCACTAAATAAGGAGAGGTATTATTTCTTAGCGACAATATTAAGCTGGGATGTTGCCATTAGGAGAACGTAAAGTGTCAATATAAAAATCATCAACAAAGCTATTAGACTAACTAGCTAACGTTTTTGATAAGTTGGCTGTTTGTTAGCCTCCTTATCCAAACTTCTGCAAAATGATCTGTATCTCCGGTGACAAGGACTATCCTATTCTCTTCTACTGTCTATGTGACTATCCCATAAGCAGTCAATACAACACTATATGAGACAACAAACTGACCTCAAGTCAAAATTCACATGTATTAATCGATATCCGGAACTTAAATGAAAAGGGGCTAATTTACTGTGTAGCTGCAATGAAGCTGAACTGCTACCCCGCAACTGTATGTCGCGGTCTGAAACGCCATCTATTGGACGTAACGCTCTAGAATCTTTAATTTTAATAGCTTTTAGCAGCTACTCCCAGCCTAAATTCTCGAGTAGACATGTTTTTGGAAACATAAACATTTCTGACAATAACGCTCAACCGCGCATGGGACAGTTGTTGCCAAGTTGACTGACTCAACCCCCAAACAGCAGGTGGCGCCGGGGAAGTATATGTCCAAATAATCTTTAGTTATACAACGAAGAAGATGACAGTTCCCGGAGAGACTTAGGAAACGTGGCCTTATGAGAAAAAAGAAATATTCATGTGAAACAGGTAGCGTTTGCGAACTCATCGACTGACCTTACCTTGCTCAAGAGAGCACACCAGCTTTCACAGTTTTCTAGGGCTTGACATTAGAGCAAAAATGGCAGATGTCGATCAAGGATCAGCAGCCCCGACTGAAAGTTCACCGGCTATGGACAGCTTGAATGGTATCGACACAAATGGAACCGATGCCGCCGTCAATGCTACAGTGGCCAAGTTCGTTGCAACACCCGAAGGCACAGCGTTGGCATATGGCAGCCTTGTATTCATGGCCCTGCTGCCAATCTTCTTTGGTGCGCTGCGCTCTGTCAGCTGCTCAAAGAGCAAGGTAATTTAGCTGGATATATAAAGTCCATTTCACACAATCTATGTAGCAGGCTAGCCAACTGATTTGTCAGTTTTACAAGGTGGTTGGTATGTTAAGTTAATTTATCAGAGGGCTCACCCACTTAAGGATATATAATGTCGCTTAATGCCCGTCGTTTTTCAAAATGTGGTATACTAAAAATTCTCCGAACACAGCTCACGCTCATCTTGCTAAGTGGATAACGCTTGCTAACGTCTTAGGATGCTAGCTCTCTGTATACAGTACTGCCAGTTATGCTAGCTTCTTTTAGCAAGGGTTAGCTGGTATTGTTGTGCACGTCAAACTAACAGCTGGACCACCTTGCCAACTGTCATTATTGACTGATGACGAGAGGCGATGTTAGTCGTGTCTTATTTTTCATTTCATTTTGAGGTACTTTTGAAAGGAAGTGTCAGTGGGCCCAATTTGACGTGACATGACTTATACAATACATTTAATCGCTAAATGTGGTGTTTAAAATGAGTGAGTTTAAAAATGTGTATAATAGTTCCTAGTAGTTAAGTGTAAACCATTTTCATTTACCCTAGGACAATATCCGGGGGTTACAGTTTAAAGATTTAAACAAAATGGTGCTGATTAGTTATAGCCGTAGCAAACTCGGTACTGTCAAGATGATGGTTCACGAACTCTTTGTGATGAAAGTGTCACGGTAAGGCCTCTGCATGCTTCAAATTTCTTGCGTAGTAAATTAATGTATGCAACGCAAGCCTTGATAGGACAGTGTGAATAGCGGCCTTTCTCAAAATGTAACCTTTAAGAATGAATTTCTGTGCTCCTTCAAATCGCCACATTTGTGAGTTTAAATTGCCATTTAAAAGGTTTCCCTTAGTTTTTTGCAATGCATGGTCAACAGCTCCCTTGTGTTGATGACAGCTGATGCAATAATGGTGTGCTGAAGTTTGAAGATGTGGTGACTAACGTTAAATCGAGCTTCTGAGTTCACTCACCGCATTTGCGAGCCATGGCATCCTGTTCTCGTGCCTTGCTTAGAGCGTGGCCGTGTGTATTGCACCTTAAACTCACTTCCTGCAGGGTTCTCTAAATGATTTCTGTACACTTATTTTATCCGTAGGTTGCCGCCGAAAATGGTTACGAGTACCGAGTGAGTATTTTAAATGGATAGCACAGCGTACACATTTGTTCCTCATGCTGTCTCAGTTTCACTCATTTCCCGTGGTCATGTCATTCAAGCACGAGGTTTATAATGCCCTTTATGACTGGTGAGAAAAAAGAACACCTACAGGATGTTGGAGCTTTTACTATTTGTCTTTTGGTACAGGCTGCCAAAAGACGTATCACACTGAATTACACAAATAAACAAATAGTAGACAGTAGAATAGTAGACAAATAAACTAGACAATATTTTTCCAGTTATCTTGCCATTTTTTGCACATCAATAGCAGCTAATGCAAATCCATCTGCACATTTAAAAGGGACATTTTGGCACTTAACCTGGGAGGTAAAAAGCTGTCACCTCGTTAACACAGCCTAAAACCACATGTAACCAGACTGAAGAAGATATTTAAGATACGCAAGTTAAAAGCCGTCGGTGTGACCCCCAGATTGCCTGTTTGCCCTCACTAGGCCACAAGCGCTGACCTATTTTTATACTGACTTATTTACGTTGTGGGGACTCTCTAATTTTACTTAAGCGCATTACTCTCAGCCCCTCAGTCATCGTGAAATACTCTTAGCAGCAACCGAAAAGCCTCCGAAACAAACAGGTTTACATGATTGAATAGCTGTGTTCACTCATCTGGTGAAACAGGGCTTTGGGGATTGTATTGTGAGTTGTGAAAACGTTCCATGATCATGCACCATATGGTGGGTAACAGTCCTTTTGTTTTGACCTCCTTTTGCCCCTCCTTGTCCACAGAACTCCTCAGACATGCCCGAAACCATCACGAGCAGAGATGCTGCACGCTTCCCCATCATAGCCAGCTGCACCCTGTTCGGACTTTATCTCTTCTTCAAGGTAGGACGGCAGAGCTGTGTAGACTTGTGGCCCATTCGGACGAAACACAGGGCCCTGTCACTTCCTGTTTTAACAGCAGTGCAACGCACCATCATCCTTTTACTTCCTAGTTCCTGCTCTCCATCTTGTGCTGTGATGTGAAAGTGTGTGAAAGTGCCACGTGTGTGCTCTAAGCCCTGGCACACCTGGCCTCACACACAAGGATAATATTTTAGCATAGATCCTGAAAGAGGGGGGTATTCTGTTAAGGTCTCATTAAGCCTGGGTTTCCATCCAGTTTTTGAATGCACATTTTGGCTATTCGAATGAGATATTCTAGCGGGAAGTGCTTGCAATTCATACACATTCTCCCAGCTGGTATTATAAAGCCAATGATGTAGATTTTTATTTAGGCGAATTGCAATTAATGCGCTGAAAACTCATGCGAATGAGTTGAATGGAAACCCTGCAATTGTTGCAGCGCATTTGTTGTTTTGAAAACCCCTCTTGGTATTAAGTTATGATCTTGTCACCTAAAGGGTCTCCAGGCATACGTCACCCAGGTCACAGGTGGCATTCACGTGTGATGGACAGTCAGTTGCTTAAAGCGGTCAGTAGAAATGAAAAGGGGAAAACCCCTGGTGATGGTGGCGGCATTGAAAATGTTTCGAAAATGTTTTCGACTGCTTGTTTTTCCCTAAATCTTGCCAATGGATTGCCCCTCTCTTTTTCCTTCTGTCTCTCTGCCTTTTGTCTCTGTTTTAGATTTTCTCAGAAGAGTATATTAACTTGCTGCTATCAATGTACTTCTTTGTGCTGGGGATCCTGGCCCTGTCTCACACATTGAGGTAAAATGAGCTACAGGCTGTTTTTTTTTTTTTTCTTCCTTTCTTTCTTTATACGCGCTTGTAGCGTGACAGATTCAATTGTATTGTTGTATTGTGGATAGTATCCTTGGCGTTTAGTGCTGTTCTTGGAAAGCCTCAGAAAGCCTTTCAGATGTTGCATTGTCAGGCTTGCATGAGTCACTGTGACACCCCCCCAACCCCTCTCTGTTAGTCCCTTCATGAACAGGGTGGTCCCAGCCAGCCTCCCCAATAAGCAGTATCAGCTCCTCTTCACCCAGGGCACAGGGGAGAGCAAAGAGGGTAAGTACACTCTCTCTCTCTCTCTCTCTCTCTCTCTCTCTCTCTCTCTCTCTCTCTCTCTCTCTCTCTCTCTCTCTCTCTCTCTCTCTCTCTCTCTCTCTCTCTCTCTTTTCTCTCTCTCTCACACACACACAAACACTGTCACTCGATATCTATATCTTTCTCTCTCCCTCTATGCATCCCTCTTTCTTTCATGACATCTCTCTTTCTTTTATGACGTTATGGTGAGATTTGCATGAAATTTTCTGGACATGTTGGAAAGTTGGCCAGTTAGCAAATGGCTAGATCTTGGTGGTGATCCGGATTACCGTATGGATCCAGGATTTTTTTTAAAGGGATTCTTTATTATTACTGAGAGCTGCCTTGGCAGAGGTCTGCACTCTCCAAGTACTTTCTAGTTTTGTTTTCTCTGTCTCCTGACTTTCTGATCCTACAGTGTGAAAAGTGAAAAACAGTGCAAGTTAAACCAAGATAAAAAAAAAAATCCACACAGCATGCTGCACATCTTCATGTGGATAAAATGGCAGCTATCTAAAAACTCAATGGGTTCCCTTATTTCTGATTCATTTACTTTGTGTAGTCACTGCTGTTTTATTTAATTTTTGTCTGTCCCATGAAGGAAATGCTTAAATGTCATTTACCTCCTGTTGTTACTGATATCAGGGTCTGAACTGCTATCCATAATGACTGCAGTGTTGTGAGTTTACATAAAATCAGCAAGCAAAAGTATAGTGTTGTAAAATCATGAACGTGACTTGTCATTGTGCCTGTGTCCTCACAGAGATAGTCAACTATGAGTTTGACACCAGGGATCTTTTCTGCCTGGCTATCAGTACAGTCGTTGGGGTCTGGTACATCCTCAAGAAGGTAACAGAGGCTTAAAAAATATCTCTTTTTTTTATTTTTTTTTTTTTTAAATAGTTTCACTAGTGTGTTAATATTTTTATTTAGCCAAATGCATTTCTTAGTTTAGTCCTGGATTTTTGGTTGTGCATCAACACAAAAGTGTGGAAAATTACCTTAAAAAGCTAATACTCAAAACCTCTGGCAGTGTTGTCAGATTGGGGAAAGTGGGTAAGGAGTTGATAATGACTTAGAAACCCAGACATTAGTCGTAAATGTTATTACTTTAAATGCCAGCGTTTAATTTTAAGTGATTGTAAATGCTTTCCAGACAGGATTTTACACGTTGCAATTTGTTTACTGCTCTGGCATTGAATTTCTTTATTTCTGTCTCTGTCTGTCTGTCTGTCTGTCTGTCTCTCTCTCTCTCTCTCTCTCTCTCTCTCTCTCTCTCTGTACTCAACAGCACTGGGTGGCCAACAACCTCTTTGGATTGTCCTTCGCTCTAAATGGCGTGGAGCTGCTTCACCTGAATAATGTCAGTACAGGCTGCATCCTGTTGGGAGGCCTGTTCGTCTATGACATCTTTTGGGTAAGAGTGTGTGGTTGCATCTAACTTGGAAGTAGAGAGGTGGAGAGAGATAAAAAGATAAAAGGAGACAGAGAGGGAGAGATAAAAAGATAAAAGGAGAAAGAGAGTGAGAGAGATGAAAAGCTGCATGACACTGTTGCCTCATAGTCTTTTCCAGCTAGTCTCAAGACTGACAGATATGCAGATCTGGCAGTTGAGAGAATGCAAATGGCTGACCACAAACTCGGTTGACTCTTCCTTCCTTCTGTCTGAACCTGGGCTTTTCACCTCAGAGGCCCCATGGCAGATGGAGCATGTCTGTCTGTACCCCATGGGCCGCCCAGCTTTCACTGGGGCGCGTGGAACAGCTGTTTACTCTGCCGAGTAAACACAACCTTTCACTTTCTCTTGTTTTCCTGAACAGGTCTTTGGCACAAATGTCATGGTCACGGTTGCCAAGTCCTTCGAGGCACCCATCAAGTGTGAGTATTTTGTTCTGTTGTCTTTGTTTCTCGTTAGCTGTAGACAGTAATGACCCATACTGATTCAAGACAGCACTGTATGGGCTTTGTGCCATTGGCTGTTATATTAATGGGGCTGGGACGTTAGCAGTGGCTACTGTGGTAGTGGTGCAGATCAGATCTTTGGTTTGCACATAGTCACACTTTTAAAAGCTGATGCCGTCCACCAATACTGTTTCATGTTAGCATTGTGTAATTAAGCATTAGTGTTATGTTTACTTATGGCTTTATGTTATATGTTTTTTACTCTTATTGTGTTCAAAGTATCTTTTCTGTTGATGTTTATTTTTTTAAGAACTGGGGTACATGTGTTAAAATTACCTTCAAACATATCACACTTAAACTTTAATTGTGATTATGGTAGAAATTCTGCTCAAAGTTCTTCTCTCTGTACTTGATGCTGGCAGTTACACATACTAATATTTAATCTTTAAAAAAAGACATACTTTTGCATATTTTTGCACACTCCATAAATTAATCTTTGTTGCCTGTAACACATTAACCCTTTAAGAGGCACCCCCTATTATGACTTTGTTGTTACCAGAATTGCAATGACCAAATTGTAATGGGTTACTAAAGACTTTCTGTAATGTCATAGTAATGTAGTATTGTAGTTACATTTTTTTTTTCCAGTCACAGCGAGTCATTCCGCCGGCGATACGGTGACCGCTAAAAGGTTAATGTATAGCAGTTAGGGACGGTAGACATGGTTTTAGCCAGGCGGGTGATGAAATGTGATGTGCTGATCTCGTCTCCCCTGTTTGTCCTTTCAGTGGTGTTCCCCCAGGACCTCCTGGAGAGGGGGCTGAACGCCAGTAACTTCGCCATGCTCGGCCTGGGCGACATTGTCATCCCTGGTGAGCGCATGGCATCACCAAGCTCCTCTTTGAAGTGTGTTGTGGCACAATCACATTTGAATATTTAGTTTGAGCTGTTGTTTAAAATTACACAAAAAAACAGCTAGGTGAGGCTGGTAGGTTGTCAAACTAAGTAGCCTGTATTCCTGACATTCTCTGTGTAATATTTACTGACCACTAGAGGGCGCTGTACCACTTTTTTGTGGCTATGTGAGCTTTTCCCTTGACTCATTCCCTTTGAATCTAACTGTAGCCTGGCATTATGTATAACACTGTGCTCTCTGTGTTTTTTTTTTCCTGATCTCCAGGCATCTTCATTGCGTTGCTGCTCCGTTTTGATGTTAGGTGAGTCATATATCCATATTAGCATGTGGGTATGGTATATGTAGGTGAGGTGTTTGGGTGCTGTAATAACACTCACTGAGTTGCATGACCTGTATCTGAACTGTGTGTGTGTGTGTGTGTGTGTGTCTGTCTGTCTGTGTGTGTCCTGTAGTTTGAAGAAGAATACCAGGACCTACTTTTACACCAGTTTTCTGGCCTACATCTTTGGCCTGGGCCTTACCATCTTCGTCATGCATACTTACAAACATGCCCAGGTGAGAGGGGGCAAAACCACAAATTAATGTATATTCCATGTTGCATTTAAGGACATATTTAGAGCAAGTCCTGTGTACCTACTGTATGTTTTATGTTCTGATGAGACATTTTAGTTTTTGAGCCTTAATCTGCAATATTCAGGCTTGTTTAAAATATAACCTCACCATGTTTCCATAAATGTTGACAGATAGCAGTCAACACATTTTGAATCTTCAGTGGGATTGGTTGACATTCTGCCTTCTCTTTCTCGTGTGTGTGTGTGTGTGTGTGTGTGTGTGTGTGTGTGTGTGTGTGTGTGTGTGTGTGTGTGTGTGTGTGTGACCCTTTAGCCTGCTCTCTTGTATCTGGTGCCAGCCTGTGTGGGCTTCCCTGTGGTGGTGGCCTTGCTGAAGGGAGAATTGACAGACATGTTCAGGTATTTTCCCCCAACTGTCATCATTATCTGTGTGTGTGTTTGTGTTTGTGTATGTTCCCATGTGTATCTCAAATGAGACACCATAGGGTTTAATCTCTGATCAGAGATGGTTTCAGTATTTTAAAACCTTTACCCTGAAGTAGTGTATCACTCATAGCGTTAGCCCTGTGTCCAAAATCTTTAAGACGGTTTCTGTAACATTTTTGGTGGACATTAAGTTATAATTTCCAGATATTTGAATTTGGTCAGTTTCAGCCTGATACATGTGATGGAGTGTTTGTCTAGTTTGTTTGAGGAAGGTGGAGGAAGGTCATGGAAGGTGAAAAGGCAATATTTGCCTGACTGTGTCTTCGCTTGGGACTTAAGCACTGGAATGCTGGCTTGGCCATGGGGTGCCAGTCAGTTTTTCCCTCTGCATTCACATTAGCATGTTTGTCATTGACCAGTACCGGTTACACCGCTCTGTCCTGCTTTCTTTGTTTGTCTGTCTCCTACTCACACGCCATGCCTCACATCCATCTAGGCCAGTGTTTCTCAAAGTTCTTCAGACCGAGGACCATTTCTCCCCCTTACAAAATTCTCACGGAATGCTTAATCACACATCAGTTTTTTCATGTACAGTAAGAAAATTAAATCTAAAAAAAGTATGAAAGTCCAGGGTTCCCGCAGTCATGGAAATCCTGGAAAAGTCATGGAAATTAAAAAGGCCTGGAAAAGTCATGGAATTTTGTAAATTCACTGAAAAGTTTGGAAAAGTCATGGAATTTTAGTTTCTCTCTAATGCAGCTACCGCGTCCTGTTATCATTAGGCCTTTAGAGTCGACAATAAATGCATTGACAGTATTTTGAATGTTAAGCATTTCATATTTAGCCCTAAAAGTATGCTAAATTCTACACACTTAAGGTGCTGTGAAGTCATGGGAAATTCACTTTAGGTCATGAAAAAGTCATGGAAAAGTTCTGAAATTTTGTCAGTGAAAAAGAGTGGGAACACTGAAAGTCTCACCTTTCCTCTTACACCCTAACATACAAACACTGACACACCCTTTCCCACTCTCACACTGGATGTTTACAGGATAGTAAGTCAATAACAGTAGTCATAACACACAAGGGGCAGCGAGGAGGTAAGATGTGTGTGTATATCTTTGTGTGTGTGTGTGTGTGTGTGTGTGTGTGTGTGTGTGTGTGTGTTTGTCAGCCGGCTCAGGAGAGCCACAGAGGGTGGACATCAGGCACCTGCATGGTCATGGGATTTGTGGGCAGGAACATTCCCAACACTCCTGCCAGGGACTGGCACTGGCCACGGCGATAGTTGTCATGGCAACAGCCGAGCAGTGACCTTCGTGCCACACCCGCTCCCAGGAGCTGGCCGAGTCCCTCTGTTCCTACTCCAGTTACAGGACAGTTATCCTGAACATGCAAAAATCAAAGTCAGCTTTATTGTCAATTCTTCACATGTGCTAGACATACAAGGACTTGAAATCACGTTTCTGGCTATCCCATGCGTAGACAAGACAGGACATTAAACATTGAAGTGCAAGATAAAACAATAAGACATAGGGTGGGCAGCGGTGGCCTAGTGGTTAGGGAGATGGTCTTGAAATCGGAAGGTTCGAATCCCACCCTACTCATGGTTTAGATAGACTCTCTAGAGCCCTTGAGCAAGGCAACTAACCCCACAGTGCTTCAGGGACTGTAACTGAAACCCTGTAAATATCTGTAAGTCGCTCTGGATAAGAGCGTCAGCTAAGTGTAATGTAAAAAGACAATCTAAAGACAAAATAGACCAAATAGAGCTAAAGTACTGTAAGATATTTGTGTTCTTACCTATCCAGAGTGTTATATCTAGCATTATCATAGTAAGTAACATTTTGCCTGACCACTACGGTAACCTCGAGTCAATAAATTAGCTAATTAAAAATAAACTGTGCTAAAAGGTGCAAAAATGGTGCAAAAAGGCCTTTGATTGCTTAGATTGAACTTAGAAAGAATATGGGGACATGACAGTCATATAGAATGTAGTATCTTTTTTTCTCTCTGTTCACATGCTATAAAATTTATATTTCATCTTAAAATGCTGTAACTAAGATGTTTCATTTCAAAAGATGCTGTTGTGCAAGACTGAGTCCTGTGCTGCTACAAAGAGTGCCTAATTAGTACACCTGCTCCTGGCTGCCCCCTGTCCTCTCTCCTGTCCTGTTTCCATCTTTAAAAGCTTGCTTGTTTAATCTCTCCCTTCCCTCCTTCTCTTCTCTCTTCTCTTCCCCCTCTTTCATCCCTCCTGCTCCTTTCTCCACCTCTCTTTTTCCTTCTCCCCCCTCGTCCATTTCTCTCCTCCTCCTCTTCTCCTCCTCTCCTGCTCTTGGCTGTCGCTCAGCTATGAGTCGTCGGAGGAGGTGCTGCCCCACACCCCGCGCCTCACTCACTACCCCACCGTCTCGGGCTCCCCGGCCAGCCTGGCCGCCTCCATGCAGGGGCCCCCCTCTCCCCCCTGGCGCCGCAGGCACACGCCCACTAACATGTAGGCCTCCGTGCCCACCCCCTCCATCACCACCACCACTGGGGGGGAAGGGGGTGGTGACCTCCCACCTGGGCAGGTATGCCCCAGTTATAACCCCCACCTACCCTCACTCCACTCCATCACCATCTCCCATCTATCCATTCTGTTTCTGCCCCATGGTCACGAGCTTTCTCATCCTTGTGTCATCTCATTCTGTGATCTGTTGTGCCTGCTGTCCTCGTGCCAATGGCTCAGCTATGTCACCCACCCCACTGTGCCACCTGCGCCTCTCCCTTGCCCTGAGGCTGTCACCTCTCACCTGTGTAGGCCACCTACCTGTACCTAACCTAGAGCTGGACATTCCTGCTCACCCCCCCCCCTCAACCAGCCAGCCTGCCTGCCATGGCAAAGACCTTCCTCACTGTAGTCAGCCTGTGTGTGTGCCCGCCCAGAGCTGCTACAGAGGGTTGGGAGGCAGGATAGGGGACCACTGGTGTTCGTTCTTGCTGAGAGGTGACACGCTCTGCTCATGCTGGTCCCACAGACCTGTGTGTTCCTGTGTGCATGGCAGCTTCCTGTGTCGCCTTCCTCTGTTCCAACTCCCGTTGTGTTCTTTTTTAGTTTTGATATGTTTGCTTTGGTTCTGTTGTCCGTTGTTCCAAAGCCATATAGTGGGGCCACTTCATTTGTTGCCATTACTTACTTTTGTGGCTCTTATTTCTTTCTTTTTTCTTTTATGTTGGCAGAGGGGTGTTGGAATTTTCCACACATGGTGTTTATGAAGTGGCTGATCGACCTCTTTGGCCTGTCTTATTTTGTTGTCTTCTGTTTTACACCCTCATTGACTGTATGGTGGTGTTTCAGTGAACGTGGCTGAAGTGTGCGTCCATCCTAACCCTATTGTTTCCTGCTCTGGGATGTCGTCCTGTCAAAGCTCAGACTACTCCGACCAACACAGCTTTAACTAATTCAAAGTGTCCCTCTCTTCTTCTCTCGTGTATGTAAGGTATGAGGAAACAGTCCCAGAGACAGAGGGAAACCCCAAAGAGGAGATCACAGAGACGGAGAAAAAAGACCAATAACATGGACAGCCTGCACCTACAACACCCCCCGCCTCCATAACCCCCACCCCACCACCCTAAGCAAACTCTCTACCCACCACCCACCACGTCACGAGCCATGCTTACTTCCTGGTCTCTGAACCTAAGAGGACCTGCCATGATGCCCCTATGTTGTGTTGTACATGGAATTGGCCTGTTACTCTCAGTAGCTGTTTATGATGGAATGTTTTGTAGTCTTTAAATGGTTTATAAAAATGAAATCGGAAAAAAAAATGTACAACAGCTTAAACAGTGCCTATGTATTCCTTTTGTCAGTTTACTTTTTTTTTTTTTTTTTTTACACCTTTATTCTATTAAATATGCCTTCCGCTGTCTCTCAGATTTATTTTTAAGTTTGGGCCTCTGTTCTTGTGAAGACCAGAGTTTTTACCTTGTGTTTGTCTGGAACATAGAAAAAATAGAAAACACAAGTTTTGTTTATTGTATTCAAAAAGCAAGTTTTGTGAGATGAAAATGGTAATTAAACCATTTGGGAGAAAATAAGGAAAAAAAATCTTTCAACGGTGTTCTCCAGATTTGTCCGATGTATGAGTTGTGCAGTAAGGTACTTTGTTTTCTTCGTTTGGGTTTGTGAAAGCCTGTTAAAAACTGCACCATGCCATTGAATAAGGGACACCATAAAGACACACAGCCGTGTAATCATGTGAATAGAAAACGTTGTCAAGACGAACCTTTGCTTTGCTCAATTAACTATTTGTAGGTTCAGAAGAGGAGACCAAAGTGGGACCAAATTATTAGTCTTTAAAGTTTTGATCTTTTGTGTGTGTGTGTGAGTGTGTGTGTGTTTTTCCCCCCTTCCGCCTTTGGTATTTTATTTAAAATTTCTGATCTTTAGAAGGCGGAGGTTGTTTGCCCTGGGCTCAGGAGACAAGAGAGGGACTGTTCTGGGGTCAGTTTTCTTTGGTTTGTTTGTACTTACAGATGATTGTGTCATGACCATGAGATTCATTATGCTCTGCTTGATAAGACAGAAAAGTTCCCCACTGTTCCCACTGTCTTCCTGATTATCATTTTTCTCCTACTGTACCAGTGCAAGGTTAAGCTTCGTTCAGGAGCAGTTGTCTTTATTCTCACTTTTTTATTTGCAATAAAGTGTGGTGTATTATACCACTTGTAGACAAGCATAAAATTGTGTATCTGTGTGTGCCTGTGTACATATATGCACCAGTGTTTTGGTACCAGAAGCAGACATTCACCAAGCATGCATGTGTGGGAGTGTCTGTCTTCCAGGAAGAAGACAGTGCTTTTGACACTGGTGACATCCCTAATGTTTGCAAATCAGTCTTGAGATCATGTAGCTAGAGGTGCTACAGAACTCTCAGAGTAAAATTATTGGAAATCCTTACATATAGGGTATGTAGCAAAGGGGAGGAGAAGTCACCCCAACCAGCTTCGAACCCAGGTCTCCGGGGTACCAAACATGCGCTTTGACTGCAACACCAAAAAGCCAGGCTTGTTGGTATGGCAGTCAGAGCACACCCAGAACCGTAGTGGTCACTCCATCACAGGGTAAACCAAATAATACAGCTGCAAGCAGTGATGAGGGTGCCGAGCATCTGCCAGTAACATAACCTGTGCATTTTTTCCTATAACAGTGCCCTCTAGCAAGTGCCTCTATCAAGTTTGGTTGGCATATGTGAAGTCTTTACTGTGATATGACCTTAATTCCTTTTTGGTGGCTTTGCCATGAATTGGCTGTGATGTGCAAACACTTTCAGTGGCCACAAAACTGGTACATGTAGTTCATTGGCTTTGGTCTGAAGGTCATTTGTGCCAAGTTTTAAAATGATTGATTAAAATATATGGCCTGTGAAAATTTAGTTTCATTTTTAAAATATTAAGCCTGCCCAACCCCTCATACTTGCATTCAATATTTCTTAATTACTTCTGTTTAAGTATTTTAATGTTACAATAGAAATGTTTCTCAGCTGACTTGCCTGGAATTCTTTGGGCAAACTAAGCTGAATAAATACTCTGTGTATAACATGCACCAATATTTGATGTCCTATTAACGTTCTATTAGCCTACACCTGTTGGGAAGTGTGGATGGCTTGAGGATTCTGTGTGCATAATGCCAAAGCTGTGTAGAAGACTGAGAGAAATGTATTAGTTAAAATCTATAGGACTTTTTAAGCACATTTTATTCCTATGTTTATTAGTCTCATAACTTAGAAGCCAAAAATGTATGGTTAGATATGGGCAGTCCTAGCACTGCAGTTAAGCAGAGTAAGATGGTCTGGTATCCAGGACTAAAAACACACTATTATCTTCAATGTTTTCTCTTTTAAATGTATAAAAAATAATAACTGCACCTGATCTAGATTCACTTGTATGAACATACAGTTAAATAACAGAGTATAACATAATGAATACATACACCTATTTAGGGGTCCAAGTGATACCAAATGAAGCCCATACCTTGCGTTCAGCCCCAGTAGGAGTTTACAGACACATGTCCAGGGTATTCCTTAAGTATGCTGAGCTAATCCAAAATGTAAATGCGCTTAAACATTTGTACACATATTAATGTGGTTGTTTAACCATACTCACCTGTTAGTGTAGTGGATCACAAATTGGGCAAACTTGGTAATTGTCTTTAATCATTTAGTTCAAATGATTGTTAATCTCTGGGCTGTGTTTTAGAGTGTGGTACTAGCTACTACAGTCAAGCACGTCAATGACACCCCTGTTTATACAGCCCAGAAGGAATCCACACTTTGCTCCCATAGATGTGAATTACCATGGAGTAGCTTGGCATATCTACTATCTTTGTCTCCACCATCAGTTCTCAAAACTGGATGAAAAAAAGCCGAAACGTCTTCTATCTTCAAAGAGAAGTCCAGTTGCTTTACAACTTAGCCCTCATAGCCTTCATGATCTGCAGCCTTGTTCTAGGCCATTCTTTCTAGCTGTGTTTTGACATGGCTGCTAGAAACAGCCAGGCAGACGAGAGAGTTAGAGAGGAGGTTAGAGTTTGCCCTGACATAAGAGTTGGGGGTGGAATGGGTTGTGCACTATCGGTTCGGCCAGAAAGACTTAGAGAATAAGAATTCCAATTAAAGCATTTTAATATGGTCAGAATAAACAACTGAACATTAATTAGAAAGTAGATATTCTTTGGCGTATAGGTCCGGTCATCAGCCTGGGTCTTGCATCGTTGGGATCCGGCAGAACCAGCCGTTGCCGTTTAGCAGAACCCAGAATCCCCCCCCCCCCCCCCCCCCCCCCCCCCCCCGGGCGGATGGACAGGGACCAACCTGGTGGTGGTGGGGAGGGAGGAGGATGCGTCAAAACGTCCGCACCTGAAGCAGCGAAAAGGGTAAATTAGACAGGTCATTATAAAGCAGGTGGCGGCGGCTGATTGGTCGGAGACAGTACCCGTCCCAGCCAATGTCGTCTTCCTGGCAGAACTTTCGCAGGCTTTCATTTCTGGAGTGAGAACACATTTAGTCAAAGTCAAATATCAAAATTTATTTATTCAGTCTAAGTGGAGTATGTACTAGGAACTTCCAAACATTATGAGATAAACCCTAATATATTTTCTGACACTTTTGCTCAGACATATGATAAAGCAGGTCCTTTCTTGCAATTTGCAGAAAATCAACTGCATTTCTCAAAACAATTTGTACAAATAGCAAAACACAGTGGATCACCTGCAAAAGCCAGTCTCTTGCTCAAAATCCTTAGTTCATCCATCAAAAGCAAGTTTTGTGTCAATATATGTGTCACTGCCATCAGAATGTTTAGTCATTGTGTCACTGTGTATGGATAAGACAGTCAAATTCATTAGTCATGTTGGCAATTGAATAGTGCACTTCAAAGGGACATTTTGATGTAAAATGTGGTTTAGGTGTGATAAGTGTTGTACATTTGACCTCATATAATGTAAATGTGTGAGATTGATCTCAAAAGACAAGATTCACATTTACAGAATGACTTCTTTATTGGCAGACATTGACATTGCAGTGCGTAAAGAAAAAAAAAGACAGCACTGCACAGAAAAAAGGTAAAATACAGTAAGTAAACATAGGTCAAAAATATAAACATAGGTCATACAGTAAGTAAACAAAAAATATGAACATCTTCTCAAATTCTAAATCCTCATCCTGATCTTTAGCTTCCTCACGTTCCCATCTGTCAGGCCACAAATTTTCACCCACATCACACCGGATGTCCTTCCGTGCAAGGCAGCGTGGATAGCATCTTACGGAGTGCCTAATCCATCCTCTTCCAAATCCTCCACCACGCAGCCTCACCGCTCTTCCTCTCCTTCTCCCTGGCTGTTGTCCAATTTCTTGTTCTTTCATTGTCAGACATAACTTTGTACTGTGCTCTGGTTACATACTTTCCAATAGATTGTTCATGAGATGCTCCCTTGAGCTCATTCAGAAAACTGTTGATCATTGGTTGATCAACTCTCTTCATTAGAAAAAGTCTTGATTCACCTAGGAGCAATTTACTAATTTAGATCATATTTACAGACAAATGTCTTATGGAAATGTATAGAGCTTGACATGTTATGATAGCTTGGTAAATCATTTTACATGTGAAGACTTATATGATGAACTATAGCCTAAATGTTTGGGGAGTGAGACTATTTGATAGATTCCCATGACAAAGGATTTTTATTAGCATGACAAAAGCAATTGATAATGTACGAAAAAAAAACTGAGAATTATACACAATCATTTGTATGGATGGACAAAAGCATTTGCAATTTGTTTAATGCAATGAGAAACTGCCTTTTTCATCTGCACAAATGGCATGATGATGTGACAAGTGAACAAGAACTTTTGAGAATTTAAATTCTGATGTGAGAAATGTACCAAACCAATTGAGAAAAACTGTAATGCCATTCAGATAAGAAATCCTATCGGGAAGTGCTTCTAATTCTTTAGTCAAATCACCATGAGCTTGCATATCTTGTGTGAATGAGTTCCATGGAAACAGGTAGACTGAACGTGAACTGTGAGTAACAAAAATATGTTTGTCACCAGCTGTAAAGCCATTGGTTTTACATAGAAATGGACACTGAACAACAGTGCCTTTATTTCTAAAACATGACACTTACGAAGTTGTCAGTGCCTTGTTTTGAATGTCATGGCCTTTGTTGTGCTACTGATGGAGTGTGGAGTTTCTTCGAGCTGTTTTAATGGTTTAATAATAGCATAATCTTCATGATTTGTCTAAGGGCACCTACCACTTCCATTGTTAGCCTTCTGGGACAAGCGGTAAAAAATAGTAAAGTTCTGAATGCAACAGGCTAACTCAATTTTGCTCCTCAGCAAACATACCAACTCGGTATGATGTTTTAACATGCCAATTTTAATTTTACACCGAAGTTCTCCTTTAACAAAAACTCAGTCCAACAAAGTGCCAATTTGTTGCATACCATCTACCACTGCATTCCCTACTCATATTAAAACAAACATTTTAAAACGACATCTGTGTGGTTTAAGTCATATTAATGTCAACATGGTTTTGTTATCAGCTGCAAATTTAGCTTTGAACAGAAAAGCCACCCAGTCACACCTTGTATCACACTCAGTGGAAGGCGATGCCCAAAATGCCATTGATGGAAATCCTGATCCAATTTACAGTCATGGATCCTGCACTCACACTGAGGCTCAGACTAACCCCTGGTGGAGGGTTGACCTGCTGAAGGAGTACATAATCACGTCAGTGGTCATCACCAACAGAGCAGACTGCTGCTCTGAGAGACTCGACGGAGCTGAGGGGGTGACTGCTGTATGCTGTCCTTTTTATTGCCTTATATGTACTTCTGTTTGTTTGTTGTATGACTTTAAAAAACACAATAAAAATGTATCACAAAAAAGAAACCCTTCTGTAAAATCCATGATTTGTAGAGTGCTTCTTTAAGTAGATGTATAGTACTGAAGTTTTTTGGATGTGCTTTCTTTGTGTAGAAATATGTAATGAAATGTGTAAATATGTACATATTATATGTAAATGTAAACCAGTAATACTGAAATGTAATGTAAATGTAGATCATTAACATCTCCATCCACCATCCAACCCCCTCCACTCTACCCCCTCCACAGGCCGAATGAACATTGTTAAACCAAAACCGATGATGGAGCAGGGAGAATGAAAGGTTCTCGGCTATGCTAGTTACAGGCTACAATCATTCAAAGGCCATTCAGTTATGGCGAATAATCAACAGAAACGTTCTAAACAAACACACATACGTACCTAAGTGAATGTGTGCTGCAATGACACTTCTCCCATAATCACAACTGTGGCATGGGTTTTTCTAAATTACAAACTTACGTCACTTTGCTGGCGTTTTTCTTATTCCCTCGTTTTTCCGCCTACTTTCTGTCATGTAGGAAAAACAGACAACAATACTGCAATACTTCACTCCATCCACCATCCAACCCCCACCATCACCCCCCCCCCCCCCCCCCCCCCCCACAGGCCGAATGAACATTGCTAAACCAAAACCAATGCAACCTTCATGCCTGTATGCTTTAGGCCTCTTACATTACAAAAGCTTTACAAAGTGTGAGCAGTTGTTGTCTTATAAATGTCACCTTTATCATAGGTTCTCATGTACAGCTACAACAGTGTGATGTGGTGCACACAGACACCACAATCATCAATATTCTTATCTCCAAAAACATTTTCTTGATGGTGAACTGCCCAACAGTTGCTGAATTCTGACATTTCAACGTGTCCGTCCGTCAGTTCAGCACAATGTAACTTTTATTCAGATTCAGTTGAGGCCAAAACACGCATGCAGGCCATGGCAGGGTTAACAAAGATGCACTGACATGGTGAAATAAAGGGTTACCCTGAGTGCTGTGACCAACTGCTCAGATGGCAATCTCAATGACTAGCACATTCATTTGTGTGTTTGTGTGTGTTGCCAAATGTACTGCGAAAGATCAAGGCATGACAAGGCAATCTTAGAAAAGAAAATTGTTTTTTTGGGGGGTGATAGTGGTCACTATATGCCATAATACAGGATAAAATTGCCTATTTTTAGTCATTGAATCATTTTATTGTCCTGTATATTTGATCATTTACTTACCAAATATTTGTAAGATGCAAACAAGTGAACAACGTGCACTTATTTTCATAAATGTAATATTGGAGAGATCAACTTGTGCTAAATGTAGTTTCTTAGCAATATTTTTTATCAGTTTGCATCCGAGCAGTTTTACAGTTAACTCTGTTGATCTGGTCCCTAGCCAGATGCCTGCAAAATGTGTAGCTGATTGGATAAAGGGTTCCTGACCTACCCAAAAAACAAACAGGCAGACAGACATACAGTAGTGTTAATGTCTAATCATCCTTATTAATCTGTATAAATATTCTCCCCTTTAGTTGTGGTCCAACAGCCCATGTCTATTTCTAATAATGATACACAGGAGCGTGTAAATGCAGTAAAGTTTTGATAACAAACATCTGTAGCAAGAGTTGTCAGCTACAGAGAAAGGGCAATGAACACCACATACACTATCTAGTCAGCATGCTGCAGAGTGACTCAGTGCAGAGCTCTCAGGAGAAAAGGCTGCTTTAATGTTGCAGACTTTTCATTATGCAAGGGTTAGCTTGTCCTGTCACAACTCATTTTTAGCTTTTATCTAGGAAATTCCCAGTTTTTACTGGATTCAGTATCTGTTTTTATTCTTGACTGTAATAACTGTGATGAACATTTATAATTTTTTAATAATTCATTAGGAATGTACACACCAAAAAGACCAGTGTTGAATTGACTCCCACAGAGCTGACTTTAACACTATTGAGGATTCATATAGCTCCACACTCTTCAGAGTTTAATTAACACTTTCAAAATGTGAAATAACACAGATTCTGGACACTGGATTCTGGATTCTAGTTAAAATCAACTCCCAAATTTCAACCCTGAAATTTTAACACTCCAATTTTTGCTGTGTATGTATTAGATTTGAACACAAGGTGTATCATTAATATTGTTACAACACAGTCTGACAACTTAAAAAAACAAGTTTTCTGTAGCTTAAAGAAAATACTGCACAACATTTAGCCATTTAGCATTTGTAAAAGTAATTTATTTTTTAGTGGAGGGCCATGGGGTGACTGGAATGAGATTAGGGCGTGCTCACTGGGTACTTATGCTTATGCTTTAAGCATCAAGGTAGGCCTCATTTTTTACCTTTACAAAAACTAAAAGTATTGTTTTTGGCTCTAATCATTCATTGAGTCGTGACTCAGCACTTAATCTCTGTATTAATAAAGAACAAATTGAACAGGTAAAGGAAGTAAAGCTACTTATCATAGGTTCTCATGTACAGCTACAACAGTGTGATGTGGTGCACACAGACACCACGATCATCAATATTCTTATCTCCAAAAACACATTCTTGATGGGGAACTGCCCAACAGTTGCTGAATTCTGACATTTCAACATGTCCGTCCGTCAGTTCAGCACAATGAAACTTTTATTCAGATTACTATTTCTAATCACAACTTTTACAAAAAAAAAATGCTTCTAGAATCCTTACACATGGACTTTTCCTGAAAATGCGTCTAGTCTATATAGAATGTTCAAGAGTTGAGGCCAAGAGTTGAACACGCATGCAGGCCATGGCAGGGTTAACAAAGATGCACTGACATGGTGAAATAAAGGGTCACCCTGAGTGCTGTGACCAACTGCTCAGATGGCAATCTCAATGACTAGCACATTCATTTGTGTGTTTGTGTGTGTTGCCAAATGTACTGCGAAAGATCAAGGCATGACAAGGCAATCTTAGAAAAGAAAATTGTTTTTTTGGGGGGTGATAGTGGTCACTATATGCCATAATACAGGATAAAATTGCCTATTTTTAGTCATTGAATCATTTTATTGTCCTGTGCATTTGATCATTTACTTACCAAATATTTGTAAGATGCAAACAAGTGAACAACGTGCACTTATTTTCATGGATGTAATATTGGAGAGATCAACTTGTGCTAAATGTAGTTTCTTAGCAATATTTTTTTATCGGTTTGCATCCAAGCAGTTTTACAGTTAACTCTGTTGATCTGGTCCCTAGCCACATGCCTGCAAAATGTGAGGTTGGTTGCATGAAGGGTTCCTGAGCTATCCCAAAACAGACAGGCAGGAAGACATACAGTAGGGTGAATGGTGAATTCATCCTTATTAAATGAACTTTCCTCGTGTAGTGCCCCTGGCCCGCAAAGACTGCCGACCTATGTTCACATAAGAGCCCACATTAACAGAGCGTTGCATAGCTCTAACGCCACTGGACTACAAAGATTGCTGACTAGGGCCTACAAGGACTGCCTACCTGTGCTCATGCAAGAGTCAGTCTGCTTCTGTATTTATCTGCTCTGACATCACTGAACCGCAAGAAATGTTGTCTTGCAACAACCCTGCCAAACTGTAAAGCACTTTGAGTTGCATATTGCATGTATGAACTGTGCTATACAAGTAAAGTTTTATTATTATTTTATTATTAATCTGTGTACATATTTTACCCTTTAGTTGTGGTCCAACACCCCATGTCTATTTCTAATAATGATACACAGGAGTGTGTAAATGCAGTGAAGTTTTGACAACAAACAAGTTCTCTTACCCCTACCCCTGATGGGGAAATGTGGATGGCTTGGGGATCTACTTTGTCTGCTTTTTAGAAGGAAACATTTGTGTTTACAGTGATCCTCAAACATTTCAGCATTTGTGACTTCTGTAAGTATGCTTGCCAGACCTGTCAGTCATCAAACACAGCCTGACCCTTTAGTGTGCACTGCGTTTGCTCTATGAGTATGTAAATCATGTAAATAATGTCTGTGTTTCTGTGGGCATAATGCCAAAACTCTGTGTAGAAGACAGAGTAATTTCGTAGTTAAAATTTCTAGAACTTTTTAAGCACATTTTATTATTACCGCTGAGGTGGTGGACGGTGTGTTAGTTAAACGGTGGACGATGTGTTAGTTAAAATTTCTAGGACTTTTTAAGCACATTTTATTCCTATAGTATGTTGCATTATTGTATTGTCTTACTGTGAAATATGTATTGTATATATATATGTGTGTCAGACACTGTAATGTGCACTGGATTTCCCTAAATTACTCATTTTAGCCTACCTCTATGTACACTATTGTCACATTTCTGGAATAGTCCGCTGTTGGCATTGGAGCTGGATTGACTGACTGATGCATTAAATGGATGGTTCTCTGGTCACCACCCTGTCCCAGGCACAGCATGCATAGACATCCTATACTGTACATGTATAGGATGTCTATGACAGCATGCGTGTGCACAGAATACTGGGTAAGGTAATTGGTCACCTGTTCCTTGATCACATGCCTGCATCCTGGGGGAAAACCATTGGCTGCGCTGTCTGTGAACACCAGCACTTTGCATTGCCGGCACAGCATATATTAAGGCTGCACTTCAATACATATCGCACATCACAGTACTTTTAAAAAAAAATGCTTTTTGTATTATCACATAATAAAACATATACTGCTTGTGTGTGTAAGGGTGCAGGGTGCAGCTGAAAGTCTACATCCATGCAATTAGAACTTTCTGTTCCCAGGTCAGCTGTCTAACTAACGCAACTGCAGTCACTGAATTGAGAACAGGAAGCCCCCCAAGTGGTGGCAAGTGAAAGGTTACTGAGCAGTCATAGTGGAAATTTACAACTTAAAACCAACATTATTACATCTGATGTGACCATGCTTTGCGTGTGACAATAAAAGGGCTGTGCTTGGGGCAGTGAGTCAGAACTTCAGGTGAACTTCGGTGTTGAGGCAGTGCAAAACTGATAAACACTTGTCTTGTGCCTGTTTCTTGATAACATACTGAGTAGAGAGATAAGGTATTTTCTTGACACCTACAATACCCATCAATACCTGTTCAGAGACACAACTGAAACACTTGTAAAGAGAAGTCAAGAATGGCAAGGTAAGTGGGGAAAAAGGGTCCAGTTTTATCTTCATATAAATGTCATCCAAAATAATCACTTTCAAATGAAAAAAAAAAAAAAAAAACAAACAAACAAAAAAAAAAAAACAATAATTATGCACAATACTGATTTATAGCAGATTATACACTGGATTTATACCAGATTTGTAGCATATTCCACTGCAGAGAAATAAAATTAGTATCTAGCATTATTATTACTGATAACGTGTTAAGTGTACAAGTGCCTTGTATTTTCCTCAAAACTTATCTGCTGACAGTGACATTGTGCAGGTATTATTGTGAATCCTTAGTCAGGTGTTAGGGTATGAGAGACTAGGAGAGGGTTGTGGCAGAAGGGAAAGCTTGCAATCCAGGAATATGCTCTAATCATTTTTTTTACACATGACAACTCCAAAATAATTGTGAATTACATGGTCGGGGATAATTGTTTTTCACTGACACCATTCTATGTTGCAACATAGTATTTTATTTTCGATGTTTTTCTTGAGCTCTGTTGGTAGATCAAAGTAAAATCATACGGCTGTGAATGACAATGACCTAATGACCTAAATTATTATCTTCTCAGGCCCATTGCTCAAAGTTAAAGCAAAATTATGAGGTCTTAAAAGATACAAAAGACTCGAGAATGAAAAAGTAAGAGACTGAATTCCATTTCGGACTATATGACTCATTCAATCCATCCTTATTTTTCCCTACTAGAATGGAAACACTTTTCCTGTTTATCTGTTTTCTTACATCAGGCCTTACAGTGGTTCAAGGTATGCAGCAATATTTGACTTGTTTTACATGTAAGTTTATTTTGTTTAATTTAATAACTTGAATGTATGTTATCTTACTCTTTAGTTATTAATGACTATGTTTTTGTGAGAAAATAATGGCTGCTTAACAAAAACTTCATCCAACAAAGTGCCAGGTTGTTGCATACCATCTAACACTGCATTTCCTACTCATATTAAAACAAACATTTTAAAATGACATCTGTGTGGTTTAAGTCATATTAATGTCAACATGCTTTCGTTAACAGCTGCAAATTTAGCTTTGAATGGAAAAGCCACCCAGTCACACATTGCACCACCCCCCACCTCAGGGCTAGGCCATGCCCAAAATGCCATTGATGGAAATCCTGACCCGCATTTTTTTCATGGATCCTGCACTCACACCGAGGCTCAGACTAACCCCTGGTGGAGGGTTGATCTGCTGAAGGAATACATAATCACGTCAGTGGTCATCACCAACAGAGGAGACTGCTGCCCTGAGAGACTCAACGGAGCTGAGATTCACATTGGCAACTCTCTGCAGAACAATGGCAACCACAAATGCTGTTTACAACACATTTTAACACTGGCATACGAAAATAAATGTATCCAGGTCATAGTAGTCATAAGCGATACGTTGTAGGCAACTGGACCTTTATGACTAAATATTGTGTTGATATTGTATTCTATGTGGCTAAAGATCCAAACCGAGCAGGAGTGATTTCTTCTATCCCTCTCAATCTACAGTGAGAGTTACATTTGCGGGTAAATAAATATAAGGCACTGGCTGAATGTGTAAGGCTGTTCAATGAATGTGTAAGGCTGTATCATTGTATCATTTCTCCACTTTTTTTAATACAATGTACCCCGCACCCTTTTTTAGTAGCTATACATATCCCGATAATAGGGAGGGGGAACACGGCACTAAGAATTTTGGACCGCCACTTAATTTATAGAAATAATTAAAATTATAATTCATAAACAAAATAACTTAAACAATGCATATTTTGTGTTCTTGTCAGAGTGCCTGGCCATGAGATGGTTGATGAAGCAATTTTGTGCTCACCGTATTTTATGAATTTTTGCTTTACTTTCAGGGCTGTGTTAATGCGATCTGTCTCAGCTGAGAAAAGAGAAACTTTTAATATGGAAACTGGGTTCAAGGGCCGCTACGTTAATGTTTATTTGCCAGGAGACAGTAAGATTTTGACTCTTTGTGAGGTTGAGGTGTATGGCTATTTGGCACCAACTGGTAAGCATCACCTTTGTATAAAATATGCTATACAAGTAAAGATTATTATTATCATGACGGCACATAGTAGTTACCAACCTATTTGTGTTCTGTCATTGTTTTCGATGCAGGTGAGAATGTGGCCTTAAGAGGGAAAGCCACTCAGTCAGACCTTTATGGAAATGGCTTTGCTTACAATGCCATTGATGGAAATCGTGATGGCATATACAGCCATGGGTCCTGTACTCACACATTAGCTAATCTCAACTCTTGGTGGAGGGTGGACTTGCTCCAGGAGCATAAAGTCTTCTCAGTGATAATCACCAACAGAAAGGATGCTGTCCCGGAACGGCTGAATGGAGCTGAAATTCGGATCGGCAGTTCTTTGGATAACAATGGCATCAATAACCACAGGTAAAAACAGTGTCACAATTAATTGCTGGATTTACATGACAGCACGTTAGCATTTGAGTGGTAATAGTGTCCTTTGAATTATATTCATCCTGTGATTGTGTAATAAGTGCATCCCTGCCATCCTTTACTCAGAAAGTTTTTGGAATACACTGAAACCAATACTTGTCTAAGATGACCTTTTACTAGTGTGTTATGGATTCCTCCTGTTTCTCCTTTTTAAAACTCTACCAATTTCCAGGTGTGCTGTAATCTCCTCTATTCCTGCTGGGTTGTCCCACACATTTCAGTGCAATGGGATGGAGGGACGCTACGTGACTGTGGTCATACCTGGACGTGCAGAGTATCTCACCCTGTGTGAAGTAGAGGTGTACGGATCACCACTGGACTGAAACCCAGTGACGCAGCACCTAACCTTGTCTTTGAAAAAAACACAGTCAGTGTAGGCTACTGTTGTGTTAAATGTCAAGGTGAATGTCACAAGCTATTACTATTCTATTCTATTATTCTATCAATCGTTATTCTTTCTTTTCTCTAGTAAAATACAGTTTAACAATTACACAACATGGGTGTTGCTGAGACGTGATCAGTGTGTAGGAACAACCAGCTGACTTACAGCGAGTTGTGTAGTTGCAAATGATTGTTTCTGTGTTTTCACTTTTCCTCTGTGTCATGGTAATAAAATCTTTGCATGGTAAAAGTACCTTACTGATGCTATCTTACTCTTTCTACAAAATAAACTACTCTTCTAGTGGTCCTACATAAAATATTTTACATTAAAAGAGATCATTCGATTGCCAACGATATCAGGTATTAAATGTGAAAACATAATTCAACTGTAAAGCTAATAGGGGAAAATGCTCTTCCAGTGTCCTATTCCATGGTCTATAGGCTGATGCCCCCTCTTTTGTACACCAAAGTTGTGTGCACAACGTTTTTTGTGACACTGCACAGAAAGCGTTGTTTAATAAATTTGGGAGTGTATGAGGTTATAAAATAAACTGGTCCAAGTTCTCACTACGTGGAGCATTTTAGAATTACATTCTGGTAACCATTTGAAATTTCATTCTCACTTACCTTTATTTAATAATTTTGCCCTTCATTTGGGTGGTCACCTGATTTCTTTTCATCAGTGGGGTGATTAATACCCTTTCCGACATCATATTGGAGAATACACTTAGATCTTTTCAAGACTTGAAATCACATTATAATCTACCTGGTACTTCTTTTTTCTTTAACCTGCAACTCCCTAGTGGGCATATGGCATTCCCTGGGGAAGAAATTTGGAACCTCATACAGTGCGTAAAATTTGTGGTAGTCTATCTACCCAAGGCTTGGTCTCCACTCTTTATGGTTATATTACTAAATGTGCAGAGAAACCTTTACATGTTAACACTCACTGGAGCCAGGATCTTTCAATTACACCTTCTACAATTAATTGGACTACAGTTTGGTCTAAGTTAGCTTTGTCATTACGTAACCCCAATAATCAAATGATCTATTATAACTTTATACACAGACTCTACTATACTCCCTTTAAAATTGTTTTGAATGAAACTATTGTGATCTCCCAACTGTCAGCTATGCTCTTTAGGAGCTACAGGAACTGTTATTCATATGGTCTGGGACTGCCCTGGTGTAAGAGCCTTTGTGGAAAATGGTCTCCAGTAAGATGTCCATAGTACTCCAGCGCACCATCCCCTGTTCCCCAAGGATTCTGTTGAATGATTTCACTGGGATAAACTTTTCTTTGATGCACCAACGCTGGTTTCTGATAGGCCTTACAGCTGCCAAGAGGGGGAGTGACTGCTGTATGCTGTCCTTTTTTATTGTCTTATATGTATTTCTCTTCTTTTGTTGTATGACTTTAAAAAACACAATACAAATATTGAGCACAAAAAAAGAAACCCTTGTGTAAAACCCATGATTTGTAGAGTGCTTCTTTAAGTAGATGTACAGTACTGAAGTTTTTTGGATGTGCTTTCGTTGTGTATAAATATGTAATGAAATGTGTAAATATGTATATATTATATGTAAATGTAAACCAGTAATACTGAAATGTAATGTAAATGTAGATCATTAACATCTCCATCCACTCCCTCCACCACCCCCCCCACAGGCCGAATGAACATTGCTAAACTAAAACCGATGCAACCTTCATGCCTGTATGCTTTAGGCCTCATACATTACAAAAGTTTTACAAAGTGTGGGCAGTTGTTGTCTTATAAATGTCACCTTTATCATAGGGTCTCACGTACAGCTACAACAGTGTGATGTGGTGCACACAGACACCACAATTATCAATATTCTTATCTCCAAAAACACATTCTTGATGGGGAACTGCCCAACAGTTGCTGAATTCTGACATTTCAACATGTCCGTCCGTCAGTTCAGCACAATGAAACTTTTATTCAGATTACTATTTCTAATCACAACTTTTACAAAAAAAAAATGCTTCTAGAATCCTTACACATGGACTTTTCCTGAAAATGCGTCTAGTCTATATAGAATGTTCAAGAGTTGAGGCCAAGAGTTGAACACGCATGCAGGCCATGGCAGGGTTAACAAAGATGCACTGACATGGTGAAATAAAGGGTTACCCTGAGTGCTGTGACCAACTGCTCAGATGGCAATCTCAATGACTAGCACATTCATTTGTGTGTTTGTGTGTGTTGCCAAATGCACTGCGAAAGATCAAGGCATGACAAGGCAATCTTAGAAAAGAAAATTGTTTTTTTGGGGGGTGATAGTGGTCACTATATGCCATAATACAGGATAAAATTGCCTATTTTTAGTCATTGAATCATTTTATTGTCCTGTATATTTGATCATTTACTTACCAAATATTTGTAAGATGCAAACAAGTGACCAACGTGCACTTATTTTAATGGATGTAATATTGGAGAGATCAACTTGTGCTAAATGTAGTTTCTTAGCAATATTTTTTATCAGTTTGCATCCGAGCAGTTTTACAGTTAACTCTGTTGATCTGGTCCCTAGCCAGATGCCTGCAAAATGTGTAGCTGATTGGATAAAGGGTTCCTGACCTACCCAAAAAACAAACAGGCAGACAGACATACAGTAGTGTTAATGTCTAATCATCCTTATTAATCTGTATAAATATTCTCCCCTTTAGTTGTGGTCCAACAGCCCATGTCTATTTCTAATAATGATACACAGGAGCGTGTAAATGCAGTGAAGTTTTGATAACAAACATCTGTAGCAAGAGTTGTCAGCTACAGAGAAAGGGCAATGAACAACACATACACTATCTAGTCAGCATGCTGCAGAGTGACTCAGTGCAGAGCTCTCAGGAGAAAAGGCTGCTTTAATGTTGCAGACTTTTCATTATGCAAGGGTTAGCTTGTCCTGTCACAACTCATTTTTAGATTTTATCTAGGAAATTCCCAGTTTTTACTGGATTCAGTATCTGTTTTTATTCCTGACTGTAATAACTGTGATGAACATTTATAATTTTTTAATAATTCATTAGGAATGTACACACCAAAAAGACCAGTGTTGAATTGACTCCCACAGAGCTGACTTTAACACTATTGAGGATTCATATAGCTCCACACTCTTCAGAGTTAAATGAACACTTTCAAAATGTGAAATAACACAGATTCTGGACACTGGATTCTGGATTCTAGTTAAAATCAACTCCCAAATTTCAACCCTGAAATTTTAACACTCCAATTTTTGCTGTGTATGTATTAGATTTGAACACAATGTGTATGATTAATATTGTTACAACACAGTCTGACAACTTAAAAAACAAGTTTTCTGTAGCTTAAAGAAAATACTGCACAACATTTAGCCATTTAGCATTTGTAAAAGTAATTTATTTTTTAGTGGAGGGCCATGGGGTGACTGGAATGAGATTAGGGCGTGCTCACTGGGTACTTATGCTTATGCTTTAAGCATCAAGGTAGGCCTCATTTTTTACCTTTACAAAAACTAAAAGTATTGTTTTTGGCTCTAATCATTCATTGAGTCGTGACTCAGCACTTAATCTCTGTATTAATAAAGAACAAATTGAACAGGTGTCACCGGGTGGCAGAAGTGAGTGGGGGAGGAACGTTTGTGCTGGGTAGGCGATTACATACGGGATCAGTCAGGTGACGGACTTCACCAATGTAGACACACCAGCTGGGCTAACAGCGGAATGGGGATCAGCTGCGTGTGTTTACTGCTTGTTATGTTCACTGATGAGGGAAGGATTGTGATTGGAGGCTATGCGGGAGGAAGGACTTTATATGCCCTAGGTTTAAACAGTACGACAGAGGAGGGCGAAGACAAAAGATCGGTGGACTCAGGCAGACGGAAAGCCAAGGAGTGAGGCCGAAGCGTGGTGTAAGCTAAAGTGAAACAGAGATTGGTCGGGGCCGTATGTTCATTCGCAACGCTTGGGGGGTCTGCGTTGCGTTGATGTTTTAATGTGTTTTCTGTTTGACCGCTAAGAAGGGGAGAGCTTGCTCTGAACAGGACTGCTCGTCAAGACGGCTTTACCATTCCGTCCGAGGGAGGAGTATTGCCTACGCTGGGATACCGTGAGTCACAGCCATATTGAGAGTGTTGTGTGCCACTTTCATGTGAATGCTGTCTGTTATACTTCCGTGCTTGAAGTGGATATCTGCTGTGCCGTATTGAGTGTTGTGTTCCGCTTCCATGTGGATGCTTTTTGTTATTCTCCGTGCTTGAAGTGGATATCTGCTGTGCCGTGTGCTGCTGTGCCTAACGAGGATTCCCAGCGGGGGTTATCGCCACCAAGGATACCGTGAGTCACAGCCCTATTGAGAGTGTTGGGTGCCGCTTTCATGTGGATGCTTTTTGTTATTTCTCGTGCTTGAAGTGCCGTGTGCTGCTGTGACAAAAGAGGATTCCTAGCGGAGGCTATCGCCACCAAAGACGAGACTGGAGAGTGAGCTCCGAGGCCGAGGGGGCGTGGCCAGCACCACCAGACGCTACACCTGTGAATTGGCACGTGTGAGTTTTGGCCCGTTGGGCCCCTAATAGTTTGGTGTGTGTGGTGTGCAGTCTATCTGCCTTGTAACCCCCCGTTGCTGTGTTAGCAGGACATGGTTTGCAATATTGTGTGTGTGTGTGTCCTCAGCCTGTGATCATACGCCCCCAGGAGAAGAGGTATAATGGTGCAAACCCACCCCCATTAATTAGCCTGCCTTTGCCAGTGGAACTTGCTCTCCCGGCTCTCTCAGTCCTCAGGGTACCCAATGAGCCTCGCCTGCTGTTCCGGCGCCGCCTAGTGACGCCAGCCCGCTCTACTTCAACGCCCCTCAACGAGACGAGCCTCGCCTGCCGCTCCGGCGCCGCCCAGTGAAGTTTGCACGCCCCTCTTCAATACCCCTCAGCGAGACGAGCCTCGCCTGCCGTTCCGGCGCCGCCCAGTGAGCCAGTCCGCTCCACTCCAACGCCCCTCAGCGAGACGAGCCTCGCCTGCCGTTTCGGCGCCACCCCCAGCGTGACGAGCCACGCTGTTGTGCCAGCACCTCCCACTGACACTAGTAAACCTCCCCCCCCTTTGCGCCAGTTCTGCCAGCCCCTTACCCCCAAATTCCAGAGACTGCCTGCCCCCCCCCCCACTCTCACCCCCTTCCACTTTTTATTCCTTAATAAAGATTGACCTATATTTTTAATTGCTTGTGCTTGTTTGGTGTCTGTGAGTTGCTCTTCAGGGCTAAAACAAGGGTTTGACGGTGTCGGCGGAAACGCCCCCACCGGGACATTTGGCGGTAGTCGGCAGGATTTTTTTCCCCTGAATTGAGCAACAAACACACACTTAACAATGTCACAGGATGATGTATCGGCTTCCCATGCCACTACACTGGCTACAGCCCCCCAAGTGATGCCAGTGTTCATGGGGGCACCGTGGGCGCAGAAGTATGGAGGACCCGGCTCAAATGTGAGCTTTCAGGAATGGAGGGCACAAGTAGAATACTTGGCAGGATTACAAGGCCTGAATGAAGCGCAACGCCTGGGTTTTGTGCTGGGGTCTTTGGAGGGTGAAGCCAAGAGGGAGGTGCAGGCGGCACCCGCCGATAAACGAGCCACCGCAGCGGCTGTGTTCGACTACCTGTCCACATTGTATGGAGATAACACCCCAGTGGCCATCCTACGATCTCGCTTCTTCAACTGCAAACAAGCACCTGGACAGTCCCTCAGATCGTTTTCGTTACAGCTGCGAGAACTGGCGTGTCAGCTACAGCGACGTAAAGACCCCTGTCTGGGCACAGGGGAAACGCTAATTAGAGATCAGTTTCTCCTTGGGTTGAGGGAAGGCCCCATCCGACAGAACCTGAGGCTGCAGCTTCGCCAGCACCCCGCCATGACGTTCGAACAGATCCGAAGTGAGGCCATAGCACTCGAACAAGATTATGCTGGAGCTGAGGAACCACCCCTGTGTATGGCTGCCCAGAGAGTGGCTGGGGCAGCTGCCCCACCACCAGAGGAAGACTGGAAACGCGAGCTACGTGCTGAAATCATGGCTGAAATGAAGGTACAAATGCAGGAATTCTCTAAGAAACTGTTGGAGGACCTCCGCCCTATTCGATCTGTGAACCCCCCACGAGAGAGGGCTTATTCGGATGGAGGACGTGACCCACAGCGCCCACTAAATAGGACCAACACCAGATTGCAGTGGTACGAACAAGGCAAGCCAATATGTCTTAGGTGTGGCACAGCCGGACACATCAGCCGACACTGTACCGAGCGGCGGGCCTCCCAGGGGGGTTTTTAGCTACTCCGACTACTGTGGGCCAAGTAGTCGGATCCCCTGAAGATGGCGCCCCATCTGTCCCCAGAGATGCGCTGATTGGTCGGTGTCCAGTGGTTCCTGTACATATTAATGGGCGTGTTGTTAACTGCCTTGTAGATACAGGTTCCCAAGTCACACTCTTGTCCAAGAGCTTGTGTAACGAACTTTTTGATGTGCAGAAACCACTGGACACCGAGGCACCGTGGCTGACCCTGCGCGGAGCGAACGGCCTTGACATACCATACGTTGGCTACATCGTGGCTGACTTCCGCGTTCGGGGTGTCCAGGTGCCAGAAAAAGGGGCTGTCATTGTCAGGGACGAATGCCTGGGGGCCCACCGTGCCTTGTTGGGCATGAATGTTATCGCTGCCTGCTGGGAGGCACTGTTCAAACCCGGCATACTTCAGATGACAAGAAATGGGACCATATCTTTGCAGACTGCCACAGGATTCAATCCAGTCGGGCCCAGATGGAGCATGAAGACACTGCGCGCGTTGCCTGCCAATACGCCATCTCCATTCCCCCTCGAAGCGAAGCTGTGGTGCTGGCACGGGTGCCCGTGCGGAACTACGGGCCAGAAAATTGGGTTCTGGTGGAACCCCACCGAGACTGCTCGAACATCGAGGTCGCCCGGACCCTCGCCACGGTGCATAAGGGCCGCGTCCCTGTGAGGGTGCGCAACACTCTCCCCTACCCAGTCTACCTCCATCGACACCAGGGGTTGGCACGGGTCACTGCAGTGGACCCAGAGCAGGTACAAGGAGACCGAGACCTGCGTTTTGATCAAGTGGGGGAGGCGGTTGTAGAAGTGGGCATTATGCATGTCGGGCGAGGGGATGACAAACCCAGCGAAGTACTGCCAAGCCATATGCAGGGGGATTCCCTGTTAGGGGAAGAGTTGGACGAAGGACAGACGCAGCAACTGAAGCAGCTCCTGACCAAGTGGCACCATATCTTCTCCATACACGACGAAGATTACGGCTGCACGGATGTCATTCAGCATCGGATCCCCACAGGGGACTCGGCCCCGATTCGTGAACGTTACAGGCCTGTACCACCTACCCTCTACCACGAGGTCCGAGCCCTCTTGAAGGGCATGCTGGAAGGAGGCATCATTCGGGAGAGCAGTAGCCCCTGGGCCGCTGGGATAGTGCTGGTGCAGAAGAAGTCGGGGGCATGGAGGTTCTGCGTTGATTACCGGAAACTCAATCAGGTGACGAAGAAGGATGCGTTTCCTCTCCCCAGAATCGAAGACTCGTTGACCAGCCTGACACGCGCCGCGTGGTACTCCACCCTTGATCTAGCGAGTGGATACTGGCAGGTGCGGGTAGACGAAGAGGATCGGGAGAAGACCGCATTCACCACACCGTTTGGCCTGTTTGAGTGGGAACGTATGCCCTTCGGCCTCTGTAACGCCCCGGCTACCTTCCAGCGGTTCATGCAGCGTTGTTTGAATGGGCAGCTAGTCGACTCCACCCTAGTTTATCTGGACGACGTTATTGTCTTCTCACCTGACTTCTCGACACACTTGAAGCACCTGGAGGAAGTGTTCCAGGCTATGGAAAAGTATGGCCTCAAACTAAGACCGGAGAAGTGCCAACTGTTGCGAAGACAGGTGAAGTTCTTGGGACATTGTGTCAGCTACCAGGACATTGCACCGGACCCTGACAAAGTGACTGCAGTCCAACACTTCGTGACCCCAAAGACCGTTCGCCACGTAAGGGCATTTCTTGGATTCGTCGGCTATTATAGGCGTTTCATAAAGAACTTTTCCCAGATCGCCAAACCACTCAACGCTCTGCTGGCCGGTACGGGGCGCCCCCAGAGACACACTTCTCCCAGCATCACCTGGAGTCCGGAATGCGAGGCGGCCTTCCAGCAGCTGAAAGCTGAACTCCTGCAGGCCCCCATCTTGGCCTACGCCGACTTTACCCAACCGTTCCTCCTGTATACCGATGCCAGCAACTCCGGTCTTGGGGCTGTTTTGGCTCAGAAGCAAGAGGGCGTAGAGAAAGTCATCGCCTATGCCAGCAGGAGCCTCCACCCAGCCGAACGGAACGATTCTAATTACAGCTCGTTCAAACTGGAACTCCTTGCAATGAAGTGGGCCTTGAGCGAGAAATTCAAGGATTACCTCTGGGGTGCAAAGGTAACCGTTGTGACGGATAACAACCCCCTAGTACACTTACAGACGGCAAAATTGGGAGCAGTCGAACAGCGCTGGGTGCAACAGCTGGCCAATTACGACTATCAGATCCAGTATCGACCGGGCCGAGAACATACGAATGCAGATGTGCTGTCTAGGTATCCCACTACAGAAGGCGAGGGATCGGCATCAGACGCAACCCCGGAGGAGCATCTGCTGGTGGCCACGGTAGATGCGCCAGGGGCCCAGGTGGAGGAAGTCCCAGCTAGCTGGGGGTGGGACCCCTGCAGATGGAAGGGACTGCAGGGCCAAGACCGAGATCTCTCGACGGTGCGGGAGTATCTTCAACGCCACACACTGCCACTGGCAGAGGCTAGGAAGAAGCTGTCCACCGCCGGCCGACGACTACTTAGTCACTGGGACAAGCTGGGCCTACGGGAAGGGGTCATCTGCAGGACTGTGCTGGACACTACTACCCATGCCCAGGTGACTCAAGTGGTGGTACCGCTGCAGCAGACATCGGCCCTTCTGCGGGCTTATCATTCCCAACTAGGCCACCAGGGGCAGGAGCGGACATTGTCGCTGCTACGGCGAAACTTCTACTGGCCCGGGATGGAAGACTCCATCGCCACCTACATCCGGGGGTGCCCCCGTTGTACCTTGTTTAAGACCAAACAGGATGGCCGAGCCCCACTAGTACCAGTGGTGCCTAGGGCCCCCCTCCACATCCTCGCCATGGACTACCTGTCTCTGAGCCGACCCACGGACCGCTTTCAAAACATTCTGGTCGTCACCGACCTGTTCACGAAATACTCCTGGGCCATCCCCACCCTCGATCAGACAGCTGCCACCACTGGCCGGGCCCTCTGGGCTACTGTCTTCCAGGCCTTTGGGTGTCCCGAGGTTTTACACTCAGACCAAGGCCCGGCGTTCGAGGCCCGTGTGATCCAGGAACTCTGCCAACTCTATGGCTGCCAGAAGACCCGCACCACACCGTACCACCCCCAGGGGAACGGCCAGTGCGAGCGGTTTAACCAAACGCTGCTAAGCCTGCTCGGTACCTTGGAAACGGAGCAGCAGAGCCGGTGGGTAGAACATCTCCCTACTTTACTTCAGGCATACAATAATTCTATTCATAGTACAACGGGCTATGCACCCACCTATCTAATGCTTGGGAGGCATGTGCGGCTGCCAGTTGATCTGCTTTCAGGAACGGTGGGGAATGACGCGGAGCTGAGTCGAACAGAGTGGGTCGCCCAACACCACCAACGGCTCCACTATGCATACGACCGGGTCACTGAGCACCTACAAGCAGCTGCGGCCAAGAACAAAGGCCTGTATGACCGTGCGGCAAGAGAGGCCCCCCTGCTGCCCGGAGAGCGGGTGTTGGTCTGGGATAACCGATGGCACGGGAAGGGCAAGCTCAGCGACCGTTGGGAACCCACACCATACGTGGTGGTTTGCCGGCAGCAACCCGACCGGCCAGTCTACAAGGTCCGGCCAGAAGGGCAGCACGGTCCGGAGCGGGTGCTACATCGCAATCTCCTTCGGCCCTGCCGGAACCTCCCAACCCCCCGCCCTCCAGCAGGAACCACGCCAGAGCCCCCGACGCCCCCGCAAATGGGATGGGCACTGATCCCCGGGGGCCCCAGACCACGGGGTGAAGACTCCCCACCCCCAGCCAGACGGTCCTAACGGAGTACCCAAGGACAGCCCCCAGCCAGGTATGGCAATTGGATTTCCTAACTAGTTCTAGGGACTAGAACATTTTAGTGGGGGAGGATGTCACCGGGTGGCAGAAGTGAGTGGGGGAGGAACGTTTGTGCTGGGTAGGCGATTACATACGGGATCAGTCAGGTGACGGACTTCACCAATGTAGACACACCAGCTGGGCTAACAGCGGAATGGGGATCAGCTGCGTGTGTTTACTGCTTGTTATGTTCACTGATGAGGGAAGGATTGTGATTGGAGGCTATGCGGGAGGAAGGACTTTATATGCCCTAGGTTTAAACAGTACGACAGAGGAGGGCGAAGACAAAAGATCGGTGGACTCAGGCAGACGGAAAGCCAAGGAGTGAGGCCGAAGCGTGGTGTAAGCTAAAGTGAAACAGCCTGCCGCTCCTGCGCCGCCCAGTGGAGCCAGCCTGCTCTACTTCAACGCCCCCAGCGAGACGAGCCCCACCTGCCGTTCCGGCGCCGCCCAGTGAAGCCAGCCCGCTCTACTTCAACGCCCCTCAGCGAGACGAGCCTCGCCTGCCGCTCCGGCGCCGCCCAGTGAAGTTTGCACGCCCCTCTTCAATACCCCTCAGCGAGACGAGCCTCGCCTGCCGTTCCGGCGCCGCCCAGTGAGCCAGTCCGCTCCACTCCAACGCCCCTCAGCGAGACGAGCCTCGCCTGCCGTTTCGGCGCCACCCCCAGCGTGACGAGCCACGCTGTTGTGCCAGCACCTCCCACTGACACTAGTAAACCTCCCCCCCCTTTGCGCCAGTTCTGCCAGCCCCTTACCCCCAAATTCCAGAGACTGCCTGCCCCCCCCCCCCACTCTCACCCCCTTCCACTTTTTATTCCTTAATAAAGATTGACCTATATTTTTAATTGCTTGTGCTTGTTTGGTGTCTGTGAGTTGCTCTTCAGGGCTAAAACAAGGGTTTGACGGTGTCGGCGGAAACGCCCCCACCTGCGACACAGGTAAAGGAAGTAAAGCTACTTGGTCTAAAACTATTATTAAAGTAATTAAATTATATGTTTTTTCTTTCTTTTTTCTTTAATTGATGGTTGATTAAATGAATGCATTGAATTGTAAATTGTATAGAATTTTAACTGTATATGATTTTATTGTTGGACCCCAGGAAGAATAGCTGGGTCTGTGCCCAGCTAATGGGGATCCTAATAAACTAAACTAAACTAAACTAAACCTTCTAAGTGCCTGCACCACAGCCATTGCTGGAGTTTGGTGGATTTATCCTTTCCTTTGGTCATATGAAACACTTTCCACTCATTGCAAGGTCAGTTGGAAGAGTTAACTATAGAATCATGTCCAGTCATTTCTCATCCAAAGGAAAACTTCTGTACGTTTGAACCTATTGAATATACAGTATTATGTTGTTAGTGGTCTGTGTGTGTAGACATATCAATGTGGAAGACAGGCATGCCAGGCAACTGTAAAGCTAAGTCTAAAGCACATGTCTAATGTCAGCGTAGCTTGGATTTGGTGCTACTGAATACCCCAAAGTTAAGTGCACAACTTTTTTGTGACACTGCACATAAACCCTTGTGTAAAACACATGATTTGTAGGGGACTTCTCTAAGCATATGTACTAAGGTTTTTTGGATGTGCTTTCATTATTGATGTAGAAATATGTAATGATATGTGTAAATGTACATGTTATGTGTAAATGTATACCAGTAATACTAAATTATGTAAATGTATCAGTAACATCTGACAGCAGTTGGTATTAATTAAGTAGACCTTAAAGGTGTACTTGCATAATTTTGCGGTGGTCTCTAGTATTAATGAATGCCCTGTGAGCAGGTTTTGGTGAAAAAAATGCTTTAGTGCTTCTGTTTCGGGCTTCTTCTAGTTTAGTGGAGGAGATGGAGCAGGGAGAATGACAGGTTCTCGACTATGCTAGTTACAGGCTACAATCATTCAAAGGCCATTCAGTTATGGCGAATAATCAACAGAAACATTCTAAACAAACACACATACGTACCTAAGTGAATGTGTGCTGCAATGACACTTCTCCCATAATCACAACTGTGGCATGGGTTTTTCTAAATTACAAACTTACGTCACTTTGCTGGCGTTTTTCTTATTCCCTCGTTTTTCCGCCTACTTTCTGTCATGTAGGAAAAACAGACAACAATACTGCAATACTTCACTCCATCCACCATCCAACCCCCTCCACCACCCCCTCCACAGGCCGAATGAACATTGCTAAACCAAAACCAATGCAACCTTCATCCCTGTATGCTTTAGGCCTCCTACATTACAAAAGTTTTACAAAGTGTGGGCAGTTGTTGTCTTATAAATGTCACCTTTATCATAGGTTCTCATGTACAGCTATAACAGTGTGATGTGGTGCACACAAACACCACGATCATCAATATTCTTATCTCCAAAAACACATTCTTGATGGGGAACTGCCCAACAGGGCTTAACAAAGATGCAATGACATGGTGAAATAAACAGTTACTGTGAGAGCTGTGAGAAACTGCTCAGATGGCAATCTCAATGACTAGCACATTCTTGTGTGTGTGTGTGTCTTGCCAAATGCACTGCAAAAGACCAATGTTTGTAAGATGCAAACAAGTGACCAACGTGCACTTATTTTCATGGATGTAATATTGGAGAGATCAACTTGCGCTAAATGTAGTTTCTTAGCAATATTTTTTTATCAGTTTGCATCCAAGCAGTTTCACAGTTAACTCTGTTGATCTGGTCCCTAGCCACATGCCTGCAAAATGTGAGGTTGATTGGATGAAGGGTTCCTGACCTACCCAAAAAAACAAACAGGCAGACAGACATACAGTAGGGTGAATGGTGAATTCATCATTATTAATCTGTATAAATATTTTACCCTTTAGTTGTGGTCCAACACACCATGTCTATTTCTAATAATGATACGCAGGAGTGTCTAAATGCAGTAAAGTTTTGACAACAAACAAGTTCTCTTACCCCTACCCCTGATGGGGAAATGTCGATGGCTTGGGGATCTACTTTGTCTGCTTTTTAGAAGGAAACATTTGTGTTTACAGTGATACTCAAACATTCCAGCCTTTGTGACTTCTGTAAGCAGGCTAAAATCATCTCTTTTGTACCCCAAAGTTAAGTGCACAACTTTTTTGTGACACTGCACATAAACCCTTGTGTAAAACACATTATTTGTAGGGGACTTCTCTAAGTATATGTACTAAGGTTTTTTGGATGTGCATTCATTATTTATGTAGAAATATGTAATGATATGTGTAAATGTACATATTATGTGTAAATGTATACCAGTAGTACTAAATTATGTAAATGTAAATCAGTAACATCTGACAGCAGTTGGTATTAATTAAGTAGACCTTAAAGGTGTACTTGCATTGTGTTTTCATTAATTTTGCGGTGGTCTCTGGTATTACTGAATGCCCTGTGAGCAGGTTTTGGTGAAAAAAATGCTTTAGTGCTTCTGTTTCGGGCTGTTCTAGTTTAGTGGAGGAGATGGAGCAGGGAGAATGACAGGTTCTCGGCTATGCCTGTTCCTTGATCACATGCCTGCATCCTGGGGGAAAACCAATGGCTGCGCTGTCTGTGAACACCAGCACTTTGCATGGCCGGCACAGCATATATTAAGGCTGCACTTCAATACATATCGCACATCACAATATCTTTAAAAAAAATGCTTTTTGTATTATCAAAACATATACTGCTTGTGTGTGTAAGGGTGCAGGGTGCAGGGTGCAGCTGAAAGTCTACATTCATGCAATAAGAACTTTCTGTTCCCAGGTCAGCTGTCTAACTAACGCAACTGCAGTCGCTGAATTGAGAACAGGAAGCCCCCCAAGTGGTGGCAAGTAAAAGGTTACTGAGCAGTCATAGTGGAAATTTACAACTTGAAAACAACATTATTACATCTGATGTGACCATGCTTTGCGTGTGACAATAAAAGGGCTGTGCTTGGGGCAGTGAGTCAGAACTTCAGGCGAACTTCGGTGTTGAGGCAGTGCAAAACTGATAAACACTTGTCTTGTGCCTGTTTCTTGATAACATACTGAGTAGTGAGATAAGGTATTTTCTTGACACCTACAATACCCATCAATACCTGTTCAGAGAGACACATCTGAAACACTTGTAAAGAGAAGTCAAGAATGGCAAGGTAAGTGGGAAAAAGGCTCCAGTTTTATCTTCATATAAAATCTCATCCAAAATAATTACTTTCAAATGAAAAAAAAACAAACAAAAAAAACAAAAACAATAATTATGCACAATACTGATTTATAGCAGATTATACACTGGATTTATACCAGATTTGTAGCATATTCCACTGCAGAGAAATAAAATTAGTATCTAGCATTATTATTACTGATAACGTGTTAAGTGTACAAGTGCCTTGTATTTTCTCAAAACTTATCTGCTGACAGTGACATTGTGCAGGTATTATTGTGAATCCTTAGTCAGGTGTTAGGGTATGAGAGACTAGGAGAGGGTTGTGGCAGAAGGGAAAGCTTGCAATCCAGGAATATGCTCTAATCATTTTTTTTACACATGACAACTCCAAAATAATTGTGAATTACATGGTCGGGGATAATTGTTTTTCACTGACACCATTCTATGTTGCAACATAGTATTTTATTTTCGATGTTTTTCTTGAGCTCTGTTGGTAGATCAAAGTAAAATCATACGGCTGTGAATGACAATGACCTAATGACCTAAATTATTATCTTCTCAGGCCCATTGCTCAAAGTTAAAGCAAAATTATGAGGTCTTAAAAGATACAAAAGACTCGAGAATGAAAAAGTAAGAGACTGAATTCCATTTCGGACTATATGACTCATTCAATCCATCCTTATTTTTCCCTACTAGAATGGAAACACTTTTCCTGTTTATCTGTTTTCTTACATCAGGCCTTACAGTGGTTCAAGGTATGCAGCAATATTTGACTTGTTTTACATGTAAGTTTATTTTGTTTAATTTAATAACTTGAATGTATGTTATCTTACTCTTTAGTTATTAATGACTATGTTTTTGTGAGAAAATAATGGCTGCTTAACAAAAACTTCATCCAACAAAGTGCCAGGTTGTTGCATACCATCTAACACTGCATTTCCTACTCATATTAAAACAAACATTTTAAAATGACATCTGTGTGGTTTAAGTCATATTAATGTCAACATGCTTTCGTTAACAGCTGCAAATTTAGCTTTGAATGGAAAAGCCACCCAGTCACACATTGCACCACCCCCCACCTCAGGGCTAGGCCATGCCCAAAATGCCATTGATGGAAATCCTGACCCGCATTTTTTTCATGGATCCTGCACTCACACTGAGGTTCAGACTAACCCCTGGTGGAGGGTTGATCTGCTGAAGGAGTACATAATCACGTCAGTGGTCATCACCAACAGAGGAGACTGCTGCCCTGAGAGACTCAACGGAGCTGAGATTCACATTGGCAACTCTCTGCAGAACAATGGCAACCACAATCCACTGTGAGTCTTTAGTATTTCCAAATGCTGTTTACAACACATTTTAACACTGGCATACGAAAATAAATGTATCCAGGTCATAGTAGTCATAAGCGATACGTTGTAGGCAACTGGACCTTTATGACTAAATATTGTGTTGATATTGTATTCTATGTGGCTAAAGATCCAAACCGAGCAGGAGTGATTTCTTCTATCCCTCTCAATCTACAGTGAGAGTTACATTTGCGGGTAAATAAATATAAGGCACTGGCTGAATGTGTAAGGCTGTTCAATGAATGTGTAAGGCTGTATCATTGTATCATTTCTCCACTTTTTTTAATACAATGTACCCCGCACCCTTTTTTAGTAGCTATACATATCCCGATAATAGGGAGGGGGAACACGGCACTAAGAATTTTGGACCACCACTTAATTTATAGAAATAATTAAAATTATAATTCATAAACAAAATAACTTAAACAATGCATATTTTGTGTTCTTGTCAGAGTGCCTGGCCATGAGATGGTTGATGAGGCAATTTTGTGCTCACCGTATTTTATGAATTTTTGCTTTACTTTCAGGGCTGTGTTAATGCGATCTGTCTCAGCTGAGAAAAGAGAAACTTTTAATATGGAAACTGGGTTCAAGGGCCGCTACGTTAATGTTTATTTGCCAGGACACAGTAAGATTTTGACTCTTTGTGAGGTTGAGGTGTATGGCTATTTGGCACCAACTGGTAAGCATCACCTTTGTATAAAATATGCTATACAAGTAAAGATTATTATTATCATGACGGCACATAGTAGTTACCAACCTATTTGTGTTCTGTCATTGTTTTCGATGCAGGTGAGAATGTGGCCTTAAGAGGGAAAGCCACTCAGTCAGACCTTTATGGAAATGGCTTTGCTTACAATGCCATTGATGGAAATCGTGATGGCATATACAGCCATGGGTCCTGTACTCACACATTAGCTAATCTCAACTCTTGGTGGAGGGTGGACTTGCTCCAGGAGCATAAAGTCTTCTCAGTGATAATCACCAACAGAAAGGATGCTGTCCCGGAACGGCTGAATGGAGCTGAAATTCGGATCGGCAGTTCTTTGGATAACAATGGCATCAATAACCACAGGTAAAAACAGTGTCACAATTAATTGCTGGATTTACATGACAGCACGTTAGCATTTGAGTGGTAATAGTGTCCTTTGAATTATATTCATCCTGTGATTGTGTAATAAGTGCATCCCTGCCATCCTTTACTCAGAAAGTTTTTGGAATACACTGAAACCAAGACTTGTCTAAGATGACCTTTTACTAGTGTGTTATGGATTCCTCCTGTTTCTCCTTTTTAAAACTCTACCAATTTCCAGGTGTGCTGTAATCTCCTCTATTCCTGCTGGGTTGTCCCACACATTTCAGTGCAATGGGATGGAGGGACGCTACGTGACTGTGGTCATACCTGGACGTGCAGAGTATCTCACCCTGTGTGAAGTAGAGGTGTACGGATCACCACTGGACTGAAACCCAGTGACGCAGCACCTAACCTTGTCTTTGAAAAAAACACAGTCAGTGTAGGCTACTGTTGTGTTAAATGTCAAGGTGAATGTCACAAGCTATTACTATTCTATTATATTATTCTATCAATCATCATCAATCTGACCTACAGCGAGTTGTGTAGTTGCAAATGATTATTTCTGTGTTTTCACTTTTCCTCTGTGTCATGGTAATAAAATCTTTGCATGGTAAAAGCACCTTACTGATGCAATCTTACTCTTTCTACAAAATAAACTACTCTTCTAGTGGTCCTACATAAAATATTTTACATTAAAAGAGATCATTCGATTGCCAACGATATCAGGTATTAAATGTGAAAACATAATTCAACTGTAAAGCTAATAGGGGAAAATGCTCTTCCAGTGTCCTATTCCATGGTCTATAGGCTGATGCCCCCTCTTTTGTACACCAAAGTTGTGTGCACAACGTTTTTTGTGACACTGCACAGAAAGCGTTGTTTAATAAATTTGGGAGTGTATGAGGTTATAAAATAAACTGGTCCAAGTTCTCACTACGTGGAGCATTTTAGAATTACATTCTGAAATTTCATTCTCACTTACCTTTATTTAATATTTTTGCCCTTCATTTGGGTGGTCACCTGATTTCTTTTCATCAGTGGGGTGATTAATACCCTTTCCGACATCATATTGGAGAATACACTTAGATCTCTTCAAGACTTGAAATCACATTATAATCTACCTGGTACTTCTTTTTTCTTTAACCTGCAACTCCCTAGTGGGCATATGGCATTCCCTGGGGAAGAAATTTGGAACCTCATACAGTGCGTAAAATTTGTGGTAGTCTATCTACCCAAGGCTTGGTCTCCACTCTTTATGGTTATATTAATAAATGTGCAGAGAAACTAAGTTAGCTTTGTCATTACGTAACCCCAATAATAAGATGATCTATTATAACTTTATACACAGACTCTACTATACTCCCTTTAAAATTGTTTTGAATGAAACTATCGTCATCTCCCAACTGTCAGCTATGCTCTTTAGGAGCTACAGGAACTGTTATTCATATGGTCTGGGACTGCCCTGGTGTAAGAGCCTTTGTGGAAAATGGTCTCCAGTAAGATGTCCATAGTACTCCAGCGCACCATCCCCTGTTCCCCAAGGATTCTGTTGAATGATTTCACTGGGATAAACTTTTCTTTGATGCACCAACGCTGGTTTCTGATAGGCCTTACAGCTGCCAAGAGGGGGAGTGACTGCTGTATGCTGTCCTTTTTTATTGTCTTATATGTATTTCTCTTCTTTTGTTGTATGACTTTAAAAAACACAATACAAATATTGAGCACAAAAAAAGAAACCCTTGTGTAAAACCCATGATTTGTAGAGTGCTTCTTTAAGTAGATGTACAGTACTGAAGTTTTTTGGATGTGCTTTCGTTGTGTATATGTAATGAAATGTGTAAATATGTATATATTATATGTAAATGTAAACCAGTAATACTGAAATGTAATGTAAATGTAGATCATTAACATCTCCATCCACTCCCTCCACTATCCTCTCCACAGGCCGAATGAACATTGCTAAACTAAAACCGATGCAACCCTAATGCCTGTATGCTTTAGGCCTCATACATTACAAAAGCTTTACAAAGTGTGGGCAGTTGTTGTCTTATAAATGTCACGTTTATCATAGGGTCTCATGTACAGCTATAACAGTGTGATGTGGTGCACACAGACACCACAATCATCAATATTCTTATCTCCAAAAACATATTCTTGATGGGGAACTGCCCAACAGTTGCTGAATTCTGACATTTCAACATGTCCGTCCGTCAGTTCAGCACAGTGAAACTTTTATTCAGATTACTATTTCTAATCACAACTTTTACAAAAAAAAAAATGCTTCTAGAATCCTTACACATGGACTTTTCCTGAAAATGCGTCTAGTCTATATAGAATGTTCAAGAGTTGAGGCCAAGAGTTGAACACGCATGCAGGCCATGGCAGGGTTAACAAAGATGCACTGACATGGTGAAATAAAGGGTCACCCTGAGTGCTGTGACCAACTGCTCAGATGGCAATCTCAATGACTAGCACATTCATTTGTGTGTTTGTGTGTGTTGCCAAATGTACTGCGAAAGATCAAGGCATGACAAGGCAATCTTAGAAAAGAAAATAGTTTTTTTGGGGGGTGATAGTGGTCACTATATGCCATAATACAGGATAAAACTTCCTATTTTTAGTCATTGAATCATTTTATTGTCCTGTATATTTGATCATTTACTTACCAAATATTTGTAAGATGCAAACAAGTGAACAACGTGCACTTATTTTCATGGATGTAATATTGGAGAGATCAACTTGTGCTAAATGTAGTTTCTTAGCAATATTTTTTTATCGGTTTGCATCCGAGCAGTTTCACAGTTAACTCTGTTGATCTGGTCCCTAGCCAGATGCCTGCAAAATGTGAAGCTGATTGGATGAAGGGTTCCTGACCTACCCAAAAAACAAACAGGCAGACAGACATACAGTAGGGTGAATGGTCCATTCATCCTTATTAATCTGTGTACTGTTACGTCCCAGCTAACCCTCCCGGCTCGTTGAACCCCCTTAAAGATGATAACGGAGGGTGAGAGGAGCAACAAGGTGTGTGTGTGTGTGTGTGTAAACCAAACTCAAAACCGAACTGGCACCTGACGAAAGTCCCCCAGGGAGATGAGGCTTACCTTGGCCTTGTCGTCAGGGGTTTTCTAGCTGCCTTCTCGGAAGAGCTCGCGCCGGTGTACAATATTCCTCCTTCCGAGGGCTGTTCAGTTTTGGTTTTAAAGTTCTTACAGTTCGTTTGTTTTTAAAATCTGAGGTGTATCCCCAGGTACTCCCGTGAACCAATATCCCAGTGTAGAAAACAGTGATGGTGCGGCTGCGTTTCCCAGCGTGGTTACAGTTAGCGACTTATTATGGTGTGGCTAGCCCATCAAACAAACAAACGCGTCGCTTTAACATTCAAAGGAAAAAAAACCTCCAATCCAGGAGACCCCTTTGTCTGCTCTGGCTGATCAGGCCAGAAGCACCCTACTCCAAAATCCAGGAGAGAAACAAACACTTAATTCCCACCGCTGTCCTTCGAGAATACTTCTCCACACGCCAAACGCCATGCACTGCCACATGCCCTACTCCACAGAGCACACAGGTGCCCTTAATGAGGTGGTGGTAGGCCTAGCCCCACCCCACTGAGGGACCGTCAGCTGCACAGAACTCAGTGCAACCGGTGCCAGCAAATAAAAATAAAAGAAAAAAACGTGCTGTGTCATATGTACCTGGATGCATATTTACATTCGTAACACCTCCCCACCCAAACAAAAAAAAAAAAAAAAGCATTTTTTTTCCCTTTTTTTTTTTTTTTTTACACAAACTCACTATATCATATTACATTCCTCATTCTGTGCAAGTCAGTCCTTAAGTTAGCCATAACTGAGTCAATAACAAGAAACCAAAAGTAATTATTGCTTCCTTCAACCTGCTCCTACCCTCGACAGGGCGTCAGCAACTACGTTGTTCTTTCCTGCAATGTGCTCTATCGCAAGATTATATGGCTGCAGAACTAGACCCCAACGAAAGATTCTCTGATTCTTCATTTTGAATTTCTCCAAAAAGGTGAGTGGATTATGATCTGTATAAACTTTTACTTCTTGCACATCATTTGACACATAGATTTCAAAATGTTGAATAGCTAAAACTAAAGCTAAAGCCTCCTTCTCCACTGTAGAATACATTCGCTGGTGCCTGTTTAACTTTTTTGAAAAGTAGGCAACGGGTCTGTCTACACCTAAACAATCCTCCTGTAGGAGTACAGCTCCTACGCCCACATCACATGCATCAACTGCTAACTTAAAAGGCACAGCAAAATTTGGTGCTACTAAGACTGGTTCACTGCATAGAATGGCTTTAAGCTGATCAAAAGCAACTTGACATGAAACTGACCACTCAAACTTAACAGATTTTCTCAGTAGGTCAGTCAAAGGTCTAGTGACTACAGCAAAATTGGGGACAAATTTGCGGTAGAAACCACACATTCCTAAAACCCTCATAAGTTCCCTGCGGTTACGTGGTGCAGGTAACTCAGAGATAGCCTGTATCTTTGCTGCCCGAGGCCGGACTTCACCTCGTCCCACGACATGACCCAGGTAGACAATACATGCCTTGCCAATTTCGCTCTTTGGCAAATTGATGACCAGCCTTGCCTTCTCTAGCCTCTCAAAGAAATTCTCCAGATCTGCAACATGTTGTTCCCATGTATCTGCATAACAAACCACATCATCTATGTACACTGTACAGTTCCGTAAGCCCTCCGTAATCTGATTCATGAGCCTCTGGAAAGAAGCAGGTGCGTTCTTAACCCCAAAAGGGAGCACTTTAAACTGATACAAGCCATCAGCTGTACAAAACGCAGAGACCTCTTTTGCTCGTGCTGACAAAGGAACCTGCCAGTACCCTTTTAAAAGATCAAATTTTGTAACAAACTTGGCTGTACCAATTCGATCAATACAATTTTCTATCCTGGGTATAGGAAAAGAATCAGCTCGGGTTACGGCATTAACTTTACGGTAATCAACGCATAGTCTGATTGAACCGTCTGGCTTTGAAACAGGAACTATAGGTGAGCTCCACTCACTCATACTAGGTTCAATGATGTCATGCTTCAACATGTACTCTATCTCCTGCCTTATCATGGACAGTCTATGTGGATTGACTCTGTAGGGATGCTGCTTTACTGGCACTGCACTACCTACGTCAACATCATGCACTACCACAGATGTCAATCCTGGAGCATCTGAGAAAAGACTAGAGAATCTTCTCAAGAGCTTGGTAATGTCATCTGCCTGCTGAGGTGTTAGATGTCCTAAAAACTGGTCAAGATTTGACAACACCACACTGTTCGACAACCTGACTTCCATAGGAGCCATCTCACTGGGGTCTGCCTCCTCAGACTCATCCATGTGGACAACACACACTGAACTGACTGTGACTGGACCTCGTTCATAATACCTTTTGAGCATGTTTATGTGGCACAACCGAGTAGACTTCCTCCTATCAGGCGTGTTCACAACATAGTTAACGTCACTTAGCTTCTCTTTGATGGTATAGGGACCGCTAAAGTGGGCTTGCAGGGGATCACCCCTCACTGGCAACAGCACCAACACTTTATCACCTACCTCAAAGCTCCTAGTGACAGCCTTCCGATCAAAGCGATCTTTCATTTTCCTCTGAGCTGACTGCAAATGACTCTTAGCCACAGCACATGCTGACCTGAGACGCTCTTTAAACTCAGACACATAATCCAGCACATTGTCCTCAACAGCTTCAGCTAAAAACTTCTCTTTGACTAGTTTTAACGGACCTCTCACCTCATGTCCATACACTAACTCAAAAGGACTAAATCCAGTTGACTCACACACTGAATCCCTAATGGCGAACAACAAAAATGGAATACTTTTGTCCCACTCCTCTGCTTGCCCGAGACAATAAGCCCTAATCATTGATTTTAAAGTCTGGTGATGCCTTTCCAATGCTCCCTGCGATTGCGGGTGATAGGTGGAAGACTTAAAATGTTTCACCCCCAACTCTCGCATCACAGCCTGAAAAACCCCAGACATGAAGTTTGAGCCCTGATCTGACTGTATCTCTCTAGGCAATCCAACCTGTGTGAAAAACTTTAAAAGACAATCTAAAACTGACTTGGCGCTAATGTTGCGTAGTGGAAAAGCTTCAAGAAAACGTGTAGACACATCCATTACAGTCAACAAATACTGATGTCCACGCTTCGTTCTAGGTAATGGGCCAACGCAGTCTGTTAACACACGACTAAATGGCTCTCCAAATGCTGGAATTGGAACCAGCGGGGCTGGAGGGATAACCTGATTCGCCTTTCCTCCCAACTGACACTCATGACAAGTTCTACAAAATTCAACAACATCTTTACGCAAGTTTGGCCAATAGAAATGTCTCAGTAGTCTGGCTTTCGTCTTATTAATGCCCAGATGGCCTGAAGTTGGAATTTCATGAGCTAATCTCAAAATCTCATCTCTATAACAGGGAGGAAGAACAAGCTGATGGTAAACTCTCCACTCCTCTGCTGCAGAACACTCAGGATCCCTCCATTTTCTCATTAGGACATCATGCAGCATATAAAAACCTACTGCCTCTCCTGACAGGTCCTCAACACTACCTGCTTCACTCCGCATGTCACTAATGATAGGATCAGCTCTCTGCTCTCTGATCAGATCCTCACGAGTAAACTTTTGGTCACCTGTAGTGTCCTGTGCAAAGAAAGTATCTGCAAGTATTACCCCTAACTCAGACGGTTCTTCCTCTACCTCCTTAGGCACAACCTGGTTGTTCGCTTGAGACCGAGTCAGTACCCCTGTGGGGAAAACTGTAGGAAACTCCTGCTGTAACGCCTCAGTTTCTGGAGACTCCACAGGAACCTTAGAAACCAATGGAGTGACACAAACCTTTTCACCAGCTAAATCATTACCGAGCACAAATGTGTCTCCAGGAATAGGTAGACTGGCCAACACTCCCACTGTAACTACTCCAGTAACCAAAGACGACTGTAAATGAACTTCATGAAGAGGGATAGCTCTAAACTCACCTGCCTCACTGTTCACACCCTGAATGAGAGCACATACATTTAGTGAGCTAGACAGAGGAAGGACGCTCCTGTCTGCTACCCACAGAGACTGGGCTGCCCCTGTATCTCTTAACAAAACTATAGGGTGTTCCTCCCCACCTACAGTGACTATACCATTAGAGAGAAACCCCTTATACATCCCCAAAACCTCACTGGTCTCAAAGGGACTTGGATTATCCTGCACTGTGTCTGCCACAAACATATTAACTTTAGCATTTTCCTTTGCCCTGCGCTTATTCAAGAAGATGTAACATTCTGCCTTTTTATGACCCTTTTTCCCACAGTAAAAACACATAAGGTCTTCTGTGCGCCTGGAACCTTGCTGTGAGTCAGCTCTAGCTGGTTTAGGCACCCCTGAGGACTTTAGGGAGCCATTTTCTGGCCCCCTGACCACCTGGGGCTTAAAAACATTGGGCCTATAGGTACCCCTTGAAGTGAACTGATGGGTGAGTTCAAAATCATCTGCCATTACAGCAGCTTTCTTAATATCCTCAACCTTTTGATCTTCAAGATAATTCTTAACTTCAAACGGTACACTATTTTTGTAATCCTCCAAGAGAATGAGCTGTTTCAACCTATCATAATCCTGCCCTATGTTCTTAGAACGAACCCACTTATCAAAAGCAATTTCCTTCTCTCTAGCATATTCTATATGCGTCTGATCTATCCTCTTTTTGAGATTGCGGAAACGTTGCCTGTAGACCTCTGGGGAAAACTCATATGCAGACAGGACAGCAGCCTTGACATCATCATAAGATGCAGACTGAGTGGCATCAAGCGCAGCATAAACCTCTAAAGCTCTTCCTGTAAACACACCTTGAACAAGAAGAGGCCATTTGTCTTGTGGCCATTTCAAACTCCTTGCTAGCTTTTCAAATGACAAAAAGAAAACGTCAACTTCCTTCTCACTAAACTGAGGGACTAACCGAATATTTCTGCTCAGATCAAAACCTCTTTCTGCCTCCATATTGGCCATTTTCCGTTCTTCTAATTTCAACTTTATCCTCTCCTGCTCAATTTCTTGCTGACGCAACTCAAATTCGCATCTCATTCGATCTCTATCGAGCTCCAGCATTGCCGCCTCCTGAGCCGCCCGCTGTCTGATGCGTTCTTTTTCTACTTCTAATTTTGCCAGTTGCAATTCAACATTCGTTGTATCTTTATCACTATGAGGAGATTCAGAAGAAACTTTCGCTGAAAGTAGTTCAACAAGATCGATTTTCCTGATATCAGCTGAACATTCTACTTGTAAATGTTCCGCGACTTTTCGCAGTTCCTATTTCCTTAACTGATACCAATCTCGCATACGCAGAATTCGACCCTCGCCGAGAAATTGTTGCGCATCAAACTCTTTTTCTGAAGTCATTTTTAACTCAGCATCAAAGCACTGTAAAGCTAACAAACATTCAGACTTTTAGGACTGCACACAATGAGCAATGCAAACTCTTTTAAACTAATATACAAAAATGCAAAACAAACGTCAATAAAACCGTTCACAGATTTAGGATAGCTAATAAGGATAGCCTAACTCCACCAAATGCTGATCAGCTAAACCAATGTTTGCTAATTAGCTAGTCTAACTTCGCTAACCTACGTTCATATCCCGGACGAGCCCCCATTTGTTACGTCCCAGCTAACCCTCCCGGCTCGTTGAACCCCCTTAAAGATGATAACGGAGGGTGAGAGGAGCAACAAGGTGTGTGTGTGTGTGTGTGTGTAAACCAAACTCAAAACCGAACTGGCACCTGACGAAAGTCCCCCAGGGAGATGAGGCTTACCTTGGCCTTGTCGTCAGGGGTTTTCCAGCTGCCTTCTCGGAAGAGCTCGCGCCGGTGTACAATATTCCTCCTTCCGAGGGCTGTTCAGTTTTGGTTTTAAAGTTCTTACAGTTCGTTTGTTTTTAAAATCTGAGGTGTATCCCCAGGTACTCCCGTGAACCAATATCCCAGTGTAGAAAACAGTGATGGTGCGGCTGCGTTTCCCAGCGTGGTTACAGTTAGCGACTTATTATGGTGTGGCTAGCCCACCAAACAAACAAACGCGTCGCTTTAACATTCAAAGGAAAAAAAACCTCCAATCCAGGAGACCCCTTTGCCTGCTCTGGCTGATCAGGCCAGAAGCACCCTACTCCAAAATCCAGGAGAAAAACAAACACTTAATTCCCACCGCTGTCCTTCGAGAATACTTCTCCACACGCCAAACGCCATGCACTGCCACATGCCCTACTCCACAGAGCACACAGGTGCCCTTAATGAGGTGGTGGTAGGCCTAGCCCCACCCCCACTGAGGGACCGTCAGCTGCACAGAACTCAGTGCAACCGGTGCCAGCAAATAAAAATAAAAGAAAAAAAACGTGCTGTGTCATATGTACCTGGATGCATATTTACATTCGTAACAGTACATATTTTACCCTTTAGTTGTGGTCCAACACACCATGTCTATTTCTAATAATGATACACAGGAGCGTCTAAATGCAGTAAAGTTTTGACAACAAACAAGTTCTCTTACCCCTACCCCTGATGGGGAAATGTCGATGGCTTGGGGATCTACTTTGTCTGCTTTTTAGAAGGAAACATTTGTGTTTACAGTGATACTCAAACATTCCAGCCTTTGTGACTTCTGTAAGCATGCTTGCTAAAGACCTGTCAGTCATCAAACACAGCCTGACCCTTTAGTGTGCACTGCGTTTGCTGTATGAGTATGTAGAACACTCTGGAGAACACTGAGAGAAATGTGTTAGTTAACGCACATACACACACGCACACGCACCCTGGGAAAAGATTATAATTCGATTAAAATGTATATTGCAAATTGTCAGCACCACAGAACCACATATGAAGTCTGTGTGGCTGAGGTGGTGGACGGGGTGTTAGTTAAAACTTCTAGGACTTTTTAAGCACATTTTATTCCTATAGTATGTTGCATTATTGTATTGTCTTACTGTGAAATAGTATACCTCCATGTATACTATTGTCACACCTCTGTAATCATCTGCTGTTGGAGCTGGATTGACTGACTGATGCATTAATTGGATGGTTCTCTGGTCACCACCCTGGCCCAGGCACAGCATGCTTAGACATCCTATAAATGTATGGGATGTCTATGACAGCATGCGTGTGCACAGAATACTGGGTAAAAGTAATTGGTTACCTGTTCCTTGATCACATGCCTGCATCCTGGGGGAAAACCAATGGCTGCGCTGTCTGTGAACACCAGCACTTTGCATGGCCGGCACAGCATATATTAAGGCTGCACTTCAATACATATCGCAAATCACAGTATCTTAAAAAAAAATGCTTTTTGTATTATCAAAACATATACTGCTTTTGTGTGTAAGGGTGCAGGGTGCAGGGTGCAGCTGAAAGTCTACATTCATGCAATAAGAACTTTCTGTTCCCAGGTCAGCTGTCTAACTAACGCAACTGCAGTCGCTGAATTGAGAACAGGAAGCCCCCCAAGTGGTGGCAAGTGAAAGGTTACTGAGCAGTCATAGTGGAAATTTACAACTTGAAAACAACATTATTACATCTGATGTGACCATGCTTTGTGTGTGACAATAAAAGGGCTGTGCTTGGGGCAGTGAGTCAGAACTTCAGGCGAACTTCAGTGCTGAGGCAGTGCAAAACTGATAAACACTTGTCTTGTGCCTGTTTCTTGATAACATACTGAGTAGAAAGATAAGGTATTTTCTTGACACCTACAATACCCATCAATACCTGTTCAGAGAGACACATCTGAAACACTTGTAAAGAGAAGTCAAGAATGGCAAGGTAAGGGGGAAAAAAGGGTCCAGTTTTATCTTCATATAAAATCTCATCCAAAATAATTACTTTCAAATGAAAAAAAAAAACAAAAAAACAAAAAAAAAATCAATAATTATGCACAATACTGATTTATAGCAGATTATACACTGGATTTATACCAGATTTGTAGCATATTCCACTGCAGAGAAATAAAATTAGTATCTAGCATTATTATTACTGATAACGTGTTAAGTGTACAAGTGCCTTGTATTTTCTCAAAACTTATCTGCTGACAGTGACATTGTGCAGGTATTATTGTGAATCCTTAGTCAGGTGTTAGGGTATGAGAGACTAGGAGAGGGTTGTGGCAGAAGGGAAAGCTTGCAATCCAGGAATATGCTCTAATCATTTTTTTTACACATGACAACTCCAAAATAATTGTGAATTACATGGTCGGGGATAATTGTTTTTCACTGACACCATTCTATGTTGCAGCATAGTATTTTATTTTCGATGTTTTTCTTGAGCTCTGTTGGTAGATCAAAGTAAAATCATACGGCTGTGAATGACAATGACCTAATGACCTAAATTATTATCTTCTCAGGCCCATTGCTCAAAGTTAAAGCAAAACTATGAGGTCTTAAAAGATACAAAAGACTCGAGAATGAAAAAGTAAGAGACTGAATTCCATTTCGGACTATATGACTCATTCAATCCATCCTTATTTTTCCCTACTAGAATGGAAACACTTTTCCTGTTTATCTGTTTTCTTACATCAGGCCTTACAGTGGTTCAAGGTATGCAGCAATATTTGACTTGTTTTACATGTAAGTTTCTTTTGTTTAATTTAATAACTTGAATGTATGTTATCTTACTCTTTAGTTATTAATGACTATGTTTTTGTGAGAAAATAACGGCTGCTTAACAAAAACTTCATCCAACAAAGTGCCAGGTTGTTGCATACCATCTAACACTGCATTTCCTACTCATATTAAAACAAACATTTTAAAATGACATCTGTGTGGTTTAAGTCATATTAATGTCAAAATGCTTTCGTTAACAGCTGCAAATTTAGCTTTGAATGGAAAAGCTACCCAGTCACACCTTGCACCACCCCCCACCTCAGGGCTAGGCCATGCCCAAAATGCCATTGATGGAAATCATGACCCATATTTCTTTCATGGATCCTGCACTCACACCGAGGCTCAGACTAACCCCTGGTGGAGGGTTGATCTGCTGAAGGAATACATAATCACGTCAGTGGTCATCACCAACAGAGGAGACTGCTGCCCTGAGAGACTCAACGGAGCTGAGATTCACATTGGCAACTCTCTGCAGAACAATGGCAACCACAATCCACTGTGAGTCTTTAGTATTTCCAAATGCTGTTTACAACACATTTTAACACTGACATACGAAAATAAATGTATGCAGGTCATAGTAGTCATAAGTTTTACGTTGTAGGCAACTGGATCTTTATGACTAAATATTGTGTTGATATTGTATTCTATGTGGCTAAAGATCCAAACCGAGCAGGAGTGATTTCTTCTATCCCTCTCAATCTACAGTGAGAGTTACATTTGCAGGTAAATAAATATAAGGCACTGGCTGAATGTGTAAGGCTGTTTAATGAATGTGTAAGGCTGTATCATTGTATCATTTCTCCACTTTTTTGAATACAATGTACCCCGCACCCTTTTTTAGTAGCTATACATATCCCGATAATAGGGAGGGGGAACACTGCACTAAGAATTTTGGACCGCCACTTAATTTATAGAAATAATTAAAATTATAATTCATAAACAAAATAACTTAAACAATGTTACTTTGATGGAACACTTTATGTTCCATCATGGCATTTTTTGCGTTCTTGTCAGAGTGCCTGGCCATGAGATGGTTGATGAGGCAATTTCGTGCTCACCGTATTTTATGAATTTCTGCTTTACTTTCAGGGCTGTGTTAATGCGATCTGTCTCAGCTGAGAAAAGAGAAACTTTTAATATGGAAACTGGGTTCAAGGGCCGCTACGTTAATGTTTATTTGCCAGGACACAGTAAGATTTTGACTCTTTGTGAGGTTGAGGTGTATGGCTATTTGGCACCAACTGGTAAGCATCACCTTTATATAAAATATGCTATACAAGTAAAGATTATTATTATCATGACGGCACATAGTTGTTACCAACCTATTTGTGTTCTGTCATTGTTTTCAATGCAGGTGAGAATGTGGCCTTAAGAGGGAAAGCCACTCAGTCAGACCTTTATGGAAATGGCTTTGCTTACAATGCCATTGATGGAAATCGTGATGGCATATACAGCCATGGGTCCTGTACTCACACATTAGCTACTCTTAACTCTTGGTGGAGGGTGGACTTGCTCCAGGAGCATAAAGTCTTCTCAGTGATAATCACCAACAGAAAGGATACTGGCCCCCAACGGCTGAATGGGGCTGAAATTCGGATCGGCAGTTATTTGGATAACAATGGCATCAATAACCCCAGGTAAAAACAGTGTCACAATGAATTGCTGGATTTACATGACAGCAACAGCACGTTAGCATTTGAGTGGTAATAGTGTTCTTTGAATCATACTCATCCTGTGATTGTGTAATAACTGCATCCCTGCCATCCTTTACTCAGAAAGTTTTTGGAATACACTGAAACCAAGACTTGTCTAAGATGACCTTTTACTAGTGTGTTATGGATTCCTCCTGTTTCTCCTTTTTAAAACTCTACCAATTTCCAGGTGTGCTGTAATCTCCTCTATTCCTGCTGGGTTGTCCCACACATTTCAGTGCAATGGGATGGAGGGACGCTACGTGACTGTGGTCATACCTGGACGTGCAGAGTATCTCACCCTGTGTGAAGTAGAGGTGTACGGATCACCACTGGACTGAAACCCAGTGACGCAGCACCTAACCTTGTCTTTGAAAAAAACACAGTCAGTGTAGGCTACTGTTGTGTTAAATGTCAAGGTGAATGACACAAGCTATTACTATTCTATTATATTATTCTATCAATCATTATTCTTTCTTTTCTCTAGTAAAATACAGTTTAACAATTACACAACATGGGTGTTGCTGAGACGTGATCAGTGTGTAGGAACAACCAGCTGACTTACAGCGAGTTGTGTAGTTGCAAATGATTGTTTCTGTGTTTTCACTTTTCCTCTGTGTCATGGTAATAAAATCTTTGCATGGTAAAAGTACCTTACTGATGCAATCTTACTCTTTCTACAAAATAAACTACTCTTCTAGTGGTCCTACATAAAATATTTTACATTAAAAGATATCATTCGATTGCCAACGATATCAGGTATTAAATGTGAAAACATAATTCAACTGTAAAGCTAATAGGGGAAAATGCTCTTCCAGTGTCCTATTCCATGGTCTATAGGCTGATGCCCCCTCTTTTGTACACCAAAGTTGTGTGCACAACGTTTTTTGTGACACTGCACAGAAAGCGTTGTTTAATAAATTTGGGAGTGTATGAGGTTATAAAATAAACTGGTCCAAGTTCTCACTACGTGGAGCATTTTAGAATTACATTCTGTTAACCATTTGAAATTTCATTCTCACTTACCTTTATTTAATAATTTTGCCCTTCATTTGGGTGGTCACCTGATTTCTTTTCATCAGTGGGGTGATTAATACCCTTTCCGACATCATATTGGAGAATACACTTAGATCTTTTCAAGACTTGAAATCACATTATAATCTACCTGGTACTTCTTTTTTCTTTAACCTGCAACTCCCTAGTGGGCATATGGCATTCCCTGGGGAAGAAATTTGGAACCTCATACAGTGCGTAAAATTTGTGGTAGTCTATCTACCCAAGGCTTGGTCTCCACTCTTTATGGTTATATTACTAAATGTGCAGAGAAACCTTTACATGTTAACACTCACTGGAGCCAGGATCTTTCAATTACACCTTCTACAATTAATTGGACTACAGTTTGGTCTAAGTTAGCTTTGTCATTACGTAACCCCAATAATCAAATGATCTATTATAACTTTATACACAGACTCTACTATACTCCCTTTAAAATTGTTTTGAATGAAACTATTGTCTCCCAACTGTCAGCTATGCTCTTTAGGAGCTACAGGAACTGTTATTCATATGGTCTGGGACTGCCCTGGTGTAAGAGCCTTTGTGGAAAATGGTCTCCAGTAAGATGTCCATAGTACTCCAGCGCACCATCCCCTGTTCCCCAAGGATTCTGTTGAATGATTTCACTGGGATAAACTTTTCTTTGATGCACCAACGCTGGTTTCTGATAGGCCTTACAGCTGCCAAGAGGGGGAGTGACTGCTGTATGCTGTCCTTTTTTATTGTCTTATATGTATTTCTCTTCTTTTGTTGTATGACTTTAAAAAACACAATACAAATATTGAGCACAAAAAAAGAAACCCTTGTGTAAAACCCATGATTTGTAGAGTGCTTCTTTAAGTAGATGTACAGTACTGAAGTTTTTTGGATGTGCTTTCGTTGTGTATAAATATGTAATGAAATGTGTAAATATGTATATATTATATGTAAATGTAAACCAGTAATACTGAAATGTAATGTAAATGTAGATCATTAACATCTCCATCCACTCCCTCCACCACCCCCCCCACAGGCCGAATTAACATTGCTAAACTAAAACCGATGCAACCTTCATGCCTGTATGCTTTAGGCCTCATACATTACAAAAGCTTTACAAAGTGCGGGCAGTTGTTGTCTTATAAATGTCACGTTTATCATAGGGTCTCACGTACAGCTACAACAGTGTGATGTGATGCACACAGACACCACAATCATCAATATTCTTATCTCCAAAAACACATTCTTGATGGTGAACTGCCCAACAGTTGCTGAATTCTGACATTTCAACATGTCCGTCCGTCAGTTCAGCACAATGAAACTTTTATTCAGATTACTATTTCTAATCACAACTTTTACAAAAAAAAAATGCTTCTAGAATCCTTACACATGGACTTTTCCTGAAAATGCGTCTAGTCTATATAGAATGTTCAAGAGTTGAGGCCAAGAGTTGAACACGCATGCAGGCCATGGCAGGGTTAACAAAGATGCACTGACATGGTGAAATAAAGGGTCACCCTGAGTGCTGTGACCAACTGCTCAGATGGCAATCTCAATGACTAGCACATTCATTTGTGTGTTTGTGTGTGTTGCCAAATGTACTGCGAAAGATCAAGGCATGACAAGGCAATCTTACAAGAGAAAATTGTTTTTTTGGGGGGTGATAGTGGTCACTATATGCCATAATACAGGATAAAATTGCCTATTTTTAGTCATTGAATCATTTTATTGTCCTGTGCATTTGATCATTTACTTACCAAATATTTGTAAGATGCAAACAAGTGACCAATGTGCACTTATTTTCATGGATGTAATATTGGAGAGATCAACTTGTGCTAAATGTAGTTTCTTAGCAATATTTTTTTATCGGTTTGCATCCAAGCAGTTTCACAGTTAACTCTGTTGATCTGGTCCCAAGCCAGATGCCTGCAAAATGTGAAGCTGATTGGATGAAGGGTTCCTGACCTACCCAAAAAACAAACAGGCAGACAGACATACAGTAGATTTAATGTCTATTCATCCTTATTAATCTGTATACATATTCTACCGTTTACCGTGGTCCAACACCCCATGTCTAGTTCTAATAATGATACACAGGACAGTGTAAATGCAGTAAAGTTTTGACAAGAAATATCTGTAGCAAGAGTTGTCAGCTACAGAGAAAGGGCAATGAACAACACACACACAGTATCTGATTTTATTCTTGACTGTAATAACTGTGATGAACATTTATAATTTTTAAATAATTCATTAGGAATGTACACACCAAAAAGACCAGTGTTGAATTGACTCCAACAGTGCTGACCTTAACACTTTTGAGGATTTATATAGCTCCACACTCTTCAGAGTTTAATTAACACTTTCAAAATGTGAAATAACACAGATTCTGGACACTGGATTCTGGTTAAAATCAACTCCCAAATTTCAACCCTAAAATTTTAACACTCCGATTTTTGCTGTGTATGTATTAGATTTGAACACAAGGTGTAGGATTAATATTGTTACAACACAGTCTGACAACTTAAAGAACACGCTTTCTGTAGCTTAAAGAAAATACTGCACAACATTTAGCCATTTAGCATTTGTAAAAGTAATTTATTTTACAGTGGAGGGCCATGGGGTGACTGGGATGAGGTGAGGGCGTGCTCACTGGGCACTTATGCTTATGTTTTAAGCATCAAGGTAGGCCTCATTTTTGTTTTTATCGAATACATTACATTACACTTGACAGACGCTTTTTACCAAAGCGACTTACAATAGAGGACATAATCACAGCGTACAACACTTGCAGATACAAAGTGCACAGGAGATATACAGAGCAATAAGTGCAAATGCCAACTAGGGTTAGTACATTTTTTTTTTTTTTTAGTTTTAAGTGCATTAGTAAAGGGTCAAGCACACACACACCACACAACATGCATGCAACATGCTGAATACAAAAACATACTTCACCTTTTATACCTTCTAAGTGCCTACACCACAGCCCTTGCTGGAGTTTGGTGGGTTTATCCTTTCCTTTGGCCATATGAAACACATTCCACTCATTGCAAGGTCAGCTGGAAGAGTTAACTATAGAATCATGTCCAGTCATTTCTCATCCAAAGGAAAACTTCTGTACATTTGGAGCAGGGAGAATGACAGGTTCTCGGCTATGCTAGTTACAGGCTACAATCATTCAAAGGCCATTCAGTTATGGCGAATCAAACAATCGACAGAAACATTCTAAACAAACACACATACGTACCTATACTTCGCTAAGTGAATGTGTGCTGCAACGAGATGTCTCCCATAATCACAACTGTGGCATGGCCTTTTTTAATTTACAAACTTACGTCACTTTGTTGGCGTTTTTCTTATTCCCTCGTTTTTCCGCCTATTTTCTGTCATTGACTAATGGAGGCAATCGGGGTAGAAGAACATTTTCACGTGCAGCATCCATATCCAACTCGGGGCGACCTATCATATTTCAAAAGAGCAAGTACTAAGCCGTGTCTCGTGGAAGTACTCTGATATTAAGTTGTTCTGAAAGGGCATGTTGGAAAAACAGACAACAATACTGCAATACTTCGCTCCATCCACCATCCAACCCCCTCCACCACCCCCTCCACAGGCCGAATGAACATTGCTAAACCAAAACCAATGCAACCTTCATGCCTGTATGCTTTAGGCCTCTTACATTACAAAAGCTTTACAGTGTGGGCAGTTGTTGTCTTATAAATGTCACCTTTATCATAGGTTCTCATGTACAGCTACAACAGTGTGATGTGGTGCACACAAACACCACGATCATCAATATTCTTATCTCCAAAAACATATTCTTGATGGTGAACTGCCCAACAGGGCTTAACAAAGATGCAATGACATGGTGAAATAAACAGTTACTGTGAGAGCTGTGAGAAACTGCTCAGATGGCAATCTCAATGACTAGCACATTATTGTTTGTGTGTGTGTGTGTGTTGCCAAATGCACTGCAAAAGACCAATGTTTGTAAGATGCAAACAAGTGACCAACGTGCACTTATTTTAATGGATGTAATATTGGAGAGATCAACTTGTGCTAAATGTAGTTTCTTAGCAATATTTTTTTATCAGTTTGCATCCGAGCAGTTTTACAGTTAACTCTGTTGATCTGGTCCCTAGCCACATGCCTGCAAAATGTGAGGTTGATTGGATGAAGGGTTCCTGACCTACCCAAAAAAACAAACAGGCAGACAGACATACAGTAGGGTGAATGATGAATTCATCCTTATTAATCTGTATAAATATTTTACCCTTTAGTTGTGGTCCAACACACCATGTCTATTTCTAATAATGATACACAGGAGTGTCTAAATGCAGTAAAGTTTTGACAACAAACAAGTTCTCTTACCCCTACCCCTGATGGGGAAATGTCGATGGCTTGGGGATCTACTTTGTCTGCTTTTTAGAAGGAAACATTTGTGTTTACAGTGATACTCAAACATTCCAGCCTTTGTGACTTCTGTAAGCATGCTTGCTAAAGACCTGTCAGTCATCAAACACAGCCTGACCCTTTAGTGTGCACTGCGTTTGCTGTATGAGTATGTAGAACACTGTGTAGAACACTGAGAGAAATGTGTTAGTTAACGCACATACACACACGCACACGCACCCTGGGAAAAGATTATAATTCGATTAAAATGTATATTGCAAATTGTCAGCACCACAGAACCACATATGAAGTCTGTGTGGCTGAGATGGTGGACGGTGTGTTAGTTAAAACTTCTAGGACTTTTTAAGCACATTTTATTCCTATAGTATGTTGCATTATTGTATTGTCTTACTGTGAAATATGTATTGTATATACATATATATATATATATATATATATATATATATATATATATATATATATGTGTGTGTGTGTCAGACACTGTAATGTGCACTGGATTTCCCTACATTACTCATTTTAGCCTACCTCCATGTATACTATTGTCACACCTCTGTAATCATCTGCTGTTGGAGCTGGATTGACTGACTGATGCATTAATTGGATGGTTCTCTGGTCACCACCCTGGCCCAGGCACAGCATGCTTAGACATCCTATAAATGTATGGGATGTCTATGACAGCATGCGTGTGCACAGAATACTGGGTAAAAGTAATTGGTTACCTGTTCCTTGATCACATGCCTGCATCCTGGGGGAAAACCAATGGCTGCGCTGTCTGTGAACACCAGCACTTTGCATGGCTGGCACAGCATATATTAAGGCTGCACTTCAATACATATCGCACATCACAGTATCTTACTGTAAATAAAATTAAGAATGCTTTTTGTATTATCACATAATAAAACATATACTGCTTGTGTGTGTAAGGGTGCAGGGTGCAGCTGAAAGTCTACAGCCATGCAATAAGAACTTTCTGTTCCCAGGTCAGCTGTCTAACTAAAGTAAGTCGCCAGTCGCCGAACTGAGAACAGGAAGCCCCCCAAGTGGTGGCAAGTAAAAGGTTACTGAGCAGTCATAGTGGAAATTTACAACTTGAAAACAACATTATTACATCTGATGTGACCATGCTTTGTGTGTGACAATAAAAGGGCTGTGCTTGGGGCAGTGAGTCAGAACTTCAGGCGATCTTCAGTGCTGAGGCAGTGCAAAACTGATAAACACTTGTCTTGTGCCTGTTTCTTGATAACATACTGAGTAGAGAGATAAGGTATTTTCTTGACACCTACAATACCCATCAATACCTGTTCAGAGAGACACATCTGAAACACTTGTAAAGAGAAGTCAAGAATGGCAAGGTAAGTGGGAAAAAAGGGTCCAGTTTTATCTTCATATAAAATCTCATCCAAAATAATTACTTTCAAATGAAAAAAAAAACAAAAAAACAAAAAAAAAAAAACAATAATTATGCACAATACTGATTTATAGCAGATTATACACTGGATTTATACCAGATTTGTAGCATATTCCACTGCAGAGAAATAAAATTAGTATCTAGCATTATTATTACTGATAACGTGTTAAGTGTACAAGTGCCTTGTATTTTCTCAAAACTTATCTGCTGACAGTGACATTGTGCAGGTATTATTGTGAATCCTTAGTCAGGTGTTAGGGTATGAGAGACTAGGAGAGGGTTGTGGCAGAAGGGAAAGCTTGCAATCCAGGAATATGCTCTAATCATTTTTTTTACACATGACAACTCCAAAATAATTGTGAATTACATGGTCGGGGATAATTGTTTTTCACTGACACCATTCTATGTTGCAGCATAGTATTTTATTTTCGATGTTTTTCTTGAGCTCTGTTGGTAGATCAAAGTAAAATCATACGGCTGTGAATGACAATGACCTAATGACCTAAATTATTATCTTCTCAGGCCCATTGCTCAAAGTTAAAGCAAAATTATGAGGTCTTAAAAGATACAAAAGACTCGAGAATGAAAAAGTAAGAGACTGAATTCCATTTCGGACTATATGACTCATTCAATCCATCCTTATTTTTCCCTACTAGAATGGAAACACTTTTCCTGTTGATCTGTTTTCTTACATCAGGCCTTACAGTGGTTCAAGGTATGCAGCAATATTTGACTTGTTTTACTATGTTTATTTTGTTTAATTTAATAACTTGAATGTATGTTATCTTACTCTTTAGTTATTAATGACTATGTTTTTGTGAGAAAATAATGGCTGCTTAACAAAAACTTCATCCAACAAAGTGCCAGGTTGTTGCATACCATCTAACACTGCATTTCCTACTCATATTAAAACAAACATTTTAAAATGACATCTGTGTGGTTTAAGTCATATTAATGTCGACATGCTTTCGTTAACAGCTGCAAATTTAGCTTTGAATGGAAAAGCCACCCAGTCACACCTTGCACCACCCCCCACCTCAGGGCTAGGCCATGCCCAAAATGCCATTGATGGAAATCCTGACCCGTATTTCTTTCATGGATCCTGCACTTACACCGAGGCTCAGACTAACCCCTGGTGGAGGGTTGATCTGCTGAAGGAATACATAATCACGTCAGTGGTCATCACCAACAGAGGAGACTGCTGCCCTGAGAGACTCAACGGAGCTGAGATTCACATTGGCAACTCTTTGCAGAACAATGGCAACTACAATCCACTGTGAGTCTTTAGTATTTCCAAATGCTGTTTACAACACATTTTAACACTGGCATACGAAAATAAATGCATCCAGGTCATAGTAGTCATAAGTGATACGTTGTAGGCTACTGGACCTTTATGACTAAATATTGTGTTGATATTGTATTCTATGTGGCTAAAGATCCAAACCGAGCAGGAGTGATTTCTTCTATCCCTCTCAATCTACAGTGAGAGTTACATTTGCGGGTAAATAAATATAAGGCACTGGCTGAATGTGTAAGGCTGTTTAATGAATGTGTAAGGCTGTATCATTGTATCATTTCTCCACTTTTTTTAATACAATGTACCCCGCACCCTTTTTTAGTAGCTATACATATCCCGATAATAGAGAGGGGGAACACGGCACTAAGAATTTTGGACCGCCACTTAATTTATAGAAATAATTAAAATCATAATTCATAAACAAAATAACTTAAACAATGTTACTTTGATGGAACACTTCATGTTCCATCATGGCATTTTTTGCGTTCTTGTCAGAGTGCCTGGCCATGACATGGTTGATGAGGCAATTTCGTGCTCACCGTATTTTATGAATTTCTGCTTTACTTTCAGGGCTGTGTTAATGCGATCTGTCTCAGCTGAGAAAAGAGAAACTTTTAATATGGAAACTGGGTTCAAGGGTCGCTACGTTAATGTTTATTTGCCAGGAGACAGTAAGATTTTGACTCTTTGTGAGGTTGAGGTGTATGGCTATTTGGCACCAACTGGTAAGCATCACCTTTGTATAAAATATGCTATACAAGTAAAGATTATTATTATCATGACGTCACATAGCTATAACCAACCTATTTGTGTTCTGTCATTGTTTTCAATGCAGTTGAGAATGTGGCCTTAGGAGGGAAAGCCACTCAGTCATACCTTCAAGGATTTGGCATTGCTTACAATGCCATTGATGGAAATCCTGAACCGGATTACTTTCATGGATCCTGCACTCAAACCGAGGCTATGACTAACTCCTGGTGGAGGGTTGATCTGCTGAAGAAATACATAATCACGTCAGTGGTCATCACCAACAGAGGAGACTGCTGCCCTGAGAGACTCAACGGAGCTGAGATTCACATTGGCAACTCTCTGCAGAACAATGGCAACAACAATCCACTGTGAGTCTTTAGTATTTCCAAATGCTGTTTACAACACATTTTAACACTGACATACGAAAATAAATGTATCCAGGTCATAGTAGTCATAAGTGATACGTTGTAGGCAACTGGACCTTTATGACTAAATATTGTGTTGATATTGTATTCTATGTGGCTAAAGATCCAAACCGAGCAGGAGTGATTTCTTCTATCCCTCTCAATCTACAGTGAGAGTTACATTTGCGGGTAAATAAATATAAGGCACTGGCTGAATGTGTAAGGCTGTTTCATGAATGTGTAAGGCTGTATCATTGTATCATTTCTCCATCTTTTTTGAATACAATGTACCCCGCACCCTTTTTTAGTAGCTATACATATCCCGATAATAGGGAGGGGGAACACTGCACTAAGAATTTTGGACCGCCACTTAATTTATAGAAATAATTAAAATTATAATTCATAAACAAAACTAGATGTACCGCATAGCGGTACATGGTATGACCGCCGCAGTATATTGAAATGTGGGAACTGTTGGTGTAATGAGTGTGTGGTAGAGCAGTGTTGTGAGGTGAGAATTCCTGTGGAAATGATTTCCTGGAAGTGGGCATGGATGTGGGTTTTGAATGTGTAGTGTGTAGGACTGATTTGTGAAGGCAAGGAATCGGCAAAATGAGATTTTGTACAATTACAGCGCCCCCTATGGACCAAATGTTATGGCATTCTGTGGTGTTAGAGGTCTTTGTGGGGATCATGCATGATGTATTTTGTGCAGTTCCCACCTTCTCGGTCCAAGATATTGGCAACTCAAAATCCCAATTTTTGCATTTACCCATATAACTAGGTGGCGCTATGCTTCAAGTGAGAGTTTATGGGCTGGGTCGATAAATCTCTGTAACACCGACATACTAACACAAAATCGTTGTCTTGGGCAAAATTGTTGACAAGTTTTTTAACAAAAACTGTTTTTTGACACCTAGCTTCGCCAATAAACATCGCCCCCTATGACAAAATGTCACAAAATTTAGTACACATGAAAAGAAAGCTGTTTAGAGATGGCATGTCAACTTTGATCAAATTTGAGCAATTAAAAGCCAAGATACGGCCATTTGAAGAATTTAAAGCTACGTGTTAAATGTTCATTGACGTGTAACTTCGGAACGGTTTATCTCAAGATAAATCCTTTGATAACTTTTTGTCAGCATTGTCTGTAGATGACATATACCAAATTTGGTGAGATTCACATGAACGGCCTATGACGAGTTCGTTCAGATACGTTTTCGCAATATTAAAATTTCACGGAAATTGTTTTCGTTGGAAGTGGGCGTCGACCAGTGTTTTCAATGCGTGAGGGTCAATAGATTTCACGATAAAAAAAAATTGTTGTAAACATAAGCATTCTCTAGATAATAGTCAAAATGACATTTTCTACAATTACAGCGCCCCCTATGGACTACATTTTATGGCATGTTTTGTGGTGTTAGAGGTCTTTGTTGTGATCGTGCATGATGTATTTTGTGCAGTTCCCACCTTCACGGTCCAAGATATTGGCAACTCAAAATCCCAATTTTTACATTTACCAATATCACTAGGTGGCGCTATGCTTCAAGTGAGAGTTTATGGGCTGGGTCAATACATCTCTGTAACACCGACATACTAACACAAAATCGTTGTCTTGGGCAAAATTGTTGACGAGTTATTTAACAAAAACTGTTTTTTGACACCTAGCTTCGCCAATAAACATCGCCCCCTATGACGAAATGTCACAAAATTTAGTACACATGAAAAGAAAGCTGTTTAGAGATGGCATGTCAACCTTGACCAAATTTGAGCAATTAAAAGCCAAGATACGGTCATTTGAAGAATTTAAAGCTACGTGTTAAATGTTCATTGACGTGTAACTTCGGAACGGTTTATCTCAAGATAAATCCTTTGATAACTTTTTGTCAGCATTGTCTGTAGATGACATATACCGAATTTGGTGAGATTCACATGAACGGCCTATGACGAGTTTGTTCAGATTCGTTTTCGCAATATTAAAATTTCACGGAAATTGTTCTCGTTGGAAGTGGGCGTCGACCAGTGTTTTCAATGCGTGAGGGTCAACAGATTTCACGATAAAAAAAAAATTGTTGTAAACGTAAGCATTCTCTAGATAATAGGCAAAATGACATTTTCTGCAATTACAGCGCCCCCTATGGACCAAATTTTATGGCACGTTCTGTGGTGTTAGAGGTCTTTGTGGTGATCGTGAATGACGTATTTTGCGTAGTTCCCACCTTCTCGGTCCAAGATATTGGCAATTCAAAATCCCAATTTTTGCATTTACCCATATCACTAGGTGGCGCTATGCTTCAAGTGAGAGTTTATGGGCTGGGTCAATACATCTCTGTAACACCGACATACTAACACAAAATCGTTGTCTTGGGCAAAATTGTTGACGAGTTATTTAACAAAAACAGTTTTTTGACACCTAGCTTCGCCAATAAACATCGCCCCCTATGACGAAATGTCACAAAATTTAGTACACATGAAAAGAAAGCTGTTTAGAGATGGCATGTCAACTTTGATCAAATTTGAGCAATTAAAAGCCAAGATACGGCCATTTGAAGAATTTAAAGCTACGTGTTAAATGTTCATTGACGTGTAACTTCGGAACGGTTTATCTCAAGATAAATCCTTTGATAACTTTTTGTCAGCATTGTCTGTAGATGACATATACCAAATTTGGTGAGATTCACATGAACGGCCTATGACGAGTTCGTTCAGATACGTTTTCGCAATATTAAAATTTCACGGAAATTGTTTTCGTTGGAAGTGGGCGTCGACCAATGTTTTCAATGCGTGAGGGTCAATAGATTTCACGATAAAAAAAAAATTGTTGTAAATTTAAGCATTCTCTAGATAATAGGCAAAATGACATTTTCTACAATTACAGTGCCCCCTATGGACCACATTTTACGGCATGTTTTGTGGTGTTAGAGGTCTTTGTTGTGATCGTGCATGACGTATTTTGTGCAGTTCCCACCTTCTTGGTCCAAGATATTGGCAACTCAAAATCCCAATTTTTACATTTACCCATATCACTAGGTGGCGCTGTGCTTCAAGTGAGAGTTTATGGGCTGGGTCAATACATCTCTGTAACACCGACATAGTAACACAAAATCGTTGTCTTGGGCAAAATTGTTGACGAGTTATTTAACAAAAATTGTTTTTTGACACCTAGCTTCGCCAATAAACATTGCCCCCTATGACGAAATGTCACAAAATTTAGTACACATGAAAAAAAAAACTGTTTAGAGATGGCATGTCAACTTTGACCAAATTTGAGCAATTAAAAGCCAAGATACGGTCATTTGAAGAATTTAAAGCTACGTGTTAAATGTTCATTGACGTGTAACTTCGGAACGGTTTATCTCAAGATAAATCCTTTGATAACTTTTTGTCAGCATTGTCTGTAGATGACATATACCAAATTTGGTGAGATTCACATGAACGGCCTATGACGAGTTTGTTCAGATTCGTTTTCGCAATATTAAAATTTCACGGAAATTGTTCTCGTTGGAAGTGGGCATCGACCAGTGTTTTCAATGCGTGAGGGTCAACAGATTTCACGATAAAAAAAAAATTGTTGTAAACGTAAGCATTCTCTAGATAATAGGCAAAATGACATTTTCTGCAATTACAGCGCCCCCTATGGACCAAATTTTATGGCACGTTCTGTGTTGTTAGAGGTCTTTGTGGTGATCGTGCATGACGTATTTTGCGTAGTTCCCACCTTCTCGGTCCAAGATATTGGCAATTCAAAATCCCAATTTTTGCATTTACCCATATCACTAGGTGGTGCTATGCTTCAAGTGAGAGTTTATGGGCTGGGTCGATACATCTCTGTAACACCGACATACTAACACAAAATCGTTGTCTTGGGCAAAATTGTTGACGAGTTTTTTAATAAAAACTGTTTTTTGACACCTAGCTTCGCCCATAAACATCGCCCCCTATGACGAAATGTCACAAAATTTTGTACACATGAAAAGAAAGCTGCTTAGAGATGGCATGTCAACTTTGACCAAATTTGAGCAATTAAAAACCAAGATACGGCCATTTGAAGAATTTTAAGCTACGTGTTAAATGTTCATTGACGTGGCTGGCATCAATAACCCCAGGTAAAAACAGTGTCACAATTGCTGGATTTACATGACAGCAACAGCACGTTAGCATTTGAGTGGTAATAGTGTTCTTTGAATTATACTCATTCTGTGATTGTGTAATAACTGCATCCCTGCCATCCTTTACTCAGAAAGTTTTTGGAATACACTGAATCCAAGACTTGTCTAAGATGACCTTTTACTAGTGTGTTATGGATTCCTCCTGTTTCTCCTTTTTAAAACTCTACCAATTTCCAGGTGTGCTGTAATCTCCTCTATTCCTGCTGGGTTGTCCCACACATTTCAGTGCAATGGGATGGAGGGACGCTACGTGACTGTGGTCATACCTGGACGTGCAGAGTCTCTCACCCTGTGTGAAGTAGAGGTGTACGGATCACCACTGGACTGAAACCCAGTGACGCAGCACCTAACCTTGTCTTTGAAAAAAACACAGTCAGTGTAGGCTACTGTTGTGTTAAATGTCAAGGTGAATGTCACAAGCTATTACTATTCTATTCTATTATTCTATCAATCGTTATTCTTTCTTTTCTCTAGTAAAATACAGTTTAACAATTACACAACATGGGTGTTGCTGAGACGTGATCAGTGTAGGAACAACCAGCTGACTTACAGCGAGTCGTGTAGTTGCAAATGATTATTTCTGTGTTTTAACTTTTCCTCTGTGTCATGGTATTAAAATCTTTGCATGGTAAAAGCACCTTACTGATGCAATCTTTCTCTTTCTACAAAATAAACTATTCTTCTAGTGGTCCTACATAAAATATTTTACACTAAAAGAGATCATTCGATTGCCAACGATCTCAGGTATTAAATGTGAAAACATAATTCAACTGTAAAGCTAATAGAGGAAAATGCTCTTCCAGTGTCCTATTCCATGGTCTATAGGCTGATGCCCCCTCTTTTGTACACCAAAGTTTTGTGCACAACGTTTTTGTGACACTGCACAGAAACCCTTGTTTAATAAATTTGGGTGTATATGAGGTTATAAAATAAACTGGTCCAAGTTCTGACTACATGGAGCATTTTAGAATTACATTCTGGTAACCATTTGAAATTTCATTCTCACTTTCCTTTATTTAATAATTTTGCCCTTCGTTTGGGTGGTCACCTGATTTCTTTTCATCAGTGGGGTGATAAAGGGATTAATACCCTTTCCGACATCATATTGGAGAATACACTTAGATCTTTTCAAGACTTGAAATCACATTATAATCTACCTGGTACTTCTTTTTTCTTTAATCTGCAACTCCCTAGCGGGCATGCGGCGTTCCCTGGGGAAGAAATACAGTGCGTAACATTTGTGGTAGTCTATCTACCCAAGGCTTGGTCTCCACTCTTTATGGTTATATTACTAAATGGGCAGAGAAACCTTTACATGTTGACACTCACTGGAGCCAGGATCTTTCAATTACACCTTCTACAATTAATTGGACTACAGTTTGGTCTAAGTTAGCTTTGTCATTACGTAACCCCAATAATAAGATGATCTATTATAACTTTATACACAGACTCTACTATACACTCTTTAAAATTGTTTTGAATGAAACGAAAGCCATCTTCCAACTGTCAGCTATGCTGTTTAGGAGCTACAGGAACTTTTATTCATATGGTCTGGGACTGCGCTGGTGTAAGAGCCTTTGTGGAAAATGGTCTCCAGTAAGATGGCCATAGTACTCCAGCACACCATCCCCTGTTCCCCAAGGATTCTATTGTTGAATCATTTCACTGGGATAGACTTTTCTTTGATGCACCAACGCTGACTTCTGATAGGCCTTACAGCTGCCAAGAGGGGGGGTGACTGCTGTATGCTGTCCTTTTTATTGTCTTATATGTATTTCTGTTTGTTTGTTGTATGACTTTAAAAAACACAATAAAAATATTGAGCACAAAAAAAGTAAAAGCTTCTTAAGTAGATGTACAGTACTGAAGTTTTTTGCATGTGCTTTCGTTATGTAGAAATATGTAATGAAATGTGTAAATATGTACATATTATATGTAAATGTAAACCAGTAATACTGAAATGTAATGTAAATGTAGATCATTAACATCTCCATCCACCATCCAACTCCCTCCACCACCCCCTCCACAGGCCGAATGAACATTGCTAAACTAAAACCGATGCAACCTTCATGCCTGTATGCTTTAGGCCTCATACATTACAAAAGCTTTACAAAGTGCGGGCAGTTGTTGTGTTATAAATGTCACCTTTATCATAGGGTCTCATGTACAGCTATAACAGTGTGATGTGGTGCACACAGACACCACGATCATCAATATTCTTATCTCCAAAAACATATTCTTGATGGTGAACTGCCCAACAGGGCTTAACAAAGATGCACTGACATGGTGAAATAAAGGGTTACCCTGAGTGCTGTGACCAACTGCTCAGATGGCAATCTCAATGACTAGCACATTCTTGTTTGTGTGTGTGTGTGTGTGTTACCAAATGCACTGCAGAAGGTTAAGGCAGGACAGGGCAAACTTACAAGAGAATTTTTTTTTTTTTTTGGTAATGATGGTCACTAATTGGCATAATACAGCATAAAAACATTTTTAACCACTGAATCATTTTATTGCCCTGTATGTTTGATGTTTCTTACTAAATATTTGAAAGATGCAAACGTGTGAACAACGAGCACTTATTGTCATGGAAAAGCAGTGCTTGCTAAAATACAGCACCAAAGGCTTTCCTGACCCTTTATTTTGAAATAGCAAACAATTAAAATGCAACCAAAAATATAATAGGTCTCTTAACTTTTGGTTTATGTCCATTTGTTAGGCCTGTTTCACCAATTACATGGGATGAAATTAGGAAAGATTTTGAAACAACACAACAACGCATCGGCAAACTGGACAAGCTGGGTCTCAGCACCCACCTCTGCAACTAGCTGCTAGACTTCCTCAGCCAGAGACCACCTCGAGCACCATCACTTTGAGCACAGGGGCTCCCCAAGGCATGCTCAGTCCGGTGCTCTTCACCCTGCTGACGCATGACTGCACAACAACCTACAGCACAACCACCTTGTGAAGTTCGAGGACGACACAACTCTGTGGGTCTCATCACCAAGGACGATGAGACACACTACAGGAAAGGTAGACCTGCTGACCAAGTGGTGCAGAGACAACTTCCTGCTGAATGTCAGGACCAAGGAGATTGTTGTCAACTTCCAGAGAGGCCACACCCAACTCCCGCCACTGGCCATCGATGGTGCTGTTGTGGAGAGAGTGAGCAGTGGGGTTAGATGCCTTGCTCAAGGGCTCTAGAGAGTCTATCTCAACCATGAGTAGGGTGAGATGAGTAGGGTGGGAACACCTTACAGTACTCCATATTTTCTTGTCTTGCACTTTATTGTTTAATGTTATAATGTCCTGTCTTGTCTACGCATGGGATAGTAAGAAATGTAATTTCGATTCCTTGTATGTCTAGCACGTGAAGAATTGACAATAAAGCTGACTTGACTTGACTTGAAACCAGTGCACATTTTTGCAATGTTTTTTTTAATGGGGATTTCACAAGGACTTCATTCATCCATTACCTTAAAACATTTTTGGCATCACCCTGTCCTTAGTACAGATATCACTGCACCCAGGCCCTTGCTTATCATGCCAGGCCTAAAGTATATGGCCAGGAGCCAGATTGGTAGGAAGAAAGAAGTGGTACAGTTGGTTGGAAGTGGAGAAGTTAGCCTCGCAAGGCCACCAAACAGGAAGACAACACAAGACAGTGTAGAGACACAGGTAGACCAGTGATTGGTCAGCGGCAACGCATAAATACAGGACACATTTAATAACCTCACAGAGCTTGGGCTAAAGCTCTTACTTGTGAAGAGGCACAGGGGAAAAAAGTGATAAGAGCACCTTCCTCAAGATTTCAAGATCTCTGACACTTCTCCTCAGCGTGTTGTAACACCCATTACAATGTTCCACAAGGACCTGTATCTGGTTATTTGTAAGTATACAATGCATAATATGTCTGAATGACAGAAAGCATTTTTCTGAATTAATATTGCATAAATGCATAGGTTTATGTTTTTGGAAAAATATAAAATATCCGTTCTTTTTTTGAAAATGCAAACGAATAAATACAGTAAACGGATAAGGTGAAAACATATTTGGTAGGCAACATTTCAGGCAAATGTTCAAAATATTTTATGCTGAATTAACCAGCAAGTCTGTCTGTCTGTCTGTCTGTCTGTCTGTCTGTCTGTCTGTCTGTCTGTCTGTCTGTCTGTCTGTCTGTCTGTCGCTATACTTAACACTCTGGCACAGTTATTAGCAAAAGAATATATTATCACATGATTGCAATTCAATATTATCAATTACATTTTCCTTAATTTCTATGTACATCTTTAGTATTGGCTGCCAGTTGTCCATGGGTGACACGTGCAGGTAATTACTGTGTATCAAATTCTTAAAAAAGAAATAACACAAATTGACTTATGTCAAACACTGGGAAGGATTTTTCCATTGTAATATAGCTACTTTCCTGGGGTTACTGGAATTAGTGTGTTTCTTTGCGGCATTGTTCAGAAGGTTTTGACTGACACTTCTACATGTATATATGCCAGTGAGTGATAATACCATGCAGTCATGATCTCATCTATAAAATGGTGAAGGAAGGAGTGTATTTTGTGTTCTGTACATTTTTGACTAAGAAGCTCTGTTACAGAATCAATCGTGGTATGTGAGGGCCAAACTATGTTCATCGACTGTGGTGAGAAAATGTTACAATGACGTATTTTAACTGTGTTCAAATCAGTTTATTGATATGTGCTCCAATCTTTCCCACCAGTACATATTAGTATATGGCATCCCTAACAGGACAAGATAAAGTAATAAAGATTGACAAGGGTAATTATGGACGCACAGACAAGAGAACCTGCACCAGCGGTGAGATTGAAAACACGCACTGCTATCTATCAAAAACTGTCAGTTACATGGCTAACAGGTAATTTGTATGTATTGTTGTTCATTTTTTCTATTTAATATAGACAAGTCACATGCCCCTGCACATATTAAAACACATGTACCATCATCCATAAGCAAAAGGCTTCAGAATAATTAATTTTTGTTTTCTATCCAAGGTGTGATGGACGGTCTCAGTGCTCTGTGCTGGCTTCTAACACTGTGTTTCCCGATCCTTGTTTCGGCACCTCAAAGTATTTGGAAGTTTCTTTTCATTGCCTACCTGCAGGTTAGTCAATTAGCATCAATTAGCCTCAAGTGTTCTTTTTATCAGTCATATCATACCAGTCATGTATTACCCCTTTTCTCCACAGAAACAAAGTTGGTGTGTGAGGACCAAATTAACTGTGGTGAGAAAATCGGATTCCTTTTTTATAATGTTCTACTTCACATGTTCATGTTCTGGTACGAGATGATGTGTGTATATGATGTGTCTTTGACACTGGCACTTAACCATACCCTGTTATATCATTCCTTAAAGGAAAAAAAGATTATAAATATCCTCGGCAGTAATTACGGACGCAGAGACCAGACAACCTGCATAGCAGAATGCCCGATCAGCCAGATTACAAATACTGAATGCTTTCTGAATGCCTTCAATTACATGGTTAGAATTAGGCTTAGGGTTAGGGATTCAGTGCTCCATGCTGGCTTCTCACTCTGTGTTCTCAAATCCTTGTTTCGGCACCTCCAAATATTTGGAAGTTTATTTTCATTGCCTACCTTCAGGTTAGTCAATTAGTAGGAATTAGCCTCGAGTGTTCTTTTTATCAGTCATATCATACCAGTCATGTATTACCCCTTTTTCCACAGAAACAAAGGTGGTGTGTGAGCACCAAACTACGTCCATTAACTGTGGTGAGAAAATCTGATGCATTTTTATCATATTCTACTTCACATGTTCATGTTCTGGTACGAGATGATGTGTCTATATGATGTGTCTTTGACACTGGCACTTAACCATACCCTGTTACATCATTCCTTAAAGGAAAAAAGATTATAAATATCCTCGGCAGTAATTATGGACGCAGAGACCAGACAACCTGCGTAGCAGAGCGCTCGATCAGCCAGATTACGAATACTAAATGCTTTCTGAATGCCTTCAACTACGTGGCTAACAAGTAATTTGTGTATTTTGATGTTGCGCCAGTGAGAATAAACATTCTATTACATTTCTTTACTTACAGTTTTTGCCCATTGCTTAAACACATTTTACAAAACTTGGCTCGCTGTGACAAAACTCTACACACAAGCCAATGGGACACAACACTGTGAAAGAAACCATTCACATCCATGTCAAATTGAAACTCTGCTATCAAAACCTAACAATCCTTTGTCAAAATGTCACTCTGATGACAAAATAGCACACACTTGCATCAAATTAAATTACCGTCAGGTCAGCAGCAACACACAAGTCTACTTTATAGAAAACATTGCAGTCTTTCATTTTTACTGTTTTTATTCAGTTTCACAGAAGGTACATTTTCACAACCAAAATAATCAGTCACAGCAAAAATAAAACAAAAATACACAGTACACACAGAAAAACACAAGTGTGTACATAGGCTTATGGATCCTGTCGTCTGTTGGGGTCTGGCCACAGGATCTCATCGACATCACAGGCAATGTTTTCTCTTGCTAAGCATCGGGGAAAATATCCCCTGGTGTGCCGAATCCATCCCTGGATTGACCTCACCTCAATGTCTCCGCAGGCCTGTTCCATTGCCTGCAGAAGAGGCATGCGGGCATGTGGTTGGCGGTCATATACGCGCCACTTCCAAGCGGAAAAAAATCCTCTATAGGGTTGAGAAATGGCGAGTAAGGGGGCAAGTACATAACTTCAAACTGATCATGGTTGGTGAACCAGTTTCGGACCAGAGCAGCCCGATGGAAACTAACATTATCCCAAATAACAACAAACATGGGTTGCTCTGGTCTGTCCTGTACAACTGTATCATGAAGTGCATTGAGAAATGTGATTATTTCCTGTGTGTTATAGGATCCTAGTTTAGCATGATGGTGCACTATCCCTCGAAGACTAATGGCGGCACACAGAGTGATATTTCCCCCACGCTGCCCTGGGGCATGCACAATTGCCCTTTGGCCAATAATGTTACGTCCCCGTCGCCTGTTCTTGCTGAGGTTGAATCCAGCTTCATCAAGGTACGTGAACTCATGAGGCTGAGCATCTGCATCCATGTCCAAGATTCTCTGTATCAAAAAATACATATTGTGGATGGCATTACTCAAAGTACTCAAAGCACACAACTACACTACTACACATACAGAACCTCCCCCCTCCACCACACAGGGACCTGTGTAGTTGTCTAAATGTATCTATGTGGCACTGATCCAATGGCACATTCAGCTGTTACTTGACAGCACCTATTCCATTCTGTATTGTAAATATAAAGGACTGTAACACTTAGGGCCCATTTCCACCGCACTCTCTGCGTGTTCAGCGCGTGGCCGTATTCTGTCCGTATTCATTTAGAATGCACGTTAGCAGATGAGACCATTCCCACCGCAAGCGTGTTCTGAGCGTATTCTGTCCCCATACAAACCTATTGTATACGCCCACGCGCTGAACACGGCTACGCACTGAACGAGGCGGTGGAAATGAGCCCTTACCTGTACACAGTCATGTCGAAGTTCTTTGACCCTGACATTGTTCCTCTCGAATGGGACTCTATACAACTGTTTCATGGTCATATTGTGTTTGACCAAGATCCGTCTTATAGTTGTAATACTGACTTGAATGATATTGTGAAATATTTGCCTATCTGCAAGTATTTGTTCTCGTAGCTGGTGGAGGCGGATCGCATTGTTTGCTCTAACTAGGTTTACAATTGCAAGTTCCTGCTGTTGGGCAAACCCCCAGTAGGTCTTCTAGCCATTCTGTAGAAAAATGCAACCACAAGCATTAGTCACCCTGTAATACAGTACACGTGATAGGGCTATGTGATATGGCACAGCACTGTAAATACTCTAAATACAGTCTGAGTAGAGTAGAGAGTTGAAGACATACCTGTTTTCCAGTCGGAATGTCCTTATTATGGATGCAACTGTGTACCGGCTTAGGTTAGGGTGGACTCTCTGCCCAGCTTCCTTCATAGTCAAGCCATGATTTATGACATGGTCCACCAAAGTTGCTCGAATGTCGTCAGAAATAACGTTCCTCACATGTCCTCTTCGACCACGTCCGCCTCTCTCTCTCTGTCTTCGGCCTCCTCTTCCTCCTTCTCCTCCTCCTCCTCTACCTCCTCCTCTACCTCTGCCTCTCGCTCTCGCTCTCCCTGCCTCCATGCTTGCAAAGTTCTCAAAATGGCCTACCTAAGTGAGGCCTTTTTGTACCTGGCTGATTGGTGTTCAATTTTGGAAGTAAGTATTTTCAGGTGTGTATCTGAGTATGTTCAGTTGCCCAATGTGTTTTGTATTTTGAATAGATGTGTTTTGCCAATGATACATCGGTATTTCATTTTTGAATGAAGTGTCTTATGTATAAAATAGTGTGTAGCGTGCAGGAGCAAGTGTTTTACAAAAAGGAGCAAGTGTGTTGCAGAATTGCAACTAAAGTGTAAAGCAGCGTTTGTGTTTAAGGTATGGTTACACTGTGTTTAAGGCATGGTAACACAACTTCAAGTTATGTTACTTTGGTTTAAGCATATGTCTATTGCGTTCAAGCAATGGGCAAAAACTGTAATGCAATAGGCCTAGACTAATATTAATAACACCATAACATTGATTTAAAACTTAAAACCCCTCAAGGTGAGATGGACTGTCCAAGTGCTCTGTGCTGGCTTCTAACTCTATGTTCTCCGATCCTTGTTCTGGCACCTTCAAGTATTTGGAAGTTTATTTTCGTTGCCTACCTGCAGGTTAGTCGATTGGCATCAATTAGCCTCAAGTGTTCTTTTTATCAGTCATATCATACCAGTCATGTATTACCCCTTTTTCCACAGAAACAAAGGTGGTGTGTGAGCACCAAACTACGTCCATTAACTGTGGTGAGAAAATCTGATGCATTTTTACCATGTTCTACTTCACATGTGCATGTTCTGGTACGAGATGATGTGTCTATATGATGTGTCTTTGACACTGGCACTTAACCATACCCTGTTACATCATTCCTTAAAGGAAAAAAGATTATAAATATCCTCGGCAGTAATTATGGACGCAGAGATGGGACAACCTGCATAACAGAACGTGCAGGCAGCCAGAATACTGAATGCTTTCTGAATGCCTTCCCCAAAGTGGATAACAAGTTTGTATATTTTGTTGTTGCGTTAGTGAGAAGAAACATTCTATTACATTATTTTACCTAATGCCATAGGCCTAGGCTAATAACACCATAACATTAATTAAAAACTATGTTTCTACTTAAGATGTGATGGACAGTCTGAGTGCTCCGTGCAGGCTTTGAACTCTGAGTTATCCGATCCTTGTCCCTACACTATCAAGTATTTGGAGGTGACATATCAGTGCATTTGTAAGTCAGTTCTATTTAATTACTTGTAAGTCTTAAATTTCCTTCTGATTATGACCCCTTTACTGTACTGTTTTAATTGATTTTCGTCAGCATTCAAGTTGTGTCCTCCCTCAACACTTTCTGATTCTAGTGTGTGTGTGTTGTTCTTGTTGCGTGCTAACCAGGAGCGTGAGTTGTGGTTAAAACAACAACTCGGGTTCCAGTCAGCAACATTCTGTTAATAAAGCCAAAAAACTGCAAATTTACACTCTACCTCAAGTGTAAAACTGTTGTTGGGACTTTACAATATCTTCCATTTTCCTTAGCAGCCACATGGTGACCACAATGCAACCCCTGCATGCCCCTCTCCAGGAACATCGGAGATGACTGAAGGCAGCTCTTTCTGTCATTGTGGTTTTATTGTGGGTCACTCACTTTATCACTTCATACTTATGTTTTGTGATAGGCTTCATATTGGCAAACCTAGTCCTACACCAGCATTATTAGGCTATGATTGGTTTGGTGCTGGTCTTTTGAAATGAATGGATTAAAATATATATATATATGTAAACGCTGATGTGAAATTACTGGCTTCATATTTCTTTGCTACTTCTGTTTTAATTAGTGACAAAATACAAAATCTGTATCCTAAGAAAAAGGCATGCGTGTTTCTCTTGGTTGATGCAGCAATCATATTGTATTCCAGTAAAGAGCAGTGACTTTAGCGGTACAACAAGTATCTCAAACTCTAGACATTTATGCTGTTAAGACTCCTCCTATGACTTTAATGTAAATACACTAGGTTGATCATTCAAACCGGTGGTCCATTCTTGTTACCATAATGGGATTACCATTCAGGAAGCCACCTACTTAGTAATCAAAGTTCCTGCTTCATCATGACCTCAGGCAGGACAGCTATAATTTCTTACACTGACCCTCAGAACAATAACATAACATCTGGACATAACTAAAGCCTGGAACTTTTAGCCAAACTTCTTGTAGACATTACTCAAGTTCAAGGTCAGAAAAACATAGCAGAAACTGTAAGGTGCATAAGCATAAACTTGCATTCAGCACATGTAGGTCATCTACAGTATGTATGTGCTGAGAGAGTGTAGAGACCTAGAGCACATCACCATCTATGTAGACGCACTTCCCTGTGTAGTGCTCAGTTGCTATAAGTCCCCCATTATTATTCCAAAGGCAGAAAAAAAAAAAACAACCAAAAAAACAAAAAAAACAAAATATAACCGCAAATGGTGATCATCGGGGTCCGAGCAGTTTTGCAACTGCCTCAAATGACATGAGATATGGACATTCTCCCACTGTGGCGCCCCCTATTGTGGGAATTACACAAAATTCCATGGCAGAGATATATACAAGTTTTTTTATGTTTGCATGTTCCAATGACAAGATAATCGCTCAGAGGCATTTAAAGGTCACACACAGACATTTGATTGGCATATAACTTCAAAACAATTGGGTAAATCAAAAACCGGCCGGCAGGGTCTAGATGTGATGTATGCCAAATTTGATAATTCGATAAATCCTACAATAAAAATCCTTACAATTACAAGATAAGAGGGGTTCAAGCAGAAAAGCTAAAAACACAATAGGTGCCTTCGCAGCTTCGCTGCTTGGCCCCCAGTTAACCAACAGTTAGTTGAAAGCAGTCATGGTACACAAGCAATATGTGTCCTGTCACACCTTGCCTCTTCAGCCACTAGGTGGCGCCACTAACACAGGCAATCGAGCGACAAGTTTGTCCACAGACCCAGCTAGGCTGAAGTTGGTCGTTAGATGGCGATTATTCACTGGCCTGCATCTGCTGTTATCGCTGATCCAGACCACATGAGATATGAAACAAGCACTTGGTACAGTCTTAAACTGAGTTGTACAGCACAGTGTGTACGTTTGACAGGATAAGAATATTTAGTTGGATATAAAACTGGGCTTAGTTCATGTAAGTTGATAAACTGTGGAATTCCTGTGTCATGTCATATACTATAAGACATTGGTATAAGCTAATTTATTTTCTGTTTGAGGCAAACTAAACCACATATCTAAACAAAGCACAGATGGGATTTAACAAGTCAGAGAAACAACACTGCACCCGAGAAACCTATCTATGGTCTCACAAAATGAAGAGGACTTAAAGAGGCCATGATAAAGATGAGAAAGTAACAGATGTTGTCCTGCTGTTAGCAATATCAAGGTAGCCTTATGATGCAATTACATTTCCCTATGAGTGAATTAAGAAAAATTGAATTTTTTTTTTTTTTTTTTTTTTTTTACCATCACAACACTGTAAATGTGTTTAATTCCATCAGGTGTCTGATGAGGATATACAGTTAAAGACTGTGGCCAGGTGCAGAGGGGTCTTACCATCAGGTAGCCTACAGAGCTGACGGGAGAAGGCTAATGAACTATGTGCCTTTTCCTTTCAAACACAGGCCTGTTTGCAAATAAAACATGACAACTACATCTCACTTTCTTCACCCAGCCGTTAACAGGAGAGGACAAAGATGGTGGCCACACAAGGGAAAACCTTTGGTACATTACTCAATATCGAGAGGTTTAGTGTTGCATACTGGCCATAGGCCTGTGAAATGTTAATGCTACTTTGGACTTAGTTCAGGTTAGATCCTGTTGTCGTATTCTTTTGGGATGTTTTGCGCATAACCGTGGAGCAGGAAATGGTGACTCTGCAGACCAAGGATGGAATTTAGAAGTAACTACAGACCAAGGATGGAATTTAGAAGTAATTAATAGTATATTTCTTTCTTAATTTTTGGTGTGTGTGTGTGTGTGTGTGTGTGTGTGTGTGTGTGTGTCTGTTTGTGCACAAGCATGAGCTTAGCCTAGACCCTCTGTCCTTGTGTTGTGTGCAGGCAGGCGGCAGCACATTCTGGTTCCCAGCATTCAGAAGGCTGCAGCTCACAGCACTGTGACAACAGTCAAACAGTTTCCCAGGGGACGGCGAGCCAAGGCTTGAAGCCACCTGATAGTGGTTAAACACACACACACACACACACACACACACACACACACACACACACACACACACACACACACACACACACACACACACACACACACATACACACACACACACACACACACACACACACACACACACACACACACACACACACACACACAAAGTTATCCGTGTGCACAAACACACTGCTGACCACATCCATACAGGTAAATACACACACAACTGCAAACAGAAGCGTTTACCATGTGTGGAGAGAGAGAGAGAGAGAGAGAGAGAGAGAGAGAGAGAGAGAGAGAGAGAGAGAGAGAGAGAGAGAGAGAGAGAGAGAGAAAGAAAGAAAGAGAGAGAGAAAGAAAGAGAGAGAGAGAGAGAGAGAGAGAGAGAGAGAGAGAGAGAGAGAGAGAGAGGGAAAGAAAGAAAGAGAGAGAGAGCACCAAATGTATTTTCCATATTCCTATTTCTGAAAGTGAGACCCCAAGACCGGGCTTCTGGTTTGGACTGATGTGGGCTCCTGGATGAAGGATATCACCTCCACAGACAGGAAGAATCCTTCATTCTGGTTTAAATGACAATTAGTGTGTATGCAGATGGCCTGTGTGTGTTTTGTGTGTGTATGTGAGAGTGTATGTGTATGTGTGCATGAATGAAAAAGCAAGTGTGTTTTTTGGTGTATGCTTACACATGTGTGTCCATATTTGTTGGTTACTGCTTGTTGGCATTGTGTGTGTGTGTGTGTGTGTGTGTGTGTGTGTGTGTGTGTGTGTGTGTGTGTGCATGCATGTGTGTGTACATATGGGAGTATGCATATATGTGATTGCAGGGGCAATGATGCAGGAAAGGGGGCTGGGATGTTAATGGGCGGGTCAGGTTTCAAAGCCGGAACATCTGCAGATCTCTCTCTACCCATCCACCCCCACCCCCCCATCCTTTCTCTTTCTTTTTCCTGCTCTCTCCCTCCCTCTCCTGTCTTTCTTTCCCTCTCTTTGGCTTTTTGGGGTGGATAACTGTGCTTCTCCATGGTATTCTCCCTTCCACCCAGCCCACCCAACTCCACCCCACCCCAGCCCATCCTACTCCCACCCTTGGCCCCCCCTTTCCCCCATGCAGGTGTGCTTTAGGGGGGGCCTGCTGGGAGCCTCTGTGTGCCCCCCACCCCACCGCACGCCCCGGTCATGTCATGCCCCCAAAACAAGCACCCCCCGCATTAGCTCAGTTCCAGCACGGTTGCTAGGTGACTCGGCCTCTGTCCCTTGGTAACCTTGCTTTTCGGGGGGTTCCCTGACCCCCCAACAATCGGAGCCCCGGCCCTTTCGATGACCGCCGGCCCGAAGTGGCCACAGAGGGCCATGAATGAGGGGAGAACATGTCAAAGCCATCGGGTAAAAGGGACGGCCAGTATCTCAGCCCTGGCTTTGTGCTTGAAAAAAGCATTCAGCCCTGTGTGCAGGTTTAGGGACCAGCCTTTAAAAAAAACACTTGTCACTTCACACATATTTAAAAACTGAGTATATTATCCACATCCCAGATCTGCTGCATTTCAATAGCCTGTGGAATGTCTCAAAAATAAGACATCATCACTGAAGAATACATCTAGTCCAGGTCAGGACAGGAGGGGCGGAAACAATGATCGCCATCAGTTATTTTTTTTGTGACGCTAATTTCGCAGAAGAAAAACAAAAGTGCCTGAGAGGAGTGCTTGACGCTGAAAGACAGGATTTTCTCCTCCACAGCTGGGAAAAGAGAGAAGGGTAGAAGGAGCAAAAAAAAAAAAAAAAAGAATGCTGAGCGCAAAGAGGAGAGATGAAACGGAGGATGAGGGATGAAATACTTTGGACACACTACTGAGCTTTTAGAGAGCAGTCGAAAGAAAGCAAGGGAGAGTGAGCGAGAGGAACATAAGTGGAGAGAGTGTGAGGGAGGGAGAGGGAGAGAGAGAATATATAGATCATTAACCCTCCTTTTAGTAAGAATTTATAGAGACAATTAAAAAAACAGCGACATCGCTTCTCCTCTCATCTCCAGGCAGCCTGACATCACATTTACATATCAGTTTTATGAGTACGTTTCATTTTCCCTTTCCCTGTTCAGCACTTTAATCAGCCACAGCTGTTGGTGCTGCTGCTGCTGGTAGCTGTCTCCTCCTGCTGCTGGGAGCGTAGTTAGCTACCTCCTCCTGGGGTAGCGTTAGCATGGCTGCTTCTGTTGTTTTTCCAGAATAGCCTGTCCTTCTGCGCAGCACAGGTAGCATTAGTCATCTTGGATCGTGGCAGAGGAGGAGTCACAGATACGTGCTGGCTCCACACTTATTTGCCTGTTTAGTTTTAACTCACTGGTTTCGGCATAAACACTCTTAGAGCTACAGCAAGTAACAGCCAGCTCAGAGGCACTGCATGTGTTCACAGGCCTCTATGCGAGCAGCTGGTAAGGCCTCGCCATAGTTTTGAGAAAACACGAATACCTCTGCGCCTAAGAAGAGTACCTTTGGGATGGGGGGGGGGGTTGGGGGGGGGTGCGCATGTGTAACGGATGCCAGCTATCATCGCTTGGCGCTACAATAGTGTTGTCACCTGTCCGGGTTTTACCTGTCCAGGTTTTTAGTGGTCTGTCCAGGGGAAAAAAAATATTCTCCCGGGACACTGACACCTAGGTCGCTGCTTATAAACAAAAAGGTTGCTTGGGTTGCTGAAATGTCCAGGTTTTTTGTCAGACATAGGTGGCAACCCTACGTTACAGCATTATTAAGCCTCCCTCCTGCCACCTCACAGGGGTAGGATACTGACTTGAAAGCATGCCTTCCTCCAAATCCACAGTTGCTGTGAGGTCGCAAGTTTGAACCTGGGGCTGGACTGCACAGGACGACCTCGGTTACACGTGCAAGGTGCAGGTACCAGGCAGCAGTTTGCTGTGATGGGTGGGGGGTGCGTACTGCCAGCTTCTTAAAAACAGGAGCACAGTGGGACTACGGTGAAAAGAAGAGGTAAAGAAGGATTCAGAGGTTGCCAGCCCTCAGGGGGAGAGAAGTGGCACTGCTGGGCCTCTCTGGGTCTGTTTCCCGTGGGAGCTGTGTGAATCGGGCAGCCTCTCACCTCAAGACTCTTCAGCCTGAATAGGGGACAACAAACACACACACACACACACACACACACACACACACACACACACACACACACACACACACACACACACACACACACACACACACACACACACACACACACACACACACACACACAGACTGAGTGAGGTAGAAGCCAGAGGACAAGAGAGGGGAAAAATTAAGAGGATGATAAAAGAAGATGTGTAACTCATGTTGATGGACCACTGAAGAGGACTGTGCTTTAATAAAGTTGAGGCCAGCTGTGTGGCTGTGGGTGCAATGCGTGGCTGATGAACACTACAACAGAACTGAATGCCAACACTTTCTGAGATTTTTTAATTAAAATAACTCAACATCCTTCAAACGCCCCTAAACCGCACAGCGCCCCACAACTCACCCCCAGCACACACACATTTCAAAAGACAATCACCACAGAGACGAGAGCTGGAGCTGAACCACTTAATCCCCCCCCCATCCAGTGTGTCCCTTCTGCTTCCCACAGCTCCTTCAAGTGTTCCCCTCTGTTCTGCCCCCTCCTCTCTTTTTCTCTAGCTTTTTCTCTGTCTTTCTCTTTCTCTCTCTCTCTGTCGCTCTCTCTCTCCACTGGAAGTCCAGTGATGTCACAACTCTGCATTCATTTCTTTCTCTCTCGCCGAGGTCCGCTCCTGTTTACCGAAATTTGTCTACTTAGCCGAGGGGGATTAGCTAAAGAGCGCCTCAGAGACGTCAATGGCTTCCGTTTCATTTTACCTCAGCCAAAACAGAGACAACAGGCCGCAGGAAAAGAGAAAAAAAAGGAAGAGGAGAAAGTGGGAGAGAGAGAGAGCGAGACTGAGTGAATGAAGAGAGAGGAGAGGAAGAGAGGGGGGACAGGAGAAACAGAGAGAGTGAGAGAAAAAGAGAGGGAGAGAGAGAA